>OZ020189.1:32236405-32836405 GCA_963971165.1 Philopedon plagiatum
TGAAAAATATTACAATACCAGTGTGCCAGACATTAGACCTTCTGACCATTATTAACAAACTTTAGGTTCATACATCAAGCGGTAAGTTGGCTATTTTTTGATTTCATTAAAGTATTAAAATGCATTGTAATATTGTAATTAGTATGAAACATTAATTTAATATCCCACTAGTAACTATTAACAATGCACAACAAATAAACGAACAAGGGACGTACATGGATGGTAGCTACTTATCACTATTATTGCCTAAAAAATTCTTGTGGTGCTGTTTTACATATATTTTGACTGCTAAGGCAACTCTAGATGTTTTTAATCCTTACTAATCATCTGGGCAACAAATGTTTTTCAACAGTAATTAATTGATTATTTTTCTTATTTACAAGCCATAATTAAAATAAGAAATTAAAAAAATGAGTATGCTTCATTATTTCCTTAATTAAATTACAAAAGCTGGAACAATGTATAAAATGTTCTAGGAGACAGGTCCGTAACGCAAAAATTTCTTAATAATGGCCAAAAAAAAGACTCAAAACGAAATTTAACCAAAATGTGTGGTACACTGCTGAACTCAGAATAGAATGTTCTTTTAAAATAGGATATGATAAGATCAGGACCGTATTAAAAAAAAGACGAAACGTCGAATAAAAAAATTGATAACGTAATCTTTATGTTAATTAAAAGTAGCTATAAGAAGTTTTATTAGTGTTGCCCCACAACGGCAGAAAAAAATTAAATCAAAAATTCGAAAATTTAGTTATTTCAAAATAACTCGAAAATGAAACATCAGGTGAACAATTTCGGAACATCATTTTAATAGTTCTTTAATTACGCAACTTTTTCCCATTTAACCAATTTTGTACTAATACAATTTTGTATCTAACTATTAAAGAGATCCCGATACTGGCCCTCCTTATCTTAGACACCGTGTATAGAATTGAAAACAAATATTATTTGAACTATATAATCCCTATTTATTCTATCAACACGTTCCAAGATGAAAATTATTTGAAAACCAAGCAAATCGTTGAACTATGTATTGGAATAACTTACGAGTTTTTAATAACGAGTTATTGACAATGACAGGACAAAAAACTGTCAAAACCTAACTGATCAACTAGAAGAGCTTCTAATTCAAACGAGTACCTAAACCTTTGTAGTGAACCTAAGCCTTAGTTTTTAACTGTGTTATAAAAAAGATTCAGGATCAGCATGATATGTTTTTGATAAAGTTACAATTATTCAGCATTCCTAGTTTAAAATATAGCTCGACAGATGCGGTAAAACTGCTCCGATTTGACAATAAATGATAACCATTTTCTGTTAAAACTTTATACAGGGTCAGTTAGAAGTGACGATTACTGACGATACTAGAAGAAACGAAGGTACAAATTTTCTTCAAGATTTAATACGAGACGAGGTATCTGTATCGAAGCTATTTAAATCTGTAGTAGGTATTGCGCAAAGTTGCTACGTACCTCAAAACAAAATTGACTGTTATCAAAATCACGAAAAGTCAAGCGGCGTACAGGAGACATACAAAAATTTGGAAAATCGCTTAAGTAGCCATCATTATTTAAAAAAAGTGACAAACTCTTACTAGGAAAAGTTGTTAAGAATTATTAAGAGTTACTCTTAATTAATGGGCTACTATATCAAAAATTTAAGGTTACTTTACTTTACAGCGATCTTGAAATTTTTCCTTTTTCCCTGTATGCTAAGTGATCTTTTTAAAAAATTACAAAAAATAATGATTGGTTTTCCTAAGCGGCGAACACGCGAAAATTTTCACCTTTCCGATGGTGCCAACCGGCGTTTCGTTATTTTTTTTAATAAATAAATAAGATAATAATATGATGGAAAAACCGAAAAAAAGGCACAAAAAACCTACTTTTTGCAATAAATTTATAATAAAAAAAATTAGCAACAAGATATTTTTATAAAGAGTTTCATATGTTCATCTGGACATCTTTAGGGACCCATTCAAATTGATTTTCTCATTGCATAATTTTTTTGCTTATTTCGACTCTCCAGATCTGAGTTGCGTCCTCTGCTAGGCTGCTATGTATACTGAAATTTTTATTTTTAATTTTGGTTGCTTAGCTAGTCATAAGATTTTCAAAAACAATCGATATAAAAATTTGCTCCCGATTTTTTGGCATTGTAAGAAAATTTCTTTGACTTACATACATTATTTGACGGATCTTTAAATTAAAATTTTTTGTAATAGTAAAAATAAAGGGGCCTGAGCAAGATAACAATTAGCGTCAAGTTTTTAAATTTATTTCATTTTAAAAAGTAAGTGTTAAAAAATATACCTTTTACAATCAACTTTTGGCTTTTTTAATGCTCTTGACTTTTGCAACGATATAAAAAATGTTAATAAGCCTAATGGTTGATCAGTATATATCTTTCATAAGAACCCTAATAATACACCAACCAAATAACTCTATGGCCTTTACATCAAATTTGTAATAGAAAGGTATACGTCACTGACCAGTTTGCATACTTTTTGCTCAAATTTAGTTTCAATTTTGTTGCTGCCTTGAACAAGTCCCAAAATTATCTTTTTAAATATAGTTTTTCATCTTTTTGATCTTTTAAAGAGCACATTTAAAAATGTTTTTAAATGTTTTTCTACAGTCTGGTCAAAAGAAGTATGGACTTTAAAAAATAATCCTTATAAAAAATATTCCTTTATATTTTGACCAATACATAGAAAAAAAAAATGGTTAGTTATACTTACAATCCCAAATTATTCAAGTAACTTCTTTAGATACCCTGACTTTCAAATTTCTAATTTAATAGGATAGATTATATAGTCAATGTCTTACTAATAAAATCGAAGCCATATTTTTCCAGATTAAAGTGACTCTGTATAACATTCGATGAAATACTGGCACCAAACAAAAATAGATTAACATGATAAAAATATAAAAAAGAAAATTGCACTATTTTGTTGTAAATGTGCGAAACAGTGAAAGGCATGTAGAGTAATTCTTTATATACTGAAGGTATATTTTTGCCTATTTGTTATCGTTTTAGTTATATTTTTTGATGGAAAAACCAATATTTTTAAGTTCGGAATTCAAATTAAAAAATATTTTGAGTTGTGACACTAATTCCTGAGCAAAATTAACATCAACTTTAGGATTTTTTTTTATTTTTCAATTAAAATGACCTTCTTACTTGAATTCCGGGATCATTCAAAATTCAAATGATAAATTTGGAATTGTGTAACTATTGCAAAGAAAGCAACCTAATTCCCTGACACAAAGTAAAGCCTTGTCTCATTTTCCGTTCCGTGCTTTAAAGTTAAAAAATCCGAACCATTATTTTAAAATACATTTATTAAAATTAGGTAATATTGCACATAATAAATAATTAACAAATTAATAATTTTTACATTTTCTTATTTCTATACATATATACAAAAAAACAACGGAAACATTAACCATAAAGTTTATGTGATTTTACAATCACAACATAGAGATCATTTTTTTTTTTTGAAGAAATACATTCTGATCTAAGAAAAAGTGATTTTAAATCGATATTTTGCTCCATTACAGTAATTATACTAATTTGTCAAACGACAGATAAATTCACTTATTGTCCATCTTTCTTACTATCGCTTTCATCGTCATCTTTATCTTGATGTGCAGTCATATGTCGAGTTAAATGATGCCTTTCTCTAAAAGACTCTGCGCAAACTGGACATTTGAGTTTATCTTCTCTCCTTCTTCTATTTGTGTCAGTTGACTCATTCTTGTGATGTGATCTCATGTGGTAAACCAAATCAGAAGTCATCCGAAACGTTATGTTACATTTGGCACAAACATTTTGACCCGGCAGCGATAAAGCCGCTAAAGATGGGGGCAAAAGTGAGGTTAGGATAGCAGCTGCAGGATTTCGCATGTCTGGAGCGAATTTTAATTCAGC
This sequence comes from Philopedon plagiatum, assembly GCA_963971165.1. Taxonomy (NCBI): domain Eukaryota; kingdom Metazoa; phylum Arthropoda; class Insecta; order Coleoptera; family Curculionidae; genus Philopedon; species Philopedon plagiatum. The sequence goes on from OZ020189.1 coordinate 32,240,342, forward strand.
AGGAGTAGCTATTTTTAGCAATTCTTGATTTGAAAACTGCTGATAATTAAATGCTAACTCTGGTCGATACATCGCAGGCCTTAATTTTGTATAGTTTGGATGAATAAGTTCTTGGCTTTTAGCTAAAAAGTGTCGATCCATGGCTTGTTGTTGTTGTTGAAAGTTTTCGGGAACAAAATTTGTCTGATATACAGGAAGGGGTTGTGTTGTTTTAAAAATTTGATTATGTGGCAGCACATTTGCAGAAAAATTTTGATATGTTCTGTTGACAATCGGGGGAGAAGGACTAAGTGAATTTTGATAACTAATATCAGGACTCAATGATAAACTTGGAGACATGCGGGATTCTTTTGATAAATTTACCTTGGTAAATGCGCTTCTCTGTTCTGGAGATGCCTTTCTTATCGCCTCGTAGTTTTTATTTTTGATAAGATTTGGGTCGTCAAAAATTTGTTGTTTCTGCGTGAAATATTTTTGATTATTCATTTTCTGTTCACAAGGTGAATCTTCAATATCAACATCTTCGTCTTCGTCGTTGTTATTATAGCAAATATCAATGTCTCTCTCAAAACTGGCACTTTTTAAAAATTTACTTTGTTTTTGTTTTAGTTTTTCATCTGGTAGCATTAAAAACGCAACGTCAAAAGGTCTTTTCACTGACTTTGTTGGCATAACTTGTGTCTGTTCTTCGCACTTAATGTCACTTTTAATTTCCACTTTATTTCTACTTTGCACATCCATTGTAAAAACTACCACTGTGTTTTACAAACTAACAAAGCTTTTTATATTCGAGACAATGTTGTCGACTTGAATGTGAAACAAGTAATGCGAAAAAGCATACAGCGAGCGTCGAAATATTGCCAGATTTTCTTCCTACCCCTAAAACCAGCTGCAAGTTAGTTTATCCCACCTTTATGTCAGAAAAAGACAAAAGTCGATTTTGCACAAATGGGTGTAAGGGAGAAAGCATGCATACGTTTTAAAGAGCGTATTTCGTTACACAACACAAACCTTCCTATAGGGGTGAACGTAAGTTTTAGGGTAACAAACAGACCAATGGAGTTTTAGTATTGGGCGGAGTTTCAAAATACGGTCCTCCAATATGGTTTTCAATGTATGCCGCATTAAAATGTGAAAAGGATGACTCGTGGTCCTATTTGGCAGATTATTCAGGATCACTATCGACAGATTGTGTGACTTATATTACGTGTCAGTTTTTTAATGTGCAATTATGACTATTTTCATATTATTTATGGATTTATTAAAAACCTTCTGTTTAGCTATTAATTTATGCCTAATGTTATCTAATTATTTTAAACATACAATTATGTCAGCACTGCTAAAATATATATTTATTAAAAGTTTGTATGTTTACTGATTGTTAAAATATTTATTCAATTAATAAATGCATTTTCAGAAAGTATTTTATATAGTAATAAAATATTTTCCAACAATGCGGTATACAGTGCTTTAAGAAATGTTATAATGCTAGAAAGAGACAGATTTCTATAAACAGAATCCGAAAATGTTTCGTTTTGAAAATGAAAAGTATAAGTAAACAGCAAATGTTAGATTTTATCGATTAACGAGCATCTAAAAAAACTATTTATATTAGGAATAACAGCCTGGGAAATTATAACTTAATAACTGATATGCATAATTTAGTATGGTATAATTCACCATTCCCTTTGTACGGGGACTGGTCAAAATATTTAAGAAGATTTTTTGTAGTGTCCGATAGATATAGTCTTTTGACCTGACTGTAACATTTTTAAAAAACCCTTCCAAAAGTACTCTTTACGTTTGTTTTGAATTTATTTGCGAGAGATTGAGTAACGTCATTTTCCAATTTTGGAGAACCTAATTTTCGTATAAATTTTTTTCAGAAAACTGAATTTTTAGGAAGTATAGTTTTTAACTAGAAATTAAATTTTGCGATTGGAAAATTATGATAATTAAAAATGGACAGATCATCCTGAGCCAACCTGATTAAACCCAAAATGAGCGAATTTGTGAGGTTTCCTCAGGATTGCTCAGAATTTTTTTCTGTCTTTTTTATTATCATTTATATAATCTTTCGATTCGCAAATTTCTGCTACATAAATTTAGTTTTGAAAACCTTTGTTTAAAAAAATCACCTACGAAAAAAAAATGTTTTTACATGTTTACTTTACGTTACGAACTCAATATTAGCATAAGTTAATGAAAAGTGATTATCTTTCACACAGGTAAATATGCTAAGACTGACTTTGACATAGACATTGACATTCTTTGCGGTATAGTTCTCTTAACTCAGTTTAGACTAAGAGCTGATAACACATTTTTTATATGTCTTTATAAAACCTAGAACTGTTTTTAAAAGATTACTATTATATGTCTCTACAAGGGGTGAACAGTCTACCAGCTCGATCTCCTGGCAAAACCACCCCATATTCTTTTCCCTCATTCTTGGGAAAAAGTTCGACTCAGGTGTCTTTATAAAACCTAAAATTTTGACAGCTTTTTCTTCATCCGTAGTAAGGTCTAGAAATAAATTATTAGCAGGCTGTTTGGACCGGGCCAACCCTTGTCAGACCCGCGTTTAAAGTTTTGAAAAAATGCCTTAAATGTCATTTATAAAGTCTGATAGTTTATCAGTAGCTTTTTAATAATATTTTAATAAGTAATGTGGAAGGTTCTGGCAAGGCTAACGCCAAAAAAAATCCAAAAAAAAAATATTTTTATGTCGGAGCGACAGAGGGGGCATTAGGAAATATTTCTCCTTCATAGCTGTTAAAGATCGGTAACAAGACACGTGAGTAATACCCTCACTCGCACTTACATATATTCATTGATAATTCAACGTCTTTATATTTAAATTTTTGGTTATTAAAATTTCACGGCATTTTTTCAATGTTTCTACAGTAATTAAAGGGATGTTCATGTCAAGTACAACTTTTTTGCAAATAACACACACTGAAGTATTAGATGCCATCATTAATTCGATATAAAATATTTATGACAACACACGGAATTTATTACACTAATTACTAAAAAACTATATAAAGCCCTTCAAAGAATTCAAGTGTCAATCAAAATTGTAAGAACACAGGTGATGAAAATGATTGATTTTACAAATATTATATCGCTTTGGCATAAAAATAAGTTGTTTTTTTTAAATTTTTGACCCTAGCCTTACCAGAACCGTCTGTCCCTCAACGTAAATTATTAAAACATTATTAAAAAGCTACTGATAAAATAACAGACCTTATTGATAAAATTTGATGCATTTTTTCAAAACTTTAAATGCGTCTGCCATGGGGTTGGCCCGCTCCAAAAATGTGTTATCAGCTCTCAGTCTATTTATCAATTTATATAAAAATTTATACAGAAGAAACAATACCTAGAGAGAGAGAAGTCGGCTTAATAATTCCTCTGTTTAGAAAAATAGATGGTAATGACTGTAATAATAACAGAGGTATATCTCTATTAAGTACCAGAGTCAAACTGTTTGACAAGACCGTGGAAAAACGACTGACTTGAAATAGAACCGACCCTGGCAGAAGCCCAAAGTGGGTTTCGAAAAGGAAGATGTACACAGGATCATATATTTTCGGTAAAAGAAATTGTAAATACTGGTGGCAGGAAAAACAACCTACATGGCATTTATTGACATGAAAGAGGTATTCCATAGAATACCGAGAAAGCAAATTTGGGAATGTTTAAAGAACAGAAATATAAATAGAAAACTAATAAGAATAACAAAGTGTTTGTACAAAGAGACTTGAAACGGAGTAATAAGTAAACATGCCATGTCCGAGGAATTTACAGAGACGGTGGCAGTCTAAGTCCACTGTTATGTTATTTATTACTTTCATAGATAAAATAATAAAAGACATTGTTACAAGAGACAAGTTATAGAAATTTAGAAAGAATATAATGCGTTATTGCGGACGACGTTGCACTAATAACAGCCAATGAGAACGACTTGAAAGAAAATCTGAAGATATGGAATGAAACCTTAATTAGGAAGGGGATGAAGATGAACAAATATAAAACAAAAATAATGGTAATCTCAAAAGAAAGAGAAGAAGTAGATGTAATAATAGAAAATGAAAAGATAAAACAAGTAAATTGTTTTCAATATCTAGGAGTAACATTAGAAGAAGCAGGAAAATATGAGATAGAAATCAGTAACAGGATTAAAAAGGCAAACAAAGTATACTATGCATTGAACAAGGGTCTTTTACAAAAGAACGAGGTGTCGAAATAAACAACAAAAATAAAAGTCTCCAATGCCATTTATAGATCAATTCTCATGTACTATTTTGAATAGTATATACTGACAAAACAAGAAAAGAAAAAATTGGAGCAACAGATATGAAGTACTGAAGGAGAGTTAAAGATGATAGAAGACAAGACAGAATAAGAATGAAAATATACGTATACCTAGAGAATTGGAAATAGAATCAATAGAAACATTCATTGAGAGACGGAAACTTGGATGGTGGGTGGTGGGGACATCTACAACGAGTGAAACATTCAATGCAGCTTAAGAAGATATGGGAATCAAAGCAACATTGCAAAAGAAAGAAAGGTAGACCAAAACAAACTTGGGATAATGTAATAGGAAAACTTTTTTAGAGGAAAGAAATAGAATGTCCAGAAGCGAAGAAATTGGCACTAAACAGAAATAACTGGAATAATTTCATCAACAAATAGGACAGTTAAATGTTAACTACTCCCTATACCTTAAGGGTAGAAAGGGATTGATTATATATATTTATATATCAAAACTATTTGTATTAAATATATATTTTTTATTAGGCGGCAGTACAGAATTTATTGATCTATTTCTAACGAGTTGTTTTGTATACCACCAAACAAAAATGTGACCATATGAATGACTTAGTTACCCTCCGCTAAATACTTTACAATATGTTCACGTTCCAGTCTATCTTATTGCTACAGGGGGTGCTATTGATGCTGGTCGGTGCCATATGTGCAAAGACCGCATCACAGGTGTTTGTTTTGTTCAATGAGAGATTTATGAGCCTAATACCATACGTTCTATTGGATTAAGGGTATTTTTCGAGCACGTGAGTTTAAAATGGATTCAGCTTGCGGAGATGAGATATGCGTGAAACCAACCTATCCAAATAAAAATATGTTTTTAGACTTGGTGAGTGTTATTAAAATACTGTATTGCGAGCTTTTTGTTAGGTAAGGAAAGATTTTTGCACAAGGCAATGACAAGGAGTGGATCTGGCTGAAAATGTACTAATAATGCTAAAATACATTTTTTTTAAAATACTGTTGCAAAATGTTTAATATTTTTTTAACTGGTAATGAATTTTGTAACCTTTTAGTCCATTCAATAAAGTACAAGGCGAAGTTTAATAACACAAAAAAACACAAACAAAACATTAAAAACACAAATATGCCACCGAAAATATTCGCAGAGCTGTTCTAAGGTTTGTTCCTTTTATTTATTTTTAAATATTTATACCTTATAAGCTTATTACCCGATCCAAGTAGCATTTGGAATTTTGCCAGCCTTCTTCGTGTAGATTTGACAGCGGGGAATCCTCTTGTTTTAAGATTTCTCATACTGGAGAAAATACAATGTAAAAATTTTATAATTTGAACCCCCGTATTTTTTACCAATATTCTTCTTGGTATATTGTGAAACAAGAGCTGATCTTGGAATATTTTGGCAGTTTTTTTAATTGGTTGTGACGTTTTAACTAACATGGAATACCAGAAGAGTTTAAATATCTAACTGTTAATCATTTTTAGCGTTCCGTCACAGATTACTCCTACCAGATGCGAATCTCTTAATAAATTTCCTATATCAAGATTCCGTGGTCTTGGCGATACGGACAGAGCAGCCGGTCGCTTCGAACGTCGATGCCGTGAATGGAATTTTCCACGCGTTTGGTAGGTTTTAATTCAGAGAAATTATGGATTATATTTTAAAATATTAAATCATGATGTTGTGTGGCATTTTACATAAAATTATATCATTAACAAATACAAAAACGTATATCGTTTATTAAAATTACACTACAACCTATTACAGCCACAATTTAAACCATAAAAGCAACGCAACAAAACTGATGTAATAACATTAGCCTGCTATCTATTCCACCGAGACGCTCGCACACGCTAACAGCGAGGAATTCACCGTTCGGCGACAGACTAAATATGGTGCATCGCCACCTTATAATTTCTCTAAATTGGGCCACCGTCGAAAGCGTAAGATTCGCATCTGGTAGGAGTAATCTGTGGTTCCGTGCTAAAATTAGCAAAACGGCACACTTCGGTGTCCGTCCGTCCGTCTGTCACAGGCGATTTTCTCTGAAACTATTCGACGTGAAAATTTAGCACTGAGATAAAGTGTGGTGGCCCAATTATAGACGTGAAGTATAAAAAACTGAATTTTGATTCTGGGGATTCATTTCAGGGGTAAATTGGGAAATGGAAAAAGAAAATTTTTCAAGGGCACCGTATAGGGTGTCCAATAAAGGCCCATTGAAGCACGAATTCAACAATATATGTAATATATTTTGGTCTTGATGTCACAGCTTAATGCTTATTTGAGTGCGTAAAAGATTTTTAAACAAAAATTTACAGTCGTGGCCAAAATAATGTTAATTTTCATTACTTTTTCTAATGGAAATTGTAACTTTATTTTGGCCACGACTGTACATTTTACTATAATAATATCACAATGTTTTCCCACCCCATTTACTTTATATATTTTTAAAAACGTATTTCTTATTTATATTTATTTGATTATCTAACTGAATTAGTTTATTAAATTATTATTACTAATATTTAAATCGGAAGTAACAATTATTGTACTCAGTACCTAAAGTGTTAAAGAAAATCAAAGATGCCGTTTTTGGAGCTATTGCCATTCTACAAAAACAGTCATTAGAAGAGCATAATGATTTTTATCAAAAAAAAAAAGTGATTTACTGCAACGTCCCCGAGCGCGACAAGCTGATTGATGGAACGCCCAAAGGTCACATGTGCTTATAATTGTCTTGAAAACTCTGGAGAATACGTTTGTCAGGAGAATAAACTTTCGATTGTTTTGTTTAACATTTCTCTTGTATTGGATGTCTTGTAAATCGAATGATTCTGAAAAACTTTATACTTTGCAATTACTAATAGGGATTAAATCAAGCGGCAAAAATGTCCATGATAAAAATTGTGTTGTTTCGTCATTTGTGTGACCTTTATTTTTCTTATTTGTCGCGTTCTTCAGTCATTTTGTGTAACTCGCGTGATTATTTGATTATATTATTATATTGCGCTTCGCTCGTCCCGCGAAGGTCCCACTAGTTACTGACAATGGGTCATTTCCTTACTGGTTACTACACTACTATTCCTAGCCATTTGCGAAGTATTTTTAGTTTTAAGAGCTAACATTTTCCATTCCAAAAAAAAATATACCTTCATATTATTTGCTCTTTGTGAACACGTGTCTACAAAATTGCCAACGAATACTGTAGTTCGCAAATGATAATTTGTTAGAATTGTAAAAACACAATTTACTGAATATATCTTACCATACATGGATGTCATACTTCACTAAATTATGCCTGGTGCTTTTAGATTTGTACACTTTTTTAGTTGTCTAATAAAGTGGGATATTTCTGGAATGGCGATGTCTAAATGCCAATAAAACGGCAAAATTACCTCATAATTAATTGCTGTTCTTAAAATGCCATTGGGTTTCACACATTGCCATCCCATAAAGTGGCCTGTATGACAAGCGTACAAACCATTAGTTTTGTAATACGAAATACGATATTCTTAATATATATATATATATATATATATATATATATATATATATATATATATATATATATATATATATATATATATAACAAAATTTTATAAACGGTTTCAAATTTAAACCACATTCGTTGCAAATCGGTTACATGGCAAATGTAATGGTTACCATAGTAACGGTTACTAGGGATAGGGTATCCATGTTATAACTTTAGCAACGATCGACCAGAAGGAAGGCCGCTATTCTCGAAAAAATGAAATAATGCACAAAAAAACATGAAGCGGATTAAAGCGAAGAAGGCAGTAGATACAAAAAAGAAAAGAACTTCCAGAGCACTTTTCACATTCTAAAAAGAATGAAAAATTTATGAAACTAATGTTATTTGGTTTCATACTATTGCCATCATCGAAAGATACCAGTCGCTACAATGCTTTACTACCGATTGCAAAAAATGCCGGCGTTTCGCGTACTTTAAAGAAGTGACTAGACTATTTAGAATATCTTTCGACGATACTATTGCTCAGCTAGACTGCTAAATCAACCAGCAAAATAATATTGGATATATTTACTTTCTTTTAATTCATTACTTTTTAAATTGTTGGTACCTCTCTTATATACGTTGTCCAAAAGGCACCCTACGTACCGAGCCACAGCACATTTTTGAAAACACTTATAACCCAAGACCTATAGCTAGAAATTAAAACTGCGATTATTTTTAATTGTATATTTAGCTATAATTCTCACACAGTGATTCGGGAAATAATTATTCACTGCACAAAAATTGTAAATATATTTTTTTTTTCATATTCCGGCTTTTCCATAAAACTTTAAGATTCTTCTATGGTACAATATATATCTTCTTGGGGGTACTGCCATAGTACCATGTTACGGGAAATATATATATAAAGCTGATAACAGGCATTTCTTTTTAATTAAAAAGTAACAGGAGCAAAAAAAGTTATTGTTTTAAGAAAGAACCACGAAGAACCCATAAAAGAAGGTTCAGCTTAATCATTAGGCAAATTACTCCAAACATTTGCTTATTTTTACGCAGGCCACAATAAACAGATCCTCTGGTTTGTTCAGTCAGTTAAGTTTAAACCTATTTTTTACGTATTTGATGAGCATAACGAGGAACAAAGCAAAGACCCCGGGCTGGTGTCCCTTGAATACTTTTCAATACGAATCGTATAACCTGCACATATGTTAACTTGTTTCAGAAAGAGAAAGTTTTGATGTTCGGTGAGATTTCTAGAATATAAAAATACATAGGGTCGCACAGGATCAGGTCGATATTTACTTCCTTGTTATAGTTTACAAAGGGGACTGCTAATTCCACTAAAGCTTCGAGTATTTATTCATCTCATCCACTGGATCAAGACTACTTTTAATAAGGGGTGGAATAAAAATCACTAGCAACCATGGGCGTCCCGTCGTATGTCTATTTTTTTTTTGTATAATAAATGGTAATAGGTCCTGTTTGCTTCGTCGAAGTAATTTTTGTATATAGATCATTTTAAATTATTTAGCAAAATTCGCTGTTTCATTAAATGAATATTTATATATATATATATATATATATATATATATATATATATATATATATATATATATATATATATATATATATATATATATATATATATATATATATATAATCAATCCCTTTCTACCCTTAATGTGTAGGGAGTAGTTAATTAACCTTTCACTGTCCTCTTTCTTGATGAAATTGTTCCAGTCCTTTCTGTTTAGTGCCAATTTCTTCGCTTCTTGCCATTCTATTTCTTTCTTCTTGAGAAGTTTTCCTATTACATTATCACAAGTTGGTTTTGGTCTACCTTTCTTTCTTTTGTCCAGTTATTTTGATTCCCATGTCTTCTTAACCTGCATTGAATGATTCATTTGCTGTAGATGTCGCCACCATCCAAGTTGCCGTTGCTCAATGAACGTTGCTAAGTAACTCATCAATTAAATGTTTTTCTTTTCATTAGAAAATTTTCCTCCATACATTTTATTAACTTGATAATTTAACTTGTGAAGGTTGTTATTTCAACAACTGTTTTAAAACACATCAATGAAATTAATTTCGTAAATAAATTTTAGAATATTTTAATTTGTATGAAATTCCAGCGAAATTATTTTTCAAAGGTAATTAAAAATGCCTTTTTGGTTATTTATTTTTCCATTGATGTGAACTTATTACCGACTGTCAACCCCCACTTTCCCTATCGTTCATTTCCTATCTCTCTTCTCTCTGTTATCAGCAATGTTATGGAGAAAGCGATCAACTTCCAAATTCTACAACATCTAGAAAAACACCACATTATCCATGACAGACAGTACAGATTTCATCACCAAAGGTCACACATAACTGGAACAAGTCTCTCAAATTTTATGGAGATTTTCAGATTGTTACTCTTTATATTTACAAAGCCTTTGGCCAAGTATGCCATGCTGTATTCCTCAAAAAACTACCTTCTTATGGTCTTCCTCCCAAACTATGTACCTGGACCGGTAGCTTCCTCTCTAACCGGCTCATCTATTGTGGTGGACGGTCACTTATCTAACTTCCATCCTGTCAACGCTGGCGTACCCCAAGGTTCAGCCCTAGCACCAACCCTATTTCTTCTTCACATTAATGACCTGCTACCTTCAACTACCAATCCCATCCGCAGTCACGCTGACGATATCACTCTTCACTTCAACATTCACTTTTCCAAACAAGTCCCGAATCAAGAGCTGGATAATAGACGCAGATCTATGCACTTATTTCTTTCCCAAGATCTTCAGTTAATTTTACACTGGGGTGCCAAGAACCTTGTTTAATTCAACGCATCCAAAACCCAATCTTGCTCAGGTTGGGTCAAACCCAACCCAACCTGTCACACAAAATCTGGCAACGCTCACCCCATCCATATGAATGGCCAAGCCCTACAGAACAATGAAACATTCAGTCTTGTTGGCATCGTCTTCGAACATGATCTCAGCTGGCCCAAATTCATTACTTTAGCAGACATATTGGCAGCTAAAAAGCTTGGCTTTTTGTTTCGAGCCAGAAAATACTTCTCTAGTTCCAGCTTACACACTTTTAAGACCTAACCTGGAGTACTGTTCCCACATCTGGGGAGCGGCATCACCCTCGACACTTAACATCCTTGATTGTATCCAAAAGAGAGCTATTCGACTCATTAATGACTCAGTCCTCACAAGAAAACTTCCTTCTCTCGCTTATGGCCGCGCTGTTGGGTATTTATCCCTTTTCTACCGGTACCTCTACGGATTTTGCTCTGAAGAACTAGCCGCTATAATTCCCCTTTGACTGTTCCTAATAGAAAAACAAGAGGCGCGTTACGTATGCATCCCTATACTGTCCAACTACAAAAGCCTAGAAAATCCCACTTCTCTCGCTCATTCATACCTAAGGTCTCCAGATTATGAAACAAATTGCCTACAGATATTTTCCCTTCCCGTCCCAACCTCCAATCCTTTAAAGCCTGTGTCAACAGACTACATTTCCCTTTTCTTAGGACACCCACGGTACGTTAGTACTTAAGCGTGAAACCTACTTGTGCTGTCTCAGATAAAAAAAAATCATTTTAGGAATCAGTTAAAAAGAATCATTTCGAAACGAAGCAAATAGCTGAAATATTTGTTGTTTAACTCATTAGTTTTTTATGACAACCTTTAACCAATGACGGAACAAAAACTCAACTGATCAACCAGAAGATCTAAATTTTAATAAGTACTACGGTTAAGTGACTCCCACGGGAAATACTTTAGGATTTGTTAACTAGGTTCATCTCGGAGTAATTTTATAATGTTTAAGTTTTGTGTTCGCTGTTTTATTTAAAAAAATATCTGTACGCTACTGATTTAAAAATTTGCACACATACTAGAGCCCCACTTTGACCATATGTTGGTCTCGGCCGCGAACATTCGAACAGATGGGCATATACGCCAAAAAGTCATTAGACGATATTGTGCCGGATTGACAAGTGCTTTTGCTAAACACCACTTTATTATGAGCTTTAAATTAGACCGTATAGATTTTTTTTGATTCTGTGGATATCCGAATAGCCCTTTCGGTATATATTGAATAGTTTATGTGTAGTAAAGAATTTCATGTTAAAGGAGAGCACTTCTATGTTTTGGTTGGGTTTGATTGGGTTTGATTGGATTTGGATTTGAGATATCTACTGGCGAAGCTCTCTTTTCCGTCGTTGTTCGTCCGTTCGTTCTTGTTGCAATGGGGTAGACAAGTGCAGGCTTATAGATATATTTAAAATCTGAAAATAAATCTAAGAGATTTAATAAGTAAATAATTTGCCTTTTATTGCAAAAATGGTTACCTTGTTGATGGCTACAATCCCAAGAATGATTTCACATATATCTCTCGACCTGGGTCGATCTTGCGCTAGATTCTTTATTACTTATTATCTTAGTATTCGTTCAATATATAGGTATATTATGTGATTTGGACTGCCTTTCACTCTCCTATCTTCGGCTCTTCTCTCCAAATAGTTTCGTCAATCCGATGGCGATCCATCATCATGTTATCTTTTCTTTTCTTTAAAGTTGCCCGATATTCTACTTTTTCTAATTATTTACAATTTTTTCGGCCCAATAGTGGACTAGGTCACGTGTTCCATTGTTAACCAGCTAAATCATCAAGGTTACATGTGCTGGGGCAATATCTGCATGAAAGTAAATGCGCCACATCCCGGGCGTTTCGTGCAGTCGCAAAGACAGTCCAGTGGTTGTTGAAGACCCCATTTGATTTTATTGGTCTTTACTAATGATGAACACCTGCTCAAATCCTATTGTGCGTTCTGCAGATTTTCCAGTTTGCCTCAAGACCAATCGGCATACGGTCCCTTTTTCATGAATGCATTTTAGCACCTCATTTTAAATGCTTTTATTTGCGGTACATATAGTCTTGGTTTCACATTCAGAAAGCACTTCCTTATTTTTTGCCTCTGGGTACTAGCTATTTTTCCCTGTAAATGCTTTCTTGCTTATACTATCCTGCTCTTTAGGTCCCTTTTGCTTCAATTGTCGTCTTAAATCATACAATTTAGGTAGCAGAACAGTAGGCTTCTAATTTTATACAATTTTTTATATTTTCTATTTTAAAGCCTTTCATTAATTAGCTTTATTTTTACTTATTTTCATTCTATGTCACCTTCAGGTATGTCAGATTCAAGGTATTTTCATTTTCATTTCATTTTCTCTAGAGAACTATTTTACCTTTTTATGCAGAAATAATATTTTATGAAAATTTAAACATAATTTTCTCACCGGATTTTTGCTTTCTAAAATATGTATATTCTTTCCAGTAGATTCCATTCAAATGGAATTTAAAATGTAAAATAACTCTATGTAAATATTCACTAAAAGAATACTCTGTGTTCCGGTTTCCTCCCATTTGTACCAAAATTTCTTCCGTTCTAGCAAAAAATGTGCGGTATTTTTCGGCTATGACGTCTGCTCGGATTTTAATTTGAATCAGTTTAAAAGCGGGCCGCCTGAAAAATTTGTGCAGTGCATAGCCACAATATTTTGTTTTTTATTTAAACCCCTTTTTTTAAATAACCGTAAAATGTCGATCTGGAGTTACAGTAGTAATTGGACGGTGTTATGCAAAAATCGTCTAATCGACAAACGATTGTTTTTAAGATAATTAAGTTTAAAGTTTAGCACGAGCAAATGAAAAACGTTTTGCATCTCATTTGTTTTAAGTAGGTAATTTAAATATAAAGTACGTATTTAAAAGACCTACTTTTACCTACACGAAGTAAGTATATACATAGACCAAATCAATATACCAAGAAAAAGAGATACTTTTTTGTCTGAGTAGTTTTACTATAGAAAACCAGTCAGAGTCCTTCAAAAATTGTCTACACTTTGGTCAATGAACAGCATTATAAAAACCATGTTACCTCTCAGGAAGAGAGTTGATATTTCGAAATTTGGAAAGCTCCTCGCCTTCCTGAACAAAAAAATGTGTCCGTTAGGCCAACGAAGTCTAACATTTTTTTAAGAAACAATATAGAAGATCTTCTACAAAACGCATTAAAGGAATTTCTTCCTTTCGAGGTAAAAAGTATAAATAAAATATTAACTCTCTTTCTGAAAGCTAATATGTTTTTATCATGCTGTACATTGACCAAAATGTAGAGGTTCTTGAAGCACTCTGATTTTATATGAGTTCTTACAAAAATGTTTTCCATAGTACATCTACTCAGACAAAACACTAATACTAAGTAAAATAACCATACACGAGTGTCGGTTATAAAATATTAAATGAAATTATTAGAAGTGTCTTTGTTTAATTTGTATCTTTTACAAGTCTCTTGCATCCCATGATCAAAAAAGTTAAACTAATGTATTGAATAAGCTACATATTTTGTACCAAATAAAAATAGAGTCAAAATGACTCACTTTCGTGGCCTTTACCCAAATATATGACAAGAATTTCGCTGTAGAAAGGAGAAGTAAAAAGTTTCTTATCCTATTTTTTTTTTCAGTCCATTACGGCATATTTTATATAATCCCTCACTATTAAAAGCAAGTCACTGAACTAAACAGACTTTTAAAGTTTTAACATACTTTTAATATTAATGACGATGCTCATGAGTCCTGAACGACTTTTAAAAATCTTAACACACCATCGGAAAATTAAATAAGTAATTTATCCCATCTCTTTTTAAATGAAGCTCTACAAAAATTGCAGTTTCATTATTAGAAATGATTAATGAAATATCGTCGCTATATGCTACTAAACTCACACCATAAGTTAATCGACCAAAAATATTTTAACAGAGATAACGGCTTTTTTACTTTTGTTAGAGCTTTGTTTTAAGAGCCCTCATTATTTATTTTTCAATCTTTTGTTATGAAGAATGAAAAGTTTTTGCTTTAAAAGCCGGTATAATATTAAACGAGTTATGTATATAAAAATGCGCCGTATCCGATATACAGGGGGCGTAATTTTAATAAAAGACTGCTATTATTGTATAATAAATGACCTATGTAGTTTTGTTATAAATAATTTTGTTGTAAAGCGTTTCGGCATAGTAATTGTATTCCTCTTCATTTTGGAAAATCTTAGGATAGAACTATTATACTTTACCAGTCACAAATTTTGGTGAAACCATTATACTTTTTTTATTAAAGTTATGAAAGGCGGGATCAAGTGATGATCATTTGAAATGTCCAGTAATTGTCCATTTAATTACTGAGCTTTAGAAACAACATTCATCATATCTCGAGTTATATTCAATACATATTTCCATTAGGTTTATCTTTATGGCATGTGCAAATGTTATAACACGAATACCATAAATAAACATAAATAAAATCTTATGTGAAAATACTTTTTAAAAACAAGCTTTTATTATGCTGAATGTTATATTTAATAAGTTTTTACTTAAGATTTAATTTTTAAATTTTTACTTCTTCTTACTTCTTAACCTATACATTTCTGATAATGCATCATTATTATAAGACCTTTTACTTGTATTCTACTCATCAAACCCTTTCATTTGATACCCATACCAAGGGAATTGTGAAGAAAAAGGTAATCCGCCATCTTGTGGCGTCCGCCATATTGGGTTTAGAATGACGTCACACAGTTTGTCATATTCTACGCGTCAAACTGCTACAAATGCTACAAATGTCAAGGAGTTGTGGAGAAAAAGGTAATCCATCTTGTGGCGTCCGCCATATTGGGTTTAGAATGACGTCACATAGCTTACCGTATTCTACTCGTGAAACCTTTTCATTTACCAAGGGGATTGTAAAGAAAAAGGTAATCCGCCATGTTATGACGTCCGCCGTATTCGGTTTAGAATGACGTCACATAGCTTATCTTGTTCTATACTCGTCAAATCCCTTCATTTGATACCCATGTCAGAGGATTGTGAAAAAAAGGTAATACGCCATCTTGTGGCGTTCGCCTTGTTGGATTTAGAACTACGTGACAGATTATCGTATTCTACTCGTCAAACCCTTTCATTTGATAGCCATATCAAGGCGATTGTAAAGAAAAAGGTAATCCGCATCTTGGGGCGCCCGCCATATTGGATTTAGAACAATATTAGATATGCTATATTGTATTGTCACCGAGCTTATACACATGTGCAAAATTTCAAAGCTCCTAGCTTAATTAGAACTAGTCGAAATTTCGATTGCAATATTTGACCTAAACATACTAACAAACAAGGAAACTAACAGGTGAAGTTAAATAAAAGCTTGTAAAAAAAGCAAAAGTGAAACAAATAAGTAAGTGTTCTCGACCTATCACAAGTGTTTCCATGCGAGTATGTTTCAGTAGGTATCTACTCCTTTAAAGCCTTCCAAATGTGGATAGATTGAATTTTAAAGCAACAGGTATTAACAAGGGAGTGAACAAAGACTTAGATAGCACATTTGCAATAAAAAAAAAATAGAATTCTCAAGGCAATTATCGATATAATTCTCAATATGAATTAATCTTACTTGCTACGCAGGAGAAGATTGCTGGGTGTTGTTAAGAAGGGACGAGGCGGACCTTCCTGGCTGCATAATCTCAAAAATTATTTTGGATCTTTTTAGTAACGTTATTTCTCACAGCGATATCCAGACTGAGCAAACAGAATAGCCATGTTGATCAGCAATCCCTCAATGAGGCGTTAAAACAAGAGAAAGGTATGCGAATCATGTATTGTAATGGTCTTAATTTTGATAATAAAGAGTTTGCTTTAGTGCTTGGAAAGGCAGGAGCACAACATGAGATTTTTATTATTAAGATTGATATTCCCATTTGATAATACATAGATATTTTTTGCTAATAACTTAAAGTTTATTTTGTCACAAAAATATCATTTAAACTTTGTGTGTGCATGTACAGGTGTTCATTTACATAATTACTATGTATGAAATGTAAATATATTCACCATTTTTGCTTGTTTCCTAGGAAACTAAAATTGTACATTTATTATTAGCTACTAACGAGATTCTCCTGAACATTGGTGATATCACAACCAACTCATACTATAGTTGTGGAAATACACCTAGTCAAAAAACAAATGACCAAAACTTTTTTAGTTACAGTTTTCATGTGTATTCTAAGTTCAGAATTTCTAATTCAGATAGCCTGTTATCAAGAGAATACTTTTATAAAGGCGATTTAGAATCAGTGCTGCCCTTAAACGGAAAAATAGGATATGTTGTAATTACCAAACATTACTCTTCAAAAATAAAAAAGTCGGTCACGTGCAAGCTATACTTGCACAATTAGTGTTCCGCGCCATCTGCCCCCCACTTTACCTGAGCAAACCCCGGGCCGCCCGATCTCCGCCCATCCGCCGCGCTACCCGCTGCCAATAGCACCAACGCTGTATTACATCGCCTATGCGCGGAGCTGAGTGCTGCCCTTAAACGGAAAAATAGGATATGTTGTAATTACCAAACATTACTCTTCAAAAATAAAAAAGTCGGTCACGTGCAAGCTATACTTGCACAATTAGTGTTCCGCGCCATCAGCCCCCCACTTAACCTGAGCAAACCTCGGCCGCCCGATCTCCGCCCATCCGCCGCGCTACCCGCTGCCAATAACACCAACGCTGTATTACATCGCCTATGCGCGGAGCTGAGTGGGGAGCGTTTCCACTGAGCCAAATTAAAAATCTTTAAAAACGTGAAGTGACAAAAGTTGTTCCTTACATCGTGAGAAATATTTTTGTCGAAAAACTTTTTCTCTAAAACTAATGGTTCAGCAGTGATAAGGATATATACAATTAAATTGTTTATAACAATCAATGGCGCTAGAATTTTTCAATCCTGATAATTTCACAATCCTGACCTAATTCTCAATGTTCATGATTTTTCTGAGCGATCCTTTTGGTGATAAGGGTGTGGGACAGCAATTTTGAAGCATTTTTTCCGAAAAATGTTTAAAAAAATACATGATATATATGGTTGAATTCGTACTTCAATAAGCTTTCATTTGATACCCTACACAATGCCCTTTAAAAATTTTTCCATTTCTCAATTTACCCCCTGCAATTAACCCCCAGAGTCAAAATTCAACTTTTTACACTTTACGTCTAAAATCGGGCCACCACAATATATATCTGTGCTAAATTTCAAATTTTAACGTCGAATAGATTCAGAGAAAATCGCCTGTGACAGACGGACGGCCACTGTCCCTCCCTATGACAGACTTAAAGAAATTTAAGCAAAACATTGAAATCATCGGCTAATGGTACAAATTTTCCAGATAAGGTCGTCATAAATTTGGGATTTTCCCAGAACATAAGTGTTCCGTTTTACTAATTTCAGCACGGAACACTAAAAAGAAGGAAACGTAGGTTTAATCATATTTTGTCTGTTTTAAGGCAATATAAAAATCTAAAATACTAAATTTGATAAGTATTTAAAAGTAAAACTATTTTAGTAACAAGAATTAAACATTTTAAAATAGGGACTTTCAATTAAACGAATCTTCATCAGAATTAATCTTTTCATCGGAATCGTCAGTGTCTTATGATATTGTTAGGAGTGTAAATGTAATATTTGAGGCATCTATGTATATTATTATCTTTCTGTTTCAGTTTAAGAATATCAATTTTTCCGCACAACGAAAGTAATTTTGTCACTGCCCAATGAAAACAAACTATAATGCCCTGAATCGTATACTTGTCACCGTATCATCCATTGATTTGAACTTTAAAATTTCACCGTCATAAACTTATTCTACTGTTTGTCGTTCTCGGACGAAAACACTCCTTTCCGAAATTTTGATTGCTTTTTTTTTCCTCTCCCTTCACAATGATCTTTTTGTGATTCAAAAAAAGACAAAACATTTAAAACAATACCTTTTTACTGGTGGCTACATCTTTTAATCATTTTATTTTGAGAAAACACGATAACAATAAAATATCTTTTTTCAAAATTGCCCTTGACTAGTAATAATTTGACATTCTAATATCTAATTAAAAACTTTAACTAAATTTTTTCTTTGAAATTATATATCTTATGTTTTTCTGTTGTAAAACTGCAAAATTTTACTAAAAAATTCTAGTGTATATAAAAAAACATCGTAGCCATTAAAAAACTAAGATTATGGG
This sequence comes from Philopedon plagiatum, assembly GCA_963971165.1. Taxonomy (NCBI): domain Eukaryota; kingdom Metazoa; phylum Arthropoda; class Insecta; order Coleoptera; family Curculionidae; genus Philopedon; species Philopedon plagiatum. The sequence continues at coordinate 32,259,242 of OZ020189.1, forward strand.
CTCAAAATTTGCAAAGTACAAAACTTAGTTGTCTTATGTGTTCGCACACTTGTCAGCTTAACATCATTAACAATTAGACCGGCCTTAGCAATAGTAAATTCCTGGAAAAATATTTTCCTTCCTTATCGTTGAAAAATTATTGTCAAAATTAAGGAAATTTTCTAAATTAAGAAAACCTAAAAAGTTCAATTTAGCTAAAATGTGGCTTACTGGATTTAATCTTTACCCAGACCACAGGAGAGGTTCTTACGTATCAAAAACTCTTCAATTAGGTTTTGACCTTAAGTTTAGTTGAATCAAATTATATAAGCCCACATGCCATCGCTTATGTTTATGGAGATTTATTGATAATAATCAATGGAAATTTCGGATTTATTCATGACGCATCCACGTTTTGATGCTGTATTTGCAAATAAGTTATGAATACATAATGTATTGCTTAGATTCAAATTTAATATTAATTTGGTAAATTACAATTCGGGTTCAAAACTAGATTCTGAAATCGTAAAAGCCGTAAATTTGTCACGGTGTCTAAAACACTAGCGTTATGCAATTATTAAATTTATTAGGGCTGGTTGACTAAATGGGAATTTTAAAATAGTTTATTACAATATTTCTTGCAGCGAGTAAGATTTATTATTTTGTATTCCTAAAATAAAGTGGTATCTGCTTTAAAATATATTTTTTTTCTTCAGGAAAGCAAAAGGTCGATTCAGTTTGTTACTTCACATACAAATTCTTCTTTCTAGAATATTGTCTCATATTGGTATAAGTATCTAGACAAATAAAACTGCTTTTTAACATTTGATTATTTCCAATTGCATTGCTCCATTTTGCATACAATCAGTTGCGACCACAATAATTAGTTTTTATTATATCTTTTTAAAAAAATTAATAATTCTGTGTGTCCATACAACATAATTTTCAAATGAATAGATCCAATCGGCTGCAGCTCCATTCACATAAAAATCGCAATAAACACGGGCAAAATTACAATCGGGTACAATATTTCAGCTCGTGTTGATTTACTTGGTGAGGAACATTCCAAGCGATAACACATGTTTTTTTAAAACACCCTGTGTAAGTAACGACAAGCTTACGTAGATACTCAATGAAAACTAATGCAAAACATGTTCCATTAATTGTGTGAGATAATCTTAAATTTGACATATTTATAAGGATTCTCCAGTTGGTCAAATGAAAGTTGTTTTTACTGTTATCTATAAAAAATATGAAGCTATTAATTATTATTTACCCACACTAACTGCTTTTTTCTTAGAATATTATTACTGTTATTAAAAAACTGCTGGGCGAATTTTCCGCAAGAATGTTTCCCTGATATATCATTTTAAAGATATCCACACTTGTTTCAGATTAGTCGTTTTTTTTATTTATGCACCGCATTAAGATGGTATCTTAATAGCTCTTTTTTTAACATTATAATGCCAATAAAGCACATCATGATATACAAGTAGGGGAGCAGTTTCAATTTTAATATTTCTTGTCCAGTGCACTAAACCACAAATCGTAAGATATACAAATTTTAAGAGGGTAAATAATCCGATATCACTTTTTTATTGTGGGCTAGGATAAAATAATAGTAATAGGATTAGTTTAATGAGAAAAGTTCAACCATATTTTTGTATTATGCATTTTTAATATAGGAAATATCTCACAGTAAATTGTGTTTTCTGAGATGTAAAGAAATATCATAATTTAACCTAGAGATAGAAGACATGCGGATTAATTTTATTTACCAGTTTCTTCTACAGAGAACAATCCTATAACATACAGAATGTGCCAATTCATTAAAAGTAAATTAACATAAATAAAACGTATAAATTCGGTAAATAGGAAGTGATAAGTGAAGTCAAACACTTGTTTTATGGAAAAAAATTTAAAAAATAATGGAATTCATTAAGAAAAAATTTAAATATATAATAATTTATTAAAATAATTTCCAAAATTGGACAATTCCTAAATTTTTGCACAATATTTATTGCTTTACTTCCACTTGCACGGGTTCATCCTTGGATGGGTTCAGCGTTGCCGCAACCAATTTTGCTAATGTACCAAAGTTTCAAGCGAAAATGTACCAAACAATGGCTGCGTTCAGCCGATGGTCAGCGGTGTCAGCAATTGATCAAATTTGACAGATGGCATGTCAGATGTCTTCAAATTTGATATTAGTAATCACGTGATCGCTGCCAAATCCAACTAGCTGCTGAGACCGCTGAACACAGCCATAAGCAATGGTAGCATGACGTCACTATTGAGGTTTGTTCTTTTGTGTTGCACGAAACTGTACTAATCTGCACTGATTTTTTGCTTATGGGTATTTTCCACGAATAAAAAAAAGTGCAGTTTGGTGCAACACAAAAGAAAAACCCTTTTGTGTAAGTCTACACCTGAGAATACCAAAACAACCGAATAGGAAATTCAGCTTTCTGATTGGCTAATGAAAAAATACGCGGAATTCAAGGTCGTTCCGTTCGAGAAATTAGACAAATTTAAGTTTTTCCGTCCCGTTGTTTTTTTTTTTTAGGTGTGTGGACTCAGGCTTTGACGGGACTTCGTCTAACTAGAACGTGACGGTGACGACTTTATCATTACTTGCTCAAGTGGGCATATCTAAATTCCACGATGATCTTAAAACAAACACAAACAATTTATGTTCATAGTTTGTTTTGGTATTTTGGTTTTTAATATTTTTATCGTTTTTTTAAATTTATTTTTCAAAACCACGAAAACGTACCAAAAAATCCGCATTTGATTACAAAATGGATCAAATTTGATACAATTGTCCTCAAACGGCAACGCTGGACGGATTTCGCCATATCAGGGCTAATCAGTAATCAGCAAGGCTAGAATTCGTATTCGTAGAAGAAAAGCAAAAGTACTTAACGCCATACTAACGATAATTTTATCTGTGATGTGATTTTTACGATACATAGACTTTACCTGCTGCCATCTACCTATGCCTTTACATTGTATAGGCCAAAATATAGAGGAAATCACCTGCAAAGACGTGTGCCTACCATAATTACAGTGGTCATAGTGTCATAGTGTCATAGCTAGTCATAGCGCTAAAGAAGTAATTTATCCCAGACCAGGAATAAATAAAATAATCTACAAAATTGAAAAATTTTTGGAGGTTATAGGTATACAAGGTGTTATGGAAATGGTTTAATAATATATTGGAATGGGTGACTCTTGGGGTAGTCTACAGACATACCCAGTACTTTTTCCCTCAAATCGCACATTTTTTTTATTTTAAAAAATACCCTATTCCATTCTCATATCTAACGCTTCTAAAAGGCTCATGGGCTCATGGGCTAAAGGGGAAACAAACGAACCAGCCGCGGCGTAGTCAAACTTAAATATTACCTGTATATCTCATCTTTAGTGTTTCGTGCTAAAATTAGCAAACGGAACACTTAGGGAATCACTTCGCTGTCCGTCTATCGGCCTGTCGGCCACAGGCCATTTTCCATGAAACTATTCGATGTAAAAATTTTAAATTTAGGTTAGGTTCCTTCCCATCTGACCACGCTCTCCACCTTGCAAGCTGCTCTTATGTCGCTGTTTCTTACCCTATCCCAAAGGGTCTTTCCTGCGATGGTTCTTAACGTTTTCATCTCTGCTGTTTTTAAGATGCTCTTTGTTTTATTTGTGTCGAGTCTCGATACCATAGCTAAGCACCAGCCTAACACATGATTTATATATCCGCACTTTACTTTCAATGCGCATATAATTTTTTTTTTGCTGCAGCTTTGTTGACTTGTGAGTTGATGTCGTTTATCGGGTTGCTACTGCTTGATGTGTCCACTCACAAATAACGAAAGCTCATTACCTGCTCAATTGGCTTATTGCCTATTACGAGTTTACATCTTACCGGTTCCTTGGAGAAAGTCATGCATTTTGTTTTTTCGATGGAGATTGACATGTATTGTTCACTAATCTGATAAAACTTATGTCTTTGTCTTTTTAGATAGTTCTGTGTTTCTGCTATGATAACTGCATCGTCCGCATAACATACCATACTGATTGGCTTGTTGTTCAGTCTGTATCCCTTGTTCAATGTTGTCACTTGGTGTATAATCTCGTCCATGACAATGTTAAAAAGGAACGGGCTGAGGCTATCCCCCTGTCTTATACCTCTTAGTGTCGGTATGTCTTTTGTTGTTTGATGATCTACTTTTATACTGGTTGTGTTACCTGTGTTCAAATTTCTGATGATGTTTATGATTGATGGTGAGATTTGTTTCTTTCTTAGTATATCTAGTATATCGGGCAGCTGTACTCTGTCGAACGCTTTTATTAGGTCAATAAGACATACATACGCAGGGTAACTGAATTCGATAGCCTTCTCTTTGACCTGTCTTATAATGAACAAGGCATCGGTTGTCGATCTGTTCTTCCGGAATCCTTGTTGTTCATCTTTATTTTCTATGGTGTGTTCGAGAACGCTTTTGATGATACTAGTGAACATTTTCATGGTGGTGCAAGGCGAGGTTATTTCTCTCTAGTTCTCCGGGTTGGTTTTTTCTCCTTTCTTGAAGATTGGAATAGTGATACTTTTATGCCATTCTGATGGTATACTGGACGTGGCTAGTATTTTGTCGAACAATTCTGTTATTTTTTTGCGAGTTCTTTACCGCCATATTTTATGAGTTCATTGGGAATGTCGTCTATTCCTGGGGCTTTTCTGTTTTTCAGGTTTTTCATTTTCAACTTAACTTCTTCCTCCGTGACTGTATTCCTTCCACCATTTCTTCTTCTAGTTCCTGTGGCTGATCTTCTAAACTATCATTGTTGTCATACAGGTTTCTGAAATATGTTTCCCACTCGTTCAGTGACACCTTTTTGGTCTGAATGTACTCGTTTACTGGTTTGTTTCTATTTTTGAGCATTTTCCATACTTTCCTCTGGGCTCCATAGAGATCGCGCTCCATGTCTGTCGTAAATTTCTTCCAGTCGCTCACGTAGTCGACGTTATCTATTATGTCAGTGTATCTTCCATGTAAAAGAATGCCGACTCCCGAGTGGGCTCTTTCCTGTTTCGGTTTGCCACTATAAACTAAGGTATAGTTTTCGTACTTTATTATGCCCTGGCCTTTACGTTTTCTCTCGGAGAGTCCACATAATAATATGTCTATCTTATGTTTATTCATCTCTAGGCGTATTTCCTGGTCTTTTCCGTTTCATGAGGTAACATTCCAGCAGGCTATTCTAGTGGTTTTCTGTTTTCGCTTAGTCCTTTTTCGCTCGTGGGTCGTTTCCAAAGAGATCCGTCCGGTTTCCGAGGCTTGGCCTTCTACTCTGGAAGCCATAGGTGTTTTTACCTTAAGCTGGGAGCTAACCTAGCCTAAGAACCCTCCACACTTTATCCGGGCTTGGGACCGGCAGTGACCGCAGCAGAACTACTCAGTTCATCCCACTCGTCACATGCGGTGTTAATGTATATACTATGTGTATTAATAGATACTGTATAATAACGACTTACCACCAGAACATACAATATGTGAGTCCTATGTTATGACATCTACCGATGTACCCTTTTCGTGGAGCGATTTAGCTTACTTTTGAGCCTCTCATATTTCTGTACTGGAGAAAATGGCTCAATATTTCATCAAGTAGGAGTTAACTAGTCTAGAAAAACTCCTAAGTTTCGAAAAAAACTCAGAAATAAATTTTCGGTACAAAATTTAGTTGTCTCATTCTTACAGTTGCCAATTTAAACCCTAAATTGTCAACTTAGATCGCTCTTAAGAATAGTGAATCTGACCATTTAAATCCAACGTTGAAAAACTAACGAACCATCACTTTGTAAATAATCACAATATTACTTTATACTTCAAGCTCAAGAGAAAGCACAAGAATATATAAAACAATTTTCAGTAGGGTAAATAAACTAAAGCATTTGCGACACAAAGTGTGAAAATCGGGGAGAAGAGTAATCTGTGGCCCGACACTTGTTCGGCCTTTTTTACGGAGCAGCAAACTTAATTTTCCGGGTGGTGAGCTGAGCTGAGCGCGGACAAGAAAGACAATATCAGATTACGGCGTTAAAAATATTAGCTCGACGAATCTGTCGACTAGATCTATGTTTTTGGACTGGGCCTGGGCAGGGCTTAAATCGAAAGTTATATTGTTGGCAATTGTGGCATCTGACCATGTATATTTGATATATGTAAGAGAGGTGATAAGTTAAAAAAAACGGTTCTTACTGCGTTGCGTTTAAGTATGTACGCACAACTCTGTTCTAATGAGGAGTTTTCCACATTTATTTGCAAATCTGGTCATAGATTTCCAGCACCAAACGACACACAATAGTATACCAAGGGACTAAAATAGGTCTTTTAATCCTGAGGGCAAAATTTTGTGCCCGAGCCCCAGGCAAGGGCACCTATTGCACGAGGGATATATTTAAAATAACAAATGTCGTTTATTATACAATTATAATGGCTTTTCTACTATAGAAACTAAGATTTTGTTTAAAACTGTCAAAGAATTTTTGAGTTTTTACCTGAAACTATGAGCGATTTTTTCATTAATGAAATAATTGAGAGAGATGCTGCAGGGGCTACGTCTCGCTTATTGCTGCCTAAATCAAGAAAAATATATGAAAAAGAATACGAAGATTTTGCAACCTGGTGTCATTCCAAGAAAATAATTGCATATACAGAAAACGTACTCCTAGCATATTTTCTTCAAAAATCAAGGACACTGCGAAGCTTGACCTTATGGTCCAAGTATTCAATGATCAAAGCGCTGCTACAGGTTAAAAACAATATAGACATTGTCAAACCGTTGATATTAATAATCACCAATAATTATAATTATTCGTTATACCTAGGCAAAGAATATAATAATATGTAGGTATACCTACCACTTTCTTTGACCTGGATAATTTTTGACGTTTTAAATAAGTTAGTTGTCAATGTTTTAATACAATAAATATTGTTTCAAAGGTTACTTTTTGGTATTTTTATTGGTACTACAGATAAAAATACCTTTCAAAAGGATTTAAAGTATTTTTAATGCCTCAGGGATTAAAAGTGACACTTTAGTCCCTAAAAATAGGGACTAAAATAGCATTTTTTAGCTACGGAGTGCAAAAAAAAATTATGTTAAAAATATGTTTACTTAATAATATAAATTTGATATTTCTGACGGTCAAAATAGAACTAGACGAGTTACCGAAAAAGTTTCAGACAAAAATTCGAGGGCTTTCAAAAATCTATAATTAGAAAATTAATTTTAATATACACGTCGCAAAATTGTGACGGGTCAAAGTTATACTGCCTTAAATGAAATACCATATTTTCTGCTTTAATTTCTGATTTTGCTTTAAAATTATAGGCTAATTTTGTGTTTACTTCCTACACCCAAACCTAGCAGTTCCAGAGATATTTCGATGTTTGTATACAATTTTATGTATATGCCTATATTATACCATAAAAATACATATTTGAGAAACAAATTTCGGGAGAAAGTATAAGGGAAATTTAATTCTTTCTCCTAAAATTACTTTTGAATATACAGGGTTCCCCAAAATGTTATTGCTCACAAACGTCTATTTCTTTGATAATATGCTTGGGTTTTTACTCACAATATATATTTAAAGAAAGCGGAACAAAGCAAAATCCTATTACAGCAATAGTGATGTAACTATTTGCGCGGTAATGTCTTACCGACCTAAAAATAGATACATCATGTTAGTGAACGATTGCAGAATTAATTTCTTAAATCTATATCGATTACTTTAAAATATCGATTTTGCAAAGTTTAGTGATACTTCGTTTTAATTCATCCATTTGAATCTATTTCAAACGCATGACTAAAGCTGTCGTCATCGGTCATTACTGGCATTAGCGTACAAAACGCATAATTTTCAAACAAAACCCGATCATCCTTAACTGGTCATAAATTCGGGTTTTTGTTTCCGGCGAGCGTCCGCGTGGTTGGGGTAGATAAATTGAAATTACCGCGGCATCATATTGGGTAACCATTAATCAAAACGAGGCCACTTGATCCGCTTTAGCGACGACGCGATTATTGCGATTAGGTCTTTCGTGCTGACAGTGTGTCGCTCCAAACGTAAAGCTGCTTCCTCTGTAATCGCCCTATAATAGGCGGAAAATTCATATAGCTAGTTTACTGTGAATAAGTATCTATCTCCTTTTAAAAAGTTGATTCCACTATCACGTAAAACTTTCATAATGGTCAATTTTGGATAAATAATGGTAATAAATACTTATTACTAATCGGTTTTCAGTAACAAGTATTACTAAACAAGCTGTATCAACCACAGAAAGAATTTTAATGGTTTCATAAAAAAATTAAACTAATCTTTTAACCAAGCTTTTAATAATAATTGGGAAGTCATTCATATCAAAGTTTTTCTATCCCAAACGAAGATTGAAATTTTATTTTTAAAATTTTAATAAAGAGTACTAAACAAAGCTGTATCAATAAAAGAAAGAAAGAAAGAAAAAAAGGTGTTAATAATAAGTGCAAAGTCATTTCGTCAAAGTTCTTCTATCCTAAACGAAGAGTAAACTTCTATATTTAAAATTTTAATAAAGTTTACTAAACAAGCTGTATTAACAGTATTAACTACAGAAAGGATTTTAATGGTTTGATAAAAAATTAAAGTGATCTTTTAAGCAAGCTTTTAATAATTGCGAAATCATTATGTCAAAGTTTTTCTATCCTAAACGAAGTGTGAAATTTTATATTTAAAATTGTAATAAAGTTTACTTAACCAGCAGCATCATCCACAGAAATAATTTTAATGGCGTCATAAAAACATAAATTGATCTTTTAAGCAATTTTTAATATTAATTGAGAAGTCGTTATATCAAAGTTCTATCCCAAACGAGGATGGCAATTTTATATTTAAAATTTTAATACAGTGTGACAAACAAAGCTGTATCAATAAGATAAACTATTTTAATGGTTTTGTAAAAAATGATCTTTTACGCAAGGTGTTAATAATAATTGCAAAGTCATAACGTCAAAGTTCTTCTATCCTAAATGAAGAGTAAACTTTTATAATTAAAATTTTAATAAAGTTTACTAACCAAACTGTACCAATAAAATAAATTATTTTAATGGTTTTGTAAAAAAATAATCTTGCGAAGTCATTACGCCCAAAGTTCTTCTATCCTAAACGAAGAGTAAACTTCTATATGTTTAAAATTTTAATAAAGTTTACTAAACAAGCTGTATCAACCACGGAAAGAATATAAGTGGTTTCATAAAAAAACTGATATTTTAAGCAAGCTTTTACTAATAATTGCAAAGTCATTATGTCAAAGTTCTTCTATCCTAAACGAAGATTGAAATTTTATATTTAAAATTTTATTAAAGCTTACGAAACAAGCTGTATCAACCACATTTTAATGGTTTTATAAAAAAAATCTTTTAAGTAAGCTTTTAACAATAATTAAGAAGTCATAATGCCATAGTTCTTCTATCTCAAGGGAAGATATATTTAAAATTTTAATAAAGCTTACTTAACAAACTGTATAAACCACAGAAATAATTTTAAGAGGTTTCATAAAAAAATAAACTAGTCTTTTGAGCAAGCTTTTAATAATATTCATTATGTAGCTCAGCTCAGCGCTATGGCCGAAAGCCGGTTTTTGTAGTAAAAAAATTAATAATTATTGTTTAAAATGGGGAATATAAAATATTAGATAACTTTAATTTTTTCCTTCATTGCAAGTACGACCTCTAAAAAATGCGCACTCAAATTGCGGATGGACTTTTTGACCAAGAAGCTTGTTTGGCTGGATTATTAGTAATTATTGGTAAAGTAGTTGAAACGCGTGGGTTAGTTTATTATCAGCTCTAGAGCGTTACGGTGTGATAAGTATCTCTTAGAAACACGTCAATACAAAAGATTTTAGAGGCCATTTTAAATTATTTGCTAACGCTATTTGAAATTTTAGGCAAGTTAGAGAGTGTATATTTAATATCAGAAAGATCAGACACAATGAATAATTGTGCCTCTTTATAAAATTTTGTTGGAATTAAAATGATGATCATATATTTATTGGTTGTGCAAAAGGGAAATGACTATCACCAACTCCTGTATTGTCTGTGAGTTAGATCTTTTCAAATATTATTTATTTGTTTTTTGTATTAATATCGCCACATTTTCAACATTAATGCGGAGGTTTGCTAGTCGAAGGGTTGGCATTTAATAACAACTGTTTCTCATTGGTCATAAACACCTTGAAGGTTCTCAGATTAAATTAAGCCAGCTTGAATATTAAACAGAATTGGGACCAGCAGACATGCAACAAATGCTAAAACGCATTAATTTAAATAGAATTTCACCAAATTTATAAGCATGAATTAATTTTTTTATCAAGAATTATTTCACACGTGAATGGATTTTTTGTTAAGATACTTTGTATTTCAATATTAGTGACTGTTTTACTATTTTTGTTGTTACGCATTACTAAGCGATTCTTGTAAGATGTTGTTACCCTCAGTGATTGTTATTAGTGACGCCTTCATATACATTTCTTTACATTTAAAGAATAAAATTGTTGTATTTAAAATTTGACTTTAGTGAAATAGAATAAGCCGTAATTATTAAGCATGCTTGAATTTTTCCTGAATCCTTGATACAGTTTGGTTCTCACTACACTTTCTCAAATCAGTGATGCCTTCCCACTAATTTAAATACCAGCAATTAATACCGTTGTAATTCTTTTTTCGGTTGTCGTCTATTCCTAAATTGACATGTTATAAACCTTCACCGTCAGTACTTGTTTAGACAGAAAGAATATGGAAACAGTAATTCGCAAAGCGACTCTTTCCCTGTGGACATGTCGCAGAGATTTTGGCAAATCCTGGGGCATGTCATCTAAACGGATACATTGGCTATATATAATGATCATAAGACCAATGGCTACCATACGGCTCTGTTGCCCGGTGTAGAAAGGGCCATCAGCGCCTGGCTTAAGCCAAACTCTCCGATCTACAGCGACAAGCATGCCTGGCGATTACAGGTGCCTTCCGCACCATGCCAATGGGATCTATGGACGCCCTATTAGAAATCCGTTATCTCCACATATATCTCGAGTGGGCCACATACACACTCTATCATGCGACAAATAGCATGCAGGCATATGTTATGAGATGACTATGAGTGAGACAAGTCTGCTGAAGGGTACTCTAGCTCAAGAGGTTAAGTAACTATATGCCCTACACTGTAATCTATCTCGGAAGGGAAGAATGGGTTCAGAATAAAACTGGCCTATTTAGGGCTTATTTACCGATGGATCCAAAACTAGCAATGATATCGGAGCTGGAGTATATGCAGTGGTCCAAAAACAGAGCTGACATAGCCTGGGGTCATTGGTGACATGATGACTATATTCCACGCAGAGGTGTGTGCCATTGATCTAAGTGTAAGAATGCTGATAAAATGGCAGTACACACATAAAACAATAAAAATCTTTTCTGATGGTTAAGCTGCTCTTAAAGCACTAGAATCCAGCTGGTGCACTTCAAAGGTGGTATGGAACTACCGCAGGTGCTGACTGGAGTCAGAAAATAAAATAAAATCACCCTGGTATGTAGTGGATACCAGGACACGCAGGCCTCGATGTCTCGTATTAGGCATTTTCTACACGACGGTTAAACGTGCACTTTCGGCCTGGGCCGAAGAGGAATGGATAAGACACTGGTCGAGAATACCGGGTCTAAGACACTCGAAGGCATTCATAAAAAATCATTTGACACATCGAACTGCGAATAAACTACTGGAACTAAACAGGTTGCACCTTAAAGTCCTTGTAGGCTTACTTACCGACAATTGCAGGCTAAGACATCACATGCACAAACGGCAGAACGCATAGTGTGCACATGCCTGCAGCAGGTAGAACAAGATTTTCGCTATTTGGCGAGGGAATGCTTTCGCCAGAAAGTCTGATCTATGCCTCTCCCAGCATTATAATCAGCTTCACACACAGGTTGGATTTGCTGGAAGAAATCTAAATTGAGATGTGAGCCACAATAGATCGCAAGGGTCGCAGTGCAGGGTCGGTTCTTGACCCACTCACTTTAATCCTACCTACCTAACTACCTAGCTCTTGAAAGGTATTGGCCCTGTTACTGTTAATAAGTCCCCGTTTAAAACGTATGAGTTATTATAATATTTCAGTGATTTGCTAAAATGAATTTAGTTCTATTATTTTGAAAAGTTTTCACTAAAATTGTCCTTTACTTGATAAATTTGCGAAAAAAACTTCATAGTATATAACTCATAGTACTCATATTCATAGTATAAGTATAAAACTTAGTTGTCTTACTCTTACACTTGTCAGTGTAAACTTTTAGTTGTTAAATTAGACCGGTCTAGCGTTGAAGAATGTGGAGGAATACATTATTCCTATTTCTACTTGCCTAATCATGGAAAAAAATGTACCTACTCTAATAACATGCGTTCTCCTATTTGCTTCTGACTTACCCCAAATCACTGCATTTTTGTTTTTTGCTTAAAGAGTAAAACAGTTTTTCCCGGTTGTATGTATGTAAATGTTTAACTGTTATCTTTCCAGAAACATACTCTCACAACCTATAAAAACAACCTCAAGGTTCATTGTCGCAGAAAGATGGCGTCTTGTGCTGCGACGTTCCATTTGCATACGATGTCGGTTTATGCTAATGTTCCTGATTTATGGTTATTTTTATTTGATTCTCGAAATTATTATATGGACTGTATCCGTATGGATGAAAATCATATTTTATACGCCGAGGAAGATTTTTCCGAGGCCGAAATCGATTGCTGAGTGAGAATTATTTTCGCAGTTTCGCTTTTATGACCTTTTTATTCTTTTATGGTTGTTTGTGTCTGTGATTTGCTACGGCTTTTCTAAGACTTTTTGGGAAGAAAAAAGTTAAATTGTTCATGTCGTTGTGAGTCTATTAAGCAACTTAAGTTGGATTCACATCAAGTATTTGCTGTACGCCATACAGTGTAACGAAATCGGAAATTCATGGACATTGGTACTTTACTTTGCTGTTTTGCAAAAATTGCATATAAAAGCATAACATATTGGAGTACGTTATTACTGTGCTAAATTTAAACCTACGTAGTACCTTACTAGGTACCGGTCGCTCGAAAAATATAATTATTTTTCGACAAAATAAATAAAAAAATACTTTTTTGGTTTAAGGCAACTAAGTGTAATAGACTTAAATACTTATTACACACAACATACTTTAATTAACCTAATTTTCACAATTTGATCTGGAGACTGATCTATCAGAATTGTCTTCCTCAACGTTAGTTTCTTTAAAAAGTGTTTCGGTTTCTGAGAACAGACAATTCTTTTGCAGTATATTTCGGTCTAAAAAAGGAACTCAGGAGATTTGAAATTAACAACAAGTTGTGCAGTATGTCCTCAGTATTCTCAATCCGTCCTTGCTTTTGCGCGTAATGTTCTTGGAATTTACGAATTTCTTTATTTCCAGCTTCTGTAGCCACTTCAGATAAATGTCCAATAGGAATATAAGAAATAATGTTCTCGCAAATTCCTACCCCATGTATTATCAACATGGGGACACTTGATATATAGTACCAACATATTATAATAACACATACAGCTTTTGCAGTATCTATCAAATATTCTCGAAAAGTATCACCATTTAAGTTGGACCCGGAGAAAGCGCTTAAAGAATTATTATAGGAAATTTTTTAATTAAATGTTTGCTCAATCCAGTGATTGTTGCTGATTTCTCGTAATGTCGAAAAAAAGTTCCAGCAGTATTGCAGTCGTTTGTAGTACCCTCACTCTGTTTTACAACGTCTATTCATATACCAAGTTCATTTCGAAAATCATTTTGTATTTTCTTTTTTCGTACTTAATGTGTCAACTTATTACTTCTTAGAATAATATAATGTTTAATAAAACACCAATTTAAAACTGTGTGTAATACTTAACGTATTTTTAAAAGTATGTAGGTAGGTACTTAGATGCATGAATATTTTATTTAATATTATTGCAGCCACTTTCCTTAGTAAAAGTTAAATCAGTTAAAATGTACTTCTTAGAAAATTTAATACAATTAATAACGCACCTGTAAAATCTGTAAAGCGGCATTAAAAAGCAACTATGGATTCCTGCATGTGCGACATTACTAAAGACAAATAATTTTGTTTTCAGTAGGACAAGTCGAATGATATTTTTGGATATTCCTAATGTATAAGAGTTGTGTAATTTTCTAATGTGTGTGACAACTTAGGCATATTCAGGCATTTTTTTAAAAGTCACACCAAACGTTGTTTTTTTCGACTAGGACCACGGTTCTTTAAAATTCCATGTGCCAGTAAACCTTACAAATATTTCCACTAAAATTTGGAAGTATCAAGAGTAAGTAGCATACTATAGCTACAACAAAAATTGCTTTCAATTTTTTTATAGAATACATATTATTATGAATTTTTTAAAGTTGGACTTATTTTCGCATCAGTTTAATTGCTCCCAGAAAAGGAAAGCTTCTGCTTAAAAACGAAGTACTTTACAGTGATACATTTGAAAAAAAAACTGGTAAAGGACTAATCTTCAGACATTTTACGAATAATCTAAAGATAAAACAAATTAAAATTCGATAGTCGTTGTTTTTCCCTATGTCCACAAAATGTGAAATCCGTTACACTGTGCGTCACAAATTTGTAATAGGTTTTTTTCTATGGGTAGTCTAAAACAAGTTCACCGTGATCTGATAAACCCACCTTTAAAGTAAAAAGGTTTCATTACAAAATTACTGTGTTTTGTCAAAGGGCCGTCGGAGGCCAAATGCAATTCGGACAGTGTTGGCCCATTGTGCTCGCCCTAAATTTGTATTGCACACACACGGTTATCCCAGCCTCTTGCACTAATCTGTGCAAGTCAGTTAGGGGGTGGATAAGAATTTCTTCCGGTCCTCGTTGTGGTCGCCCGAAAATGGGTTGTCTTTTAGTGACTAGCAATGACAAATTATGTGCCGTACTTACAGTTCCCCTTTATTGATCGCAAAGCCTGCATCTTAGGTGTCCGTTATACAGTCTCATTTTATTTAGTTGGTTTTGGACAACTATGACCTGTCTGAATACCTCTGGTGATCCTTAGCTGGTTTCTGCCCATCATATGCAATGCAGTTTTCTGGTGAATTTCGGGTCTGGATTCCCGATAAAATATTTACTATGATTTAATCTCTGTCTGTTGTTGCCAGTAGATTTGATGTTCTTCCCCCATCCATCGCCTTAAGGCATCTCGCACTGCCCACGTTTATACTCCGAGAGCCGGTTCGACATCAGTGTCTGGCTTTTCTAATCCTTTTCCTGCAAGTTCATCGGTTTTTTCGCTTTCAGTGATACCGTCGTATCGTACATGTCATACATTCCCATTCCAGTTTGACATTACTAAAAAACTTTAGTGCTCTAAGGGCTCCTTGACTGTCCTTGACAGACCTTCTGTTGTTCTCGTACGCACTCTGTAAGGTGGCGTAAATTTCTGTCTGAAATTCCTTTGGGAGCATTCCTCGGAGAAAAGAATATGATAGCTTACGATCTTATTCCATATACCCCAGCACCAGTACCGTCTTTGGTTTTTGAGCCGTCTGTGTACTAGGTTATTACATCAGAAGTAGTGTCAGGTTTCTAATTTCTAGCTGCAAATAAGATTTTCGAATTTTATTCTGAATTATTGAAAATATTGAAAATATCCAATATTTCTAATAAACACAAACTGGAGAGCTATAGAAGCTTTAGTTGCCAGGCCAATAGGAAAACCGCATTAAATTTTGTAAATTATTAATAAATATTGAGTATCATTCGTAAATTATACAATGAATAATTTTAAATAACTTACGAGTATTTATAAACAATCGAGAATGTTTACTACGAAACAAGTTTGTTTTTATGAAAACCTTTAAAATTTTTGTGTTTTTACATCAAAAATTGGTTTGATTCATAGAGTTTTAATTGAATAAGTCATGAATTTGCCACAAGAACCATAAATATCCTTGCCTAGTGACGATTTTAAAAACGTGTAACTACCAGGTTATTTATGTTTTTAATTTATTTTATTAAAAAGATAAAAGGAAAATTATTTTGCACGAAGGAAATAAGCAAGTAAAAATATAATAATCACATTAAAGATGAAATAGCCATAAAAGAAAAAATGACACGGTAAAAGACCGAAAGTCCTAATATCACCATATAATTTTTTGTCATAACCTAAAACCCAAAAGAAAATTATCGTTCCATCTTTTTTCCAGCCAAAACCTTATTCAATTTTACAACTTGAGTCCTAAATTTAAATCTGAAACCGTCATAAATTTCGCTAAGTAAGATTGCCTCACTTGCGGTTGAAATCAAGCCGAAGTCTTCAAGTAATTTATGGTTGACCGGGGGAAGGCAGGATAATCACGAATGGCAAAAAAGATAACACAATCCGATTTTCTTCGACGCCTGCTTGCAATTCAGTTTCAGTATGCTTTTCAGTGCAAGTTCCGTTAAACGGTCGAAATTTTTCAGGCTTATGGATTTGGAAGGAAGGCTTCATGGAAAAAGGAACGATAAATATAAATTTATTATTATAATTTAGATATTCTAAAATAAAAAACAGAATAAATAAATTAATTGTCGCAGATAATTTGCGGCTTTAGGTTATCTGCGGTGTTTCATAAATTATACAGGGTGAATAACAGTGGGGGCGCAGGGGGCGCGCGCTCCCTCCCTGAAGCCTTGTTCAAAAAGGACTTCATTAGCGAATTTTATAAAAATAAATATTGTAACAGAAACATTAACAATTTTTACATATTCTACAAAATATTACATATAAACAGAAACAAACATTTTGCCATCTGTGTAAGGTCTTTGAAATGATTTGTACCAAAAAAATATGAATAATAGATCAATACTAATATGTAATATAAAAAATGCAAGCCATTTTTCGCATTTTTGATTTACATGCTCTTAGATTGCGTCTGAAAACATTCCTTCCCTTGCGATCTCATCAAAATTTGCGCGGGATAATTTTGGCTACTAAACGAAAGAAATAATTCAATAATTTTTTTTTCAAAAAACATCTCTTTGGAAAGTAATTTTTTTGGAAAACAGCTTTCCAAAATTGATTAACGAATTTTTTGAAAATACTTTCTGGAAAACATATTTCGAACATACATTTCTTCAAAAATGTCCTGACCGCTTTTTCAAAGATGCTTTTTGGAAAACGAATGTAGCGGATGTACAGGGTGTCCCATTTTCGGCACTTTTGCGGGGTATCTCTCTTATTTTTAAAGATAGGGGGTTGCGGTTTTCGCGACAGTCTGCTACTTTTTGATGAAAAGAAAGATGGCATAAAAATATTTTTCATGGCCCCCTTCGTTTTTGACATACAGGATGAAATTAATTTTTTTCCATTTTCGGACTCCCCTCGCATTTCAGTTATCTTGTAACTTATAAAAAAAAGTAAAAATGGATCCTATTAGAGTTTTCTACGTAGAATTGAGTGGCGTGGTTAGATTTTCATCAGATGTGATACTTTTCGATATATTAACCAAACATATGTTTTTTTTAATGGAACACCCTGTATATTTCTCAACCATTACGTTTCCCCTTTCGACAGCTTTTCAAAAATATATAACACTTTATAGCTATTTTTTGTTTTTAGTCCTTAAATCGAACTATTTAATTTTAAGGTATAATTTTGCGTAGTTGGCCGTGTTTAACATGTGGTTTAACGTCAATTCAATCATTTAGATTTAAAAAAGAAACTGGTTAAATCCTGTATTGTCATTAATTTATTAAAATTGGTATTATTTTTAACCTAAAACACTGCTTGTTATCTAGATATATAGAAAATCCTAACCAGAACTAAAACTGCTTAGTTTTTAATTACTTAAAGATTAAATTAGTTGTCTTGAATTATTAATAGCAAATAAAAGTCAAATTTAAAAACAAAACATACAAAACTTTAGGGAACGAAAAGAGCTAGAATGGATTAAATGGACTAACTCTTTTCGTTACCTACCTAAAGTTTTGTATGTTTTGTTTTTAAATTTGACTTTTATTTGCTATTAACTAATTTAATTTTCAAGTGATTAAACACTAAGCAGTTTTAGTTCTGGCTAGGATTTTCTATATATCTAGATAACAAGTAGGGTTGTAGTTTAAAAACTAATACGAATTTTAATAAATTAATGAAAATACAGGATTTAACCAGTTTCTTTTTTAAATCTAAATACCTGAATTGACGTTAAACTACTTGTTAAACACGGCCAACTACGCAAAATTAAAGTTTAAAATTAAATAGTTCCATTTAAGGGCTAAAAATAAAAAATAACTATAAAGTGTTACATATTTTTGAAAAGCTCTCGAAAGGGGAAACTTAATGGTTAAGAAATATACAGGGTGTTCCATTTAAAAAAACATTTATGTGGTTAATATCTCGAAAAATATCACATCTGATGAAAATCTAACCACGCCACTCGATTCTACGTAGAAAACTCTAATAGGATCAATTTTTACTTTTTATATAAGTTACAAGATAACTGAAATGCGAGGGGGGTCCGAAAATGGAAAAAAATCAATTTCGTCCTGTATGTCAAAAACAAAGGGGGCCATGAAAAATATTTTTATGCCATCTTTCATTTCATCAAAAAGTAGCACACTGTCGCGAAAACCGCAACCCTCTATCTTTAAAAATAAGGGAGATACCCCGCAAAAGTGCCGAAAATGGGACACCCTGTACATAATAATAATAATATTAATAATAATAATAAAGATGTTTATTTATGCCAATAAAACAATTAAAAATATAAATATAAAATTGATAAAAGTAAAAAAGAAAACCAAAAAAAAAAATGACAGTAGTATACTAGTTGGCATAAATAGGTAGGATTTTGATTTATAAAAAATCATTCTTCCAATCCTACCCCTACCAAATAATTTTTGATATTATTTTTGAAAGTTATATAGCTTAAGCCCCTTAGACTACAAGGAATATTATTATAAATTACAGAAGAGGTATATTTAAACGAACACTTATATTTTTCAGTATGATGTTTAGGTATTTCTATCGCGTTCTGATTGTTAGTATTAACATTATGAATATTATTCCTGAATTCAATTTTTTCAAATAAAAATCTTGGTTTCTGAGTTAAAATTATTTTATATATAAAACAGGACATGTATATTTCGCGTCTTTTTCTAATTTAATTAAATTATATTTGTCAAAAGCAGGTGATACGTGATCATATTTTTTTAGCCCTATATGTTACTTTTAATTTGTTTATTTTGTAATCTTTAAAAATGACAATAAACCCTTTTTTATTAAATTGCTCTGTTTGTCAATTTTGGCACATAGCTCCATTGATTACCTTTTAGAAACATCCTGTACTAGCTATGCAATGTTTGTTCGTAATCTATTAAGTGATGATACATAATAAAATTTCTTGCTTGAATACGTTTTGAATTTTTTTATTAAACTGGTTTAATAATATCACACTTGAGGTTGCATGTGTACAGAGCTATGTACGTTTTTAACGCCTACGAACAGTGATGCACCCAGGGGAGGAGCTGGGGGCTGCATAAAGAAATACTTCAAACTATTGTTTAGGAACATATTTTACGGGTATTCCAATAGAAAAAATACATCGTAACTTTCATATTTTCCTAACTTTATACACTTTTTAGTAACTATTTATTTAGAAAAAAAACCTCTTTATTAATAAAACCTTATAAGCGTCTATTGTTATAGTATTAGGTGAAACTGTAAATAAGAAATCGACTCTGGTTTTTATACTACAGTGTACAAATTCTTATGACCTAGGGCTTGAGCATAATACAGCTCTAAGCTCTCTAACATACCGAATCATACTTATGAATATAACATGTCTATTTGGCACCCTCAAAGTGTTACGTATCAATAATAATTTTCACGGTTACGACTTCAATAGGTTTCACAAAGAGTCGGTCGCACAATAATTTCTGGCCATTCCGGCTGCGCTGGAATAAGTCTGCTTTTCAATAGACAGTCAGTGTTGGATTACAGAAATTTTTCGAAATAGAATTTCAAGAAAGAACGTTTTTAGTGTCAATAATGTCTGGCTAATAACCTGGTAATAATTTATCCCTATTTACTTATTATCAAGGGTTACTCCATTTTGACAATAAAAACAAATTAACAATATATGTACATAATAATAAATATTTCACAAGATGACGGACAACAAAATAATACTGCTTAGGCCTGAAACATAGAAAATATAAAATACACAAAGCTAATCTTTTACCTAACTAAGTTATTAGGTACATGCTTTCTTAAAGGAATATAAAGGCATGAATGGACAAGTCAAACACATTATAGTTGGCATTGTATAACGTCTTTCAATTCCGGACATAGGACTTGCCACGCTCTTTTTCGCACAGAAGAAGAATTTTACTTCTACTTACCCTTCATAAATAAAAATTCAAAGTTCGGCAAAAAAAAAAAATTAAAAAAAAGATATTGAGAATTTACAAAATTAACTCACGTAAAGAGTTGAGTTGAATGCGAGAGGCTTGCGCATGCGTGCCAAAAAAAATGCCCTAGCTCCAATGCCGGAGAGAGAGGGGGTTCAATAAGGGCGCCACTGTTTTTAATGCCGAGTGAAAAACAGAAACCCTCCTAGATAGTATTGGGATCTCGCTTTCAGCTCACTCACTCACATATAGTTACCATATTATCAAAAAAAAAAAATCCAAGAAACTGCGCTGTCTGGTGAGGCAAATAAAACACTACCATTAAAAACAAATTTACTAATATATTACAGATTCGTTAGGGCAAAAATTTTGATAACACATCAGTGTATTTTGTCCTTTTGTGAAATTCGATACAGTGAAATTATCAGGTATTATTATTATTAAATAAAATTATTAATGTTATTACCATTATTATTGGTATTATGGTTATTATTATAACAATTTGTAGGTCTCATGACCGGTTTTGTACTAACTAAGTTCAAACCCTGAGGGGGAAATAAAATAAAAGAAAGTTAAGGTACTAATCCGCTTAAATTAAATAATGTCAACCATGGTTAAAGTCGATATCGAACAAATTTGTTATCAAGAAAAATAGGTAACGCCAATTATAAAATTAAAAAAAAGTTGCCTGAAGGGGTTCGTCCCCTGTTGACGGTGTCTCAGGTCAATGCTGAACTGGCCTAGGCAGCTTAGCCGACTCACAGCACGATGAAAGACTGGAGATGTCTCCCAGCCACAAAAGAAGGATCGGTGTCCTCCAGTGAAAGGTTTGCTGTCTCCCAGCAAAAGATGCTTGGAGTCTCCCAGTAAAAAGGATTGTTCCCCAGCAAAAGAAAAGACGTGGTGGGGTTGTCTCCCAGTAAAAAGAAGTGCTGTCTCCCAGCAGAAAGAAAGACCCTGATAAAACAAAAGGTATGCGTCAAGGCAAGGTAAAATTCAGGTACTATGCAAATATAATTTAGAAGAAATATTAAATTTAATTCACACAAAAAAAACTTTTAGTGGCTGAAGGCCTTATACAATTATTCACTGGTATCAAGAAAATAAAACCGAAGGAAATATTTTGAATTAAATAGACATCAGGTCAAAAAAAAATAAACAGGCAATATCGAAGCCAATTAATTAACAAATCAAAGTTAAGTTAAAATTTACATAAAAGTAGCCATTGTACGCTACTGTACACAGACAAATATTCATTATAAAATAATTATATTTACATAAGTAATGCAGCTACATAAATCTTAAACAATTAGATCATACACTGGTGACAAAATAAACAAAATTGTTAGGTAATCGCTTAATTACACAAAAGAAAAGTTTAGCCGCAAAATACAATGTGATAAAATTTAGCACGTTAAGTATAATCAAAAGAGAAATTCAGTATTACTATTACTAAACATATACATCCAAATATAGTAAATGTAGCTTAATATTTATGAATATAGAATAACCATACCGTATCTGTAAGCGTAACCCAAGAATGAACAAATACCATAGGCCATAGTGAATAGTTAACGGTACTATATTACACCCACCCTGAAATTTTGTAACCAAATCTAATAATTAAGAATCAGCCCTGTCTATGTTATACCCAATATTAATTAAAAGCTAATTAGCAGCAGAAAAAGAATAAGTGAAATACGAAAGTCAACACTTCTGACTGTCAGACATTTAAAATATTTACCCAAATTACTATAGTTTTAAATTGCCGGTCTCTAACGCTGTCAGCTGACATTCCAGAACACAAGATCTGAATTTTTAATGACCTGGCTATCGCTTATTAGCATAATTAGTTGATAAAAAGAAACATCATTAGGTTCCAAATCACGGGCATACACCAATGACTGATTCACTATGACTATGAATACGAAATAACAAAATAAAATTTAACCTTGGGTCACCCGGTAGAGTTCTGACCAACATTATCAAAGAATGTAGTAAATCAAGCTAGCATAGCTGACTAAAAAAAATTAGGTATCGATAAGAATTTGACCTACAAACCTGTGAAGGTCACATAAACCCCATTTAATTTTTAATAAAAAAGAACCATCTGTACATAATTTTTCCTACCACGAAATGTAGCGATCTACTTGTATTTAGAGAAGTTTTAACTACAGAAAAACTAATTAAAAACGTGGACGTCGTAAAAAAAAAATAGAATCAAAAAGGAAATCAACGAAAATTAATTAAAATAGCAGTTTAATCGCGGAATTGTGTTTTTTTTTTAAGGGTTTAATAGTGGCAAAAGGCATACCTGTCGATCTCGGGTCGGGTCTAAGTCCACATGTCCGCTGTCGTCGTAAAAACCGACGAAGAGATGTCGAATTTCTTCTACAAAAACAACTAAAACGGCCTCACTGGACCAACAACGTAACGCCAAAATGGCAAACAACAAAACAACGTAAAAGAAATTAGTTGTACCGCATTCATGGATCCCAATTTTGGGTGTCTTTCTAAAGACTTTAGAATACGATACAGTCGACGACGCGATCAGTTTGTGAAAAGAACCTCTCCACACCCAATCCTTGACGAAAAATTCCAATATCGATTTTTTCCTTGCAAAGCGACGTCACAAGAGGTTGTTTGTAAGTACACTTTGGTACTCAATTAGGTACATTTTCGAAGGCTTTGGTTCCATGGTATTCCCCTCAATGCATTGGCACGATGTTCTGCCAGTAAAAATTAACTTAACCAATGAACACCGGCAATATACCAACAAAACTATAACAATTAAATACATTTTTCCGTGTCCATAAACCGACATTCATTAATAGTTCGTACAATTGGCAGTACAAATGCACCCCACCTACGATTTTGGTCAACCTCGAACCGTAATGCGTGAATGAACATTAGAAACCTTTAAAATCAAGGGACCTAGAACTCAGAACGCAGATCCCATCGTTCCTGGCTTCGACGTTTTCCAACAACAGTCACAGAGGGCGGCTCAGGACAGAAAACTAAGATGTATGCAACAGGCTCGACAGAAAATAATTACGGCCGATTCAAATGTCAAGAATGACGTTTCACGTTTGTCAGGGTAAACAAATTCTAATTTATATTTATTGGCAACTATAGTTTTTAGGGTCAAATTCAGACATATTTCCTTAGGGATTAACTATACAGAAAGAGGGAAAACAAGGCTGGATCCAAGACAGACTAGTGACGGAAAATTTGTAAAAATTAAATTCGAGGTTAGGAAAGATTTTGACTAAATGGAAAACAAATCAAAATAAAACGTTCAAGGAATAAGGGAATATATTCAAAAAGGTAGGTCGAAGTCTTAAAACTCAACTAATTGTTGCAACTGCTATAATAATACTTTAATTTCGTATGACAAAACAAACCGTAACAGACTATTGATGCCATAGTTAGTACGGTGAAAGGGAACTTGGAAAAAGTATGGTTCCTTATATGGTGAGTATGGCAAGCAGCATTAAAATCCAGAAGCCGGAGTACTTGACGCTTCAACAAGACCATTAGCGAGTTTGTAGAGAAACACAAGTACCTGACAATGCCTACGAACATCCAATGTATGCAAATTTTACAATCTGCATCTTTCACTATAGCACAGGTCCGACAAGTTAAGACCAATCTTACGATAATATGCCTTTATAAACTTATCCTGAACCCGCTCAATGGACCTAATGTGAGTTTGATATTATGGTGACAAGATAATAGACCCATATTCCAAACAAGGATGCACATACGTACAATATAGTAACCCTAAGATGTTAGAGGACAGATCCCTGGAATGTCGCAGAATAAAACCCAGCCTCTGAAACTGACTGTTGTATTTATGTGATTACTGAGACTTAACTCTGTGTCAAAATAGACTCTCAGGTCCTTTTCTTGATTTGATCGTGTTAAATTATCAGCATTAATATCGTAAATAAATTTATGAAAATTCTTGTTTCAAGAAAAACTTATCACAGCGCATTTAGAAGCGTTTAAGTGACGACCATTATTATTTGACCGCTCATACAAAACACAGTCACGCTGAAGAGTGGTGAAGAGCAACAGAGTCCTGATTATAATCTAACTCGAAGATCATAAGATCATCTGCAAACAGCAAGTGAGAAGAATCAAGGTGGACACTGATATCGTTAGTAAATAGTGAAAGAACAGAGGTCCGCAGAGGGAAGCCTGGGGTACCCCTGATGATACTTCAGATTGATTTGATAACAAATTACCGATCCTGACACAGTAATAGCTGCCCGTCAAAAAACTTTGCAACCAACTTAGCATAGGATTCTCTATACCCATTAGTCTCAATTTTTCCAACAATAGGCCATGATCCACCCGACCAAAGGCTTTTGATTAGTGCTTAGAGATACTATCGATGTAATAACCCTTCTTAAGGGATTGACACAGACAATGGCGTTAGTCTAGAAGATTGGTCATGGTAAAACGACCAGTGTAAAAGCCATTCTGGTAACTTACTATTATTTCATTGCACCAAGAGGACAACCGATCAGCAACCAATCCATCCAAGATCTTTGGAATTGCAGATTGCATACTGACGCCCCTATAACTTTGTACATTATCTCTATCGCCAGATTTGTATATCGATTAAATGTAGCTATACTTCCACTTTACAGGAGAAAGTCCACAGTTCACAGTGATAAATTGAATAAACTGTGTACACACAGCTTTCTAGTATGAAAGGGGGAACCCCGTCAGGTCCGAATGACAATGAGATATCTTTAAAATATGAAGACCACTATCAATATTATACTTTGGAACAGCTCTGACACCTTTAAAGTAAACCGTCTCAAAAAACAAAGCAAAAAGGTTAACTATATTATTGCCCACTCAAAGTTGTTTTGTCATTTAAATACACACAAATGTAACATGAAGCGACATCAATGCTAACTCATACTCCTCACACATATTATAAAGTTTCTTAAGTGTTGGATACATAGGAAATTTGGCGGTTGGTTCTTGGATTAATAGGCTCATTACACCTCACAGTGGTTCCGTCAATAGGTCATAAGTCAAAATATTTTTTGTCCGGGATCTGCAAGGTAGGTATTGCTTTGGGTTCAAAAAGAACCAAATAAGTCCACAAAATGGAAAATACAAACATATAAATAATTTGCTTATTAATAATAATGCTTGTTAAGTAAAATTTGACCAATGAGAGTTGAGACTGTTGGGATCTAACTCAAGAGATCAGATCCAGAATTGAGCAATCAAGGTCAGCCTTTCAGAAAATGAGCAAGATTTTAACATGTAGAGCTTTGTCCATTCCTTTGAGGCTCCATTTGCTACACTGCTATGTCTTTCGCATTCTTTTGTATGGCGTTGAGGCATGGACCCTTACGGAAGCAATGTGCAGGAAACTGGTGGCGTTCGAAATGTGGGCGTATCGTAGAATACTGATAGGGTGACAAATGCGGAAGTCCTGAGATGCTTAAATAAGCAACATGAAGTAATCAATACTGTGAAAAAGAGAAAACTTGAATATTATGACGAATGATAAATATAAACTGCTGCACATTATCATTCAAGGCAAAATCGAGGGAAAGAGCAGCGCAGGTCGTCGAAAGGCATCATGGCTAAAAAATCTCCATCAATGGTACGGGTTAAGCACAACATCGCTGCTTCGAACGGCTGTAGATAAGACAAGAACCATGCTCCTGATCGCCAATGTTCTTGGAGGACACGGCACCTAAAGAAGAAGTAAAATTTGAAACAAGGTTATAAAAACTGCTGTCTCTTTTCTACACTTTGTAAAATCAGAGTAGAACAAATCTGTCAAATATTAAGGGTTTGTATAATGATGCACACAGTAGAAAAAATTTTAATAATAAAAAGTTGTATTACGAAGCACTTATCACGCTAGCTGGACTCACACTTCACCATTTTTTGGTGTGGTTTGTTTACAATAATGTTTTTGTAAGTAAGAAAATGCATTTTCAGTTATTAATTTTTCAAAAATATTAATTGCGATAATTATGACCGCACTCTCCTATAGTCGGAACCACTCTGTTAAGAAACTTGTAAAGTAAAAAGTTTCAGACCCAGTAAGTAGCAATGATGTTGAACTTAGGTCTCCATTATATCTCGCTACTCAGTTATTCGTAAAAAATGTAATATATTATACAAGATTGTTTCTACAAATATATAACATTAACATGATAATAAAATAAATCAGAAAAAAATATGGACGAATTTTTTATTTATTTATGCTTTTTTTATAACGTTTATATAGGCTATATTTTTTGATAATATTTCTTTTTTTAATAAATGATTGGACGTTTTTATTCTTTCATACATTTGTATATATTTTGATAGTCGGTCACCTTTTATTTTTAAGTATAAGTTTGCTACTGCTGGTATGTTCTAAGACATTGTAAGAACTTAGGAGTTAAGTTTTTTCTTAATTTTAGGTTTTGCTGTTTTAAATGTTTAGACCATTTTTGGGTAAATCCAATAATAGGTGGAGAGGCGGCTGCACAAATAATGTGCTCATTTCTGAAAGGATGAAACTTTTAGCAACAGTATAAATATTACGCGTTGATACGATAAGCCGTGACAATGCGCAAACGGTAAGGTTATCTTGGCGGATCCTTTTAAGACGACCGGAAAGGATGACTAACTTTAGGGAACCTTCCTTGCCGTCTTATCGGTTTCCCAAGGCAACCGTAGTATTTGTCCGTTGATGAAAGTTTTATCCTTTTAGAAATGAGCAGTTTTTTTACGGTCGCCCGAAAAAATACTAAGCTCATTCCTAAAAGAATGAAACTTTCAGCAAAGGGAATACTTATAGTGACAATTTATAAGCGCTACGGTTTCTCTGGTCACCTCTGATATGACGACAGGGGGAGGAAGTCCCCTCCTCCTCGCCATCTCAACAAAATTTGCCAAGGCAACCATAGCGCTTTGAATTATCACCATAAGTTGCTGAAAGCTTCATCCTTTCAGAAATTAGCATAGTATTTTTATGGCTACCATTTGGTCTATAAGATTCTTTAAAAATTTGCTACCATGTTAAAGAGCTGACCTAGTTTATTTATTCATATTTATTTCAGAATAGCTCTGCATACCCTTCATCTTCCTTCACTATAAAACGATAAAATAAAAGCGATTCTTGCTTATTCGCCTATTTTTAAATACCCTTAGTCAAAAGGCTTATGGCTTGTAATTAGAAAATAAATAGAATTTTATTACTATTAGTTTTGGTCATTTGGAATTATATTTTTATAATTAGTGCCACCTTTGGTTCCCATGACCAAGTGCACTTATTGCCTTCCGTTGGAATTACTGTTCTCTGTAGTTTAAAAACTGAATAGCCGTTTGAGTTGGAGTGATTACTAATTTAGATCGCATGATGGTTCTGGTGAACTGGTAGTGATATGCACCCGCACTTGTAGCCGTGCCTATTGCTATCGATACTTTTACTTTAAAATTTGGATGTACAATTTTTACATAATTGACAACATGTTATAAACATAAGCGAAACAATGCATACAATGTTTTTTTACATCTGGTTTTGATATCCGAATATCTGATGCTTTTAAGGGGTGGTATCCGATGCTGTCGATACTCAAATGTATCGAATGTAGAGTATACTATCCTGCACATCGTTATAACAGGAAGAAAATATCAATATTGTATTCGTCGTGACTGTGTCAAGCCACGATGGTCCATTTTCCGTGTTCCGTGTAGCCAAATACGGTGGTTAAGCCCGTTGAGGGCACCTTGTGGATCTGGGATGCCACCCCAAATATTTCTTCCGGGCTTTTTTGTGTACCTTACGTTTTTTTTTTAAATTTATTTGAATAATCGATGCCCTTACTCTTGCAAGGATAACACTGTTAAATGAATGTAAAACTGTAATGGCTCACACGCACACTTCAGACCCGCCCAGTAATCTTTAGGTAAGTGTTTCTCACTCAATAGCTTTAGAGGTCGGCACGAGAACACTGCATTCTGAGTTTTAATTTTCTCGGCTAGTTTTGAATTATTTTCTCTTATTTTTTTTACTGATAGCGCCCACGTGTACGTCGTTACGCGAACTGTACGGGGGGGCATGTTTTTTTATATAATTAATTCATTTCTAAGCTGTGGACTTACTTAGCTTAATTACTTACGTACTTATTACTTGGTTAAAAGTTATATTGGGGTTTTATATTTTACCTTACCTTTGTCTAATTTTTAGGGCCCCATTTAGAGGCAGTCTTAGATTCTTAGATTCTTTTTCTTTCCATCCCATCTTTACATTTTCTGCGAGAGAATCGTCTTTTCTCATCGTCAGGAAGTTTAAGCCTCTATCAGGAGCCAGCAGCTCACTGGAAAGTCCTCTAAAGGGTGGTGATAAACGCGCCTAGGCCGCCACTGGGCGCCTGGACACTACCATCGGAGGACAAAGTAACCCCTTCAGCCAACCTTTTTTCCTTTAAAATTTTTTAATTGATTAATACCAACTTTACCAGATATTGGAGTTAATTATGTTTGGTATTATTTAATTATTTAAATATCTTTCTCGATTTAGTCGACTGATCCCTGTCACTCCTTTCTCATTAGTTAGTTTACCATTATTTTGCTTGTTCTCCATTGTGGAGCAGTTTATTTAATATACCCTTTAATGGCTATATGATGTACATTTCTTTCTTTTTTCGCGTTGGGCCCAAAGTTGTAACTTTAATTTTTTTATGACATTTTCTTTTACAATCTTGCGTTGGCTTTATTACGCTTAATGTTATTGGTCTATTTACGACTTTTATGAAATATCGTGCATGCGCTATAATTTAAAATTCACATTTCGGTGCCTATTTTTCAGTTTTGCGTTGATTGGTCTCTGTAAACCTGGTCGCACGATGTAGTGTTTGTAGTTGTTATTTAACAGATCATAATGCCTTTAGATCCTATTGTTGTGTCAAGAATTGTAGCGATATTACAAAATGGTCGAGGACAACTTGAAACTGCAAGCATTGTTGGTAAGAGCCTTTGTGCTGTACAAGAAGGGTACGGGCGGTATGAGGAGACTGGCCCCATAACCAGAAGAACCAGAATCCGGGCGAAAAAGAGTCACCACCCAAAGAGATGACCGTTTTTGGTGTCCGAAAATTTGCGAAATAGAACAGCTTCTGCGGTTTTGCTGCGAAATTATCCCCAAGAAGTTAAAGATCTAAATGTTAGTAAAGGGACCATTAGAAGAAGGCTTCGTGCTGCTAGATTGTCTTGCAGAAGGATGGCTACAAGTCCACCATTGCTACGCCGGTATCGAATTGCAAGATTGGCTTTTGCTCGAAATCACTTGGCATGGAATGATGAGGATTGGAGCGGGATACTGTTTTCAGATGAGTCGCGTTTTTGCCTTAATGGATCACACGGGCGTCGGCGAGTATGGAAAAGATCCGGAGAAAGATACGATACTGTTTGTATTAACGAGCGATTTATGGTTTAGGCGGGAATCTCTTCACAAGTACGCACAGAGTTGGTTTTCATACGGAATGGCTCCCTGACAGCTCACAGGTACATTGCACAGGTTCTAGAAGGTCATGTTATGCCTTTTATGATCACTATGGGCGAGCATCGCATTTTTATTTAAGATAATGCTAAACCTCACGCAGCCAGAGTTGATAGAGAGTATCTGAGAGATTGGTCTCTGTAAACCTGGTCGCACGATGTAGTGTTTGTAGTTGTTATTTAACAGATCATAATGCCATTAGATCCTATTGTTGTGTCAAGAATTGTAGCGATATTACAAAATGGTCGAGGACAACTTGAAACTGCAAGCATTGTTGGTAAGAGCCTTTGTGCTGTACAAGAAGGGTACGGGCGGTATGAGGAGACTAGCCCCATAACCAGAAGAACCAGAATCCGGGCGAAAAAGAGCCACCACCCAAAGAGATGACCGTTTTTGGTGTCCGAAAATTTGCGAAATAGAACAGCTTCTGCGGTTTTGCTGCGAAATTATCCCCAAGAAGTTAAAGATGTAAATGTTAGTAAATGGACCGTTAGAAGAAGGCTTCGTGCTGCTAGATTGTCTTGCAGAAGGATGGCTACAAGTCCACCATTGCTACGCCGCCATCGAATTGCAAGATTGGTTTTTGCTCGAAATCACTTGGCATGGAATGATGAGGACTGGAGCGGAATACTGTTTTCAGATGAGTCGCGTTTTTGCCTTAATGGATCACACGGGCGTCGGCGAGTATGGAAAAGATCCGGAGAAAGATACGATACTGTTTGTATTAACGAGCGATTTATGGTTTAGGCGGGAATCTCTTCACAAGTAGGCACAGAGTTGGTTTTCATACGGAATGGCTCCCTGACAGCTCACAGGTACATTGCACAGGTTCTAGAAGGTCATGTTATACATTTTATGATCACTATGGGCGAGCATCGCATTTTTATTTAAGATAATGCTAAACCTCACGCAGCCAGAGTTGATAGAGAGTATCTGAGTGATGGGTCTCTGTAAACCTGGTCGCACGATGTAGTGTTTGTAGTTGTTATTTAACAGATCATAACGCCATTCGATCCTATTGTTGTGTCAAGAATTGTAGCGTTATTACAAAATGGTCGAGGACAACTTGAAACTGCAAGCATTGTTGGTAAGAGCCTTTGTGCTGTACAAGAAGGGTACGGGCGGTATGAGGAGACTGGCCCCATAACCAGAAGAACCAGAATCCGGGCGAAAAAGAGTCACCACCCAAAGAGATGACCGTTTTTGGTGTCCGAAAATTTGCGAAATAGAACAGATTCTGCGGTTTTGCTGCGAAATTATCCCCAAGAAGTTAAAGATGTAAATGTTAGTAAAGGGACCGTTAGAAGAAGGCTTCGTGCTGCTAGATTGTCTTGCAGAAGGATGGCTACAAGTCCACCATTGCTACGCCGCCATCGAATTGCAAGATTGGCTTTTGCTCGAAATCACTTGGCATGTTATACCTTTTATGATCACTATGGGCGAGCATCGCATTTTTAGTTAAGATAATGCTAAACCTCACGCAGCCAGAGTTGATAGAGAGTATCTGAGTGAGGTGGGAATTAAGCGCTCCGATTGGCCAGCTCCTAGTCCAGACATGAATCCCATCGAACATTGCTGGGATGACTTGGAACGAGGTATCCGAAGGCATACACTAGCTCCAAGAATCGCCCAGGGGCTGAGAGAGTTGCTGTTGCAGGAGTGGGATAACATCGACCAGAATGTGATCCTTAACTTAATTGCCAGTATGCCTCGTCGATTTCAAGCAGTCGTTAACGCAAGAGGAGGGAATACACGGCATTAATGATATGTTTTTTTCATTAGTGATAAGGGTTTTTCATTTTTTTAGTTGCATATTGGTTCTAGTAACAAGAAATCGAACTTCGTTTTAAACGTAAATGTGTTTCTTTTTCATAATAAATCATAAAAACCAAAAAATGTGCTTTCTAATTCAATATTGAGATTAAATTTTGCCTACAAAATGCAGTAAAATGATTTACAATATTCAAATATTATGAGGTTATAACAGAAAATTCTAAAAAGACATCACAATTTTAATGCGATCTCAATGTTTGTCTCGCCAGTGTATACACGACTCATATATTCCAATAATTCTCAATTCCCGCAAATTTATTATTACGGCCCTTCAAACAAAACGACAGCCGAAAGGGCGGAAGTACCTCTTTTAAGAATCCAAAGAAAATATGATTCGATTCGCACTCGAAATCATAATTCACACTCGGAATACGCTTGCCGACTCTTTTGACCAATAATGTATGCCGATATGCAATTCCTTTTGGCTTAGCTCTTTGTAAATGGGTCGAGAAACCTAAATATTCGAATATATATCTTTATTTCCATAAATAGATGCAGTAAGTTTCTTGAAAAATAACATTCTATGAAACGGGTCACAATTTTTAACGTATTATAGAGAGAAAGGGGAGGAGGTATTTGAGACATGGTGCGTTAAAAATTGTTGTTTCGATGGTAACGCACATAATTTATTTATGTTTCTGGTTTTTGGGTCCGGTACCCGGATATGATTACTTAAGATTTTCTATGGGACTACCTAATGGAAAGGGCTTATCAAAATCTACCGTACAGTATTGCCGTTTTGAGGAAGCTAAAAAAGATAATCTATCAAATGAATCTATCATAATTCAGAAAATTTTCATGATATATGTAGAACCAAATTGATAATGGAGATTTTGAACACTTGTTAAGACCAAAATGTAATTTTTAATTAATAATTATAAAGAACGCTTAAAAAAAATCGTAAGTGTTTTACTTCTTGTATAATATTATATGCCATTTGTAACATGTCTAATGAATGTAAATTCTTCTGGGCTTTTAAATGAGTACCCACAAAAGTTGTTTATAAAAATTATATCCAGATGGCGCTGCTTGTCAAACGGTAAATTTATCAAACCAAAGTCACTGTCAAGACATGAGAAAGAGTTTAAATTAGTTGCCGTGTTCGACGGTTTTTCCCAAAAATTAGTTATTTGAGAGATATGAGCAATAATTAAATTTTCCGAATTGGTAACTTGTTTATAAGTGAAGCTGCAAGTTCGTTTATATTAGCAAACTATGCTTAGTAGAATTTTTTCTGCTAGTTAAAAAGTTAAAAAAACAACTGATCATCGGGTTTTTCAATTTGATCAAAAAAAAGTCCTCAAAGTATGCCGTGGAATCAGTCACGCATGACTTGAATTATTACTCGTGAAAGGTAACATTGGTAAAAGGTAGGTATAGGTGAATGACAAATAGAACGGTCAAGTTCTGAAGTTTTTATTTTTAAGAAAATTAAATATGGCAATCACGGCAGAACAAAAAGCGTCTGTGATCGAAAGTTACTTTAGAAATGGTAGAAGGGTTAATGGCCACTGGGTTTATTCAACACGGGACGCCATTTAGGATTTTTAAACAGAATCTCCACCATGGAATTCGACCAGTTTGGCCAAGTTTTGACTAGATCTGTGGCTGTGTTGAGGGGAAACAGGAAGTGTAAATAGAGAGGAAGACAGTGGGAGACCCAAAGTTCGCACTGCACAAAAAGTAGGAGAATTGAACCAAATTCTTAATAAACACCCACAAACCCCTATTCGGCGTTTAAGCCAGCAAGTAAATGTATCCTACGGAACGTGCAACACAATCCTGATATGTGACCTGCATATGCACACTTATCGTCTAAGTTCAGTCCAAGAATTGTTACCAAACGATAAGCGGCAGCGAATGCAATTTTCAGAGTGGTTTTTGGGTAATTTGCATAATAATGAAATCGTATTTGAAAAAACATTTTTTACTGACAAGGCATGGTTTTACCTCTCTGGTTATGTAAATTCTCGAATCTAACAGTATCCTTTCATGGCTGCTAGTCGGACCGCTTGTCAAAATTTGTAAGAGGTCATTTAAAAAAATTATTGTTTTCAAAACCCCTACTTATTTTTTATTACTGTGTTGTTCGTTTAAAAATATGGCTGAAATCGGAGTTTATCAGAGCTTTGAAAAGTATGATGTTAGTTTGCTATATTGAATCGAATGAACAGTCAACTTAACTGAAAATAAAATATTGACATAACTTCGTTATTTTCAATGTTAGATCACTGGCGCATATGAACTTTTTCGTTTAAAAAATGATTTGTCATCGTTCTTTTAGTAAACCTACAGGATATTTCGTTTACAAAAGTTCACTTTTAAAAAACGCGAAAACGCGATGTTCAATTGTTTCTTCTGTTTAACATTTTAATCAGCGGAAAAAATGATACTCGTTTGGCAATTTAAACGATGTTGTAGCTCCAATAATAAACAAGCTAGCAGTTGATCTGAGGGTACAATATTATGTATATTAGGTACACCTAATGACCTAAATACATACATCGCCACTACCTACCAATAAATAAATGTTTTAGATAGGAACATGGAACCAAATTTATTTTCGATACTTGTCCCCATTACGTTCATAAATTCGTTTAAAGTATGTCCTTTGAGTATTCGATATCGAAGGTGGCGATCGAAATTCTATTATGCCCCCATCGGACATTCGGTTATTTTATGAGCTGTCATATTGGCAATGTTGGCCCTAGGCTCTAAAAAGATATATATCTCAATTGCATTAGTGATATTTCTCGTCGCTAGCACTCTTAGAGTCGTGGAAAATGAAGTTTATATCTAGTAAAACGCTATAACGTCCACTTTGAAAAGAATTCCAATTTCGATGAAAGCACTGATCTTTTTTTGATAATAATTTAAATTTATTGTGTAATATGCTTTTTAGGGGAACTTTATATAAATTAGTAATTTTGAACGATTTTAATCTCTAAATTTCTTGTTCTTTAATCTTAAATCGGCACATAGCTTAAATTTCCCCCAGAAGTGATTCATGCAGTCAAGCTCTAGTCCACCATTACATACACAGTGCGTTAAAACCCAGTTTAAAAAGGTAAGTGTAGTCTCTTCAGCTGAATTAACATTTTTTTATGGACACATTGTATATTCGGGGGTGTATATCGGAGGTTGTGCAAAGCAAGAGTCAAGCTAGTTGTAACTGTTATTTAAAAAAATGCATTTGAAAGCAGAATTTAAAAACAAATCCTGTGGCTGTGACTCGGCTATTAAATAGCTTTAAAACAAGACCAAGTTTGCTAAAATTGGTTAACATAGCCGAAAGTTATCCAACTTTTTCTGCAATACAATTTTACCCTCCCCCCACCGCTTATTTTAAGAGATGGGCTAAAATGTCATATAAATAATTTTTAGAGTGCTAATAAGAGAGTGCAAAATCGTTCCGCGTAACTTAATTTGGCTGTTGATTTTATAGAGAAATTCTCATTTTTCGATTTTGATTTAAAAATACGCCATCTAGCGGTAAACTTTCAAAGTGTAAAATAATTCCAATAGACTCTGGATCACTTTTGTAATAAAAAAAATGTCCCGAAAGCTGTAGGGCAAATAGTTTCCTAGATACAGCCGGTGGCCGACCTTAGCGGGACACCCGGTATAACTAAAGAAAATCTAAGAAGAAATTTAAAATTATAAAAATATCTTGTTAAATGGCACGACCGTCAATGTTTTACTTTACTGGTAAAAATTTTAAGGTGACAGCAAAAATATAATTAAAATTAATAAAATAAAAGGGTAGCCATATATTTAGAATATAAAAAAATTGTTCTATGCCATCGAGTGTAAGAAAAGAAAACTGACTAAACTGACTAGTTTAGCAACTTTACAGACAAATATCTTATAAATTAGTCCATCTAATTTGGTATAACTCACGATGTGCAAAAATAGGACATGATTTATAGCTTTTCCTGGCTATTCCGCAACATATCTACTCCTAGTTTCAAATTTTAAAGTTGGATTATTCAGATATTTATTAAAAATTAGCTTACCATGTCTAAATATTCTGTATCTTCATCTTCATCTCCAAATATTAAAACGGAGAATTTTTCACAACATGTAATAATATGATACGCACTACTTTAATTTGATTATTAGGTCGGAGCAAAATATTAAAGCGAATTAAATCATATATTTTAATATTACGAGATTTAAATCCGAAGTTGTGTACTTATAAATTATTTTAATTCGTGCAAAATGCGCGGTACCAAATAGCTAGTAGTTGAATTCTCACAATTTTCGCATATATGATTCGCAATACACATCCTAGATTACTTAAATCAGTGCAAGTCCTTCTGCACAAAACTAATAAAACTCCGAGTTCAGCTTAAACCGAAGTTTTCTCGTAGTGACCCATGGCATAACAAATGAACCGTTGAAACATTTACGGTAACTCAAGCACTTCTGGACAGATCTAGATAGCCGAGACTGGAATACTGATGTAATCAGATACGTGAAAGCTCTTAACGGAAGTGTGGGTATGTTAATCGCTTGCAGAATGTGAAGTATATTTAAATTAGTGAAACTGCACATGAGATTCTATACTTAGACTAAAGTATTAAAATTATTTAATACGAAATATGCATGTAGTTTTATATGTATTTAGTGCTTTAATTATAATTTTAAATAATTTTCACAATTTTCTTTCCCCGATAAAAAAATTTATGACTGTATTTTATGCCTATGTGTGTTAAAAAATAATTATGCTTGTCATACTCTTTTTATGGTCTATTTACTGTAACGTATGTATTCAATAATGTATTACAATATTGACACTGACAATATCCTATATTTACCAAATAACACCTACAGGAAATAAAAGTTTTTATTTTATTTTATTTATTTGGGGACATTAACATAGTATGTCGCTTTTTTTGTTTATATTGTTCAGACATAAATCAAATTGTTACGTAGAATATTTAGAACCTTCAGAAATAATGTTCTAATCTTTAAGTGAATTCACACATCCAATATCATATACAGGGTGCCGAAAAAGTCATAGTGTGAGCAAAATATCATTTCCATTATTAAAGGTAGACACTAAATTTTAGGGGTATCATATTGGTTAATAAATCTACTTTTTCATGTAATTTAACTAAGTGCAACCCTATGCCATGTGGTACCTCATTTTAAAGGCCTTCAAAAAAGAAACATTTTAACGCAAACCCGAGGTCTATTTCTTAATTCGTTTTTAAATGGCAAGCCTTTAAAAATTAAAAATCGTGAAAAAAAAGTAAAAATTTGAATAACTGCCTTTATTTCTCTTATTACTTTCAAAGTTGTTCGGAATGACTACCATGAACTTCTTGGCAGCAGTAAGGTCGATTTTGGAATTAAGTTATCACATTTTCTAAAAGTAACACCTGCCATTCTTGACAATGTGAGAAGTGAGTTTCAAAATCGAAGTTCATGTTGGTCATTCTGAACAGCTTCTAAAATAATAACAGAAATAAAGGTATTTAAATTTTTCCTTTTTTTTCACGATTTTTAATTTTGAAAGGCTTGCCATTTAAAAACCAATTAAGATATGGACCTTGGGTTTGCGTTAAAATATTTCTTTTTTGATGATAAAATGAAAATGAGTTGAAAATGCATTGAAAATTTTTGACCTCAACTCCCTAGCGCACTCCCTCAAGGAGATTGAAAAATTTAAATTACATGGAAAAGTCGTTTTATTAACCAGTAGGATACCCCTATAATTTGGTGTCTCTATCTTTACTAATAGCAAAAATATTTGCGGATACTAAGACCTTCCGGACACCCTGTATATTGCATATTCTTTATAACCAGAGTCACCTTTATTGCGATTTCTTTAATATTATAATGTTTTTACGTGTCAGTTTCATCCACTTATGCATTCAATTAAGAAGGTTTTAGATGCATTTTATTTTTATTTTCTTGAAAACAACATCGTTCAGATTCAATAAAAAGGTTTAAGATTTAGTACTGGTTTAAATTAAGTTCTTATAGTTGATCAGTTATGTCTTGACAGGTTTTGTCTTGTCGTTGTTAATAAGTCGTTATTAAAAACTTATGAATTATTCTTATATTTCAGCGATTTGCTTGATTTCCAAAAGATTTTCATCTTGGAACGAGTTGGTGCAATGAATTTAGTTCTATTATTGTCGAAAATATTTACTAAAATTGCAATTTTCTTTATAAATGTGCGAAGAAGCTCAGAAATAAATTTATAGTGTAAAACTTAGCTGTCTTATTCTTACACTTGTCAATTTAAAACCTTTGGTTAGCAAATTAGACCGGACTAGCATTGGAAAATCTGGCTGTTAAAGTTTTGATATAATACCATTAGTCAAGAGGATGTTAAATCAGAAGATTAGCTTTTTCATTTAAAAAGATCCAAATTGGCGACATCTTAATTTTTGCATTCATATAATAACTTAAGTGTGCCAAGGTTTAATCTTCAATTTTAAAAATTAACAACATACAACTTAGGGAAACATTGAAGAGCGACACTGTATTGAATTTATTATCTTATTTTTTTAATTACAGCTAGCGCTAGAAATGCCCTTAAAATAAACTTAAATTTCTAGGTGAATAGGAAAATGACGTCATTAGTTTCGAGCAGTTTCATTAGTTTCTATCGATTGAACAGTGCCGTCGATGAGTATTTTTGATATGCTTTAAAAGCGCTTTTTACATTATATCAAATTTAAATTTATTAGTAATAAACTAGCTGATAGGTTAACTGAAAGCTAACAAAAGTTACAGGACACCAAGACCAAGGTCATAAGATGTTAGAAATCCGGCAAGGTTAAGAAAAACGAACGTCGGACTAGGAGGAAACAGATTAGGGGAAGTAAAAGAATTCCGATGCCTTGGCATAACAAAAGATTATCCTAGCAAGCATGGTACGCAGTTGTTAATAAGCAACTTAAATATGGGAATTTGAAAGCGTTTCTTAAAAGCAGACAAGTGAAACATTGCCTTGTCCGGGTGTCAAGCTTGGACACTAAGGAAAGAAGGAAAACGGCACATAAGGCATTCGAGATATAATAAAAATTCTGTTTGTGGCATCATACGTTTCACGAAAAAGTAGCATAGTACTGCGAAAACAGCAACTAAATCGGACACCCTGTACATTGATAGGCCATTAGAATGTTGCATTAATGAACTAAAAGTAGTAAACCACCTCAAGAAAACTGCCCCGCTACATTAGAGCTAGTCGATGGCTTGTTGTCATACATCTTAGCCTTTACTGTAACAACTATTAATTAAAAAATTATTGTTACACTGTGGTGCTACAGAAGAATGGTAAAGGTAAGTTGGGTAGACAAGATCACGAATGACCAAGTGCTGAATCGTCTCAGAGAAGGAGGGACCATTTGGAGTACATTACAGAAGAGACAAAATGATCGGACACATTCGGAGACATGGTCATCCAACACAGTTCATTGTGGAGGGAATGGCATAGGGTTGATAAAGCAGAGTAAGCTAAGTTATTTAAATCAAATAGTAAAATATGTGGGTAAGCGAATGGTGAGGCAAAGGATTGAGTACAGAATCGGCAAAGATGAAAAGTTACGCCAACCAATCTCGGGATTGAAGACTTCAAGAAGAAAGAGAAGGAAAACAGACTTACCTTTATTTACATGTCCTCAGGCTGATACAAAACCACTGTAGTTGAGAATAAATGTTCAATATAAGTAATACGTAAGAGAAAGAGACCCATTATTGGTTTAATATCAACAAAGTTTGCTTATACTATACTGAAAAAGTATCAGGTGTTATTTCTTTTTTTATTTTCTGTTATTACCCTTGTGGTTAAATGCTTGCTATTATTCACCAGTTGGTGCGATAAAGAAACAATTTTATCAGCAAACAGTTATACTGCCAACCGAATGAAATCTTGTTTCGAGGCCATTAAGTTAATTATAATGAACCCTTTCTGAAAAAGAGACAGACAATTCATAATTCACTCGCTTAAGAGTGCGAAAAGGAAACAGTTTTCCCAAATAATTTTTTTTGTGTAAAACTGAGTCAGTGGACCAGAGAAACCAAGTGTAGTTAATTTAAGCTGTTAATTATAGTTTTACCATTGATTTACTTATTTATTATCTTTGTTTGGCCAAGAAATATATCGTTTAAATTGTTTATTGTTTTAGTATGTATTTATTTATAAGATATTATATATATATATATATATATATATATATATATATATATATATATATATATATATATATATATATATATATATATATATATATATATATATATATATATATATATTACAATTTTTAAAAGTGGCAAGTTCAAGTGACAGCTCTACTATTTCTCTCTCTCTCTCTCTCTCTCTCTCTCTCTCTATATATATATATATATATATATATATATATTAGCTAAGTAGTTAGGTGAAATTGTAACGTATTATTAAGAAATATAGATTTTTCAAAGTACTTCAATAGCCTCATCAGCAGCTAAAAAGCTTGGTTTTCTCTTTCGAGCCAGACAATACTTCTACCTTTCTAACTTACACAGTCTTTATGTTTCCCAAACAGGACTTAACCTAGAGTACTGTTCCCATATCTGGGGAGTGGCATCTCCTCCGACACTTAGCATTCTTGGTTCTATCCAAAACAGAGCCATTCGACTCATCAATGATCAATGACCCAGTCCTCTCAAGAAAACTCCTTTCTTTCGCTCCTCGCCGTTGGGGATTCTAGTCTAGGTTCTATTCTACCGGTACTTCCACGCATTTTGCTCTGCAGAACTAGCCGGTATTATTTTCCCATTGACTGTCATTAACAGGACAACAAGAGGCGCGTTACGTATGCATCCCTTTACTGTCCAGCAGCAAAAACCTAGAACAGACCACTTCTCTCGCTCATTCATACCTAGGGTGTCCAGATTATGGAACAAATTGCCTGCAGATGTTTTCCCTTGTCCTCCCAGCCTCCAATCCTTTAAATCCGGTTTCAATAGATTACATTTCGTTACCTTAATTCGCAATTGTCGTAAGTCCAAAATTTTAATTTTACAGGGAATGAATAAAACGCTATCTTGCTTGAAAATTGTCGATTCAAAGTATTTTTTCTTTATAAAAATTTCTTGTAAACATTCTAAATACACTTGTTAATTTTTTTTTAAAATAAAATAAAAATGCCGTTTTTACAACTTATAAAGAACATACGACAGTTCCAGTAGCGGTCGCAGGATTTTCAAAGTTGGATATCTCTGTTCCTACTTACAGGACCCGTACCAAATTTAGGGGTTTTAATAGTGAGCCCACTGGGAATGTTTTGGTAAAGAAAAAAAAACATTTTGTAATTTGCGAAAAAACGTTGAAATTTTCCTGCCAGGTTGGGTTTGGGTTTCTTCCGACCCCCAAGGCACGTTAGTACTTAGGCTTAAAGGTAACGTGGGCTGTCTCAGATAAAAAAAATCTACCCGACGTATAGTATTTCGGTCTACCTTATTTTACGTCATTATATTATATCCAGAGCCTAAGCTATTCATTTCTATTACAATATAGAAATTAAAAGTCACAAATAATATATATATATATATATATATATATATATATATATATATATATATATATATATATAGATATATATATATATATATATATATATATATATATATATATATATATATATATATATATATATATATATATATATATCAAAGGAAATTAGCAATAACAGCAGAAAGATCAGATTTGAGTAGACACTAAAAGCCAGATTCTCCAACGCTAGTCTGGTCTAATTTGACACCAAAAGTTTTAAACTGACAACTGTAAGAATAAGACAACTAAATTTTATACTATGAATTTATTTTGAAGCTTTTTCGCAAATTTATAAAGAAAAGGGCAATTTTAGTACGCACTT
This sequence comes from Philopedon plagiatum, assembly GCA_963971165.1. NCBI lineage: Eukaryota > Metazoa > Arthropoda > Insecta > Coleoptera > Curculionidae > Philopedon > Philopedon plagiatum. Next base: position 32,300,964 of record OZ020189.1, read on the forward strand.
TCGACAATAGTAGAACTAAAGTCACTCTAGCAACCCATTCCAAGATGAAAATCATTTGAAAACCAAGCAAATCGCTGAAATATCCGAATAATTCATAAATGTTCAATGACGTCTTATTAACAACGACATGACAAAAACTTGTCAAAACATAACTGATCAACTAGAAGATCTTAATTTAAACCAGTACTAAATCTTAAACTTTCTTAATGAATCTGGACATAAGTATCTACGTGGACTTTAATCGCCATCTAGACGCAACAATTTATACGAAATATCTGAGGCAAGCGCCATGTACTACAGGCAGCAGTAAAACCTTTATTGATCGGGTTGGGCTAAAATCAACCAAAAAAAAATCAATATATTCTCAGATCCATGTTACTCCATGTTACACTTTATTTGATCCTTAGTTTTAAGATTTAGTAATAGGGGTCGTTCTTTTTTCAGTATCAATGGTTTTTTACTGTCACCCTCATTTCAGAATTTTATTTACCGGTGAACAAATCGATTTCGATTTTCGCTTATAGTTCTTTTGCATCGGAGAGAAGCTCCGAAGTAGCTCTGAAGCATGACATGCGAGTTTCTTTCATTTTGTGTTTAATGGCCTTACCCAAGCTCAACCCCCTTTGCCACCTCATGCACCCTCATGCGAGGTGGGGCTCTTTTAGGTTTAGGATAATTTAGCTGTTATTTTGTGAATTATTGCTATAAAAATTGCAAAAATTAGTTACGATACAAATGAAAACATATAATTTTTTTTAAACTTGAAAATGGAATAAATATTTCACAAACTCCTAACCAAAATTTTACCTCCAATATAAACATTTCTTACATTTTAACAAATGTAGAGGAAAAGAACGTAGAATTCAAAAATTAGAGAGAGCTTTTTTTTTGAAAAACGTGTTTCTGAACTAAAACCAAAACAAAGAAGTAAAAAGCTGTTTTTGCAGATTATGTTTCAGGCGCACACGCGCAACTCTACTGTTGTTTGTTTTAAAACAGGCGCGAGTTACTCCAGGGCGAGAAACTGCGGTACTCCTAGCTCTTGAAAGAAATATGTCTGTCTTATGTTATCATAACTTTAGTATAACGATATCATGCTTATTGACTAAAACCGGTTTGTCCTCCTGTAATTTAATGGAAAAATATGTTTCCTAAATTTTCACATAGTGATCTCTGTTAGAACACTTAAACTTTAAGTTTAAGTACTGGATTGTCGGCTTTTAAATAAATTAAATAATGATAAAGAACACTTAATTATGTTATTGTTAATATGGAATACAGCGCTCTTAAAAAAGTTGACAACTCCCATCAGATCCATTCTTTTTTAAAAGCATTGTATGCAACGGAAGCACAAATTTTTTTTATTAGAGATGCTAGCGTTAGCAATATGACAACGTTGCCACTTCTCCAACAACTAGAAGTGCGGCCTACTTTTTGATCTAAGTAGTACAGTGTTTTTTAATCTCTAGACCAGGAGTCAATACTAAATAGATGTTTTACTTACAAAAATCACATAGGTATTTGATAAAGAAACACAAGTTACAAATAATGCCTAAATATTTTATTTGTACCCTTTACAGTTTATACGAAAAAATTGTTAGAGACTCACACAACAATCAGTGGTATATAATAATGATTTATTTAACTAGTTAGGCACTGCCTCATTTTGTTTAACGAGTAAAGTAAGACGTTTTAACGCTCTTGCTTCGCTCGTCCCGAAAATCACGCGACTTAACACAAAATCGCATTTCTTGAAATGTTTCATAAAATGTTTTTCTAATTTTGGTAAAAATTTTTAAAAAGCTTTAAAATAAATAACAATTTTTTAAAAATCTCTGTTTAAAGTCTGTTTCAGTCAAAACGTGTCGAAAGGATTTACTGTTCCTTGCCAGTTGCGAAATATTTCCATTTCCTATCCGGTTAGGACGTTTTGTAACTTGAATTACTTTTAAAACGTGAAACGTTCCTTATTAAATTTAATATAAAAATAATATTTTGTAAATATCACAACCAAAACATTAAATAGTACACTGAAATCATGGTAAGTTTTTAGTGGCAGTTAAAAATTAAGAGGATCTAGCACATCTTAACCGATACCGATAGAAGATTTACAGCACAGCGAAATATTATGCAGTCGATCAAGAGCGCAGCTACAAAAATGTCTTGGTAGCGTAATAGTACCTATATTACATAACAAGTGTTGAAAGTGACATTTTTCACACGAGTGGGAATGTGGGCACACGAGGCGATAGCCGAGTGCGATACTCCCACGAGTGTGTGAAAATTGCTCTCATACGAGTAATGTACAATATTTTCCCACGACCACAAAAATACTTACCAAAAAACCCCAATTTCAGTCTTTATTTAATACCACCACATTCAACACGTGTGCTGAAAAAAACATTTCAACACTAGTATTGAAAATAAAAAAATGATATTGGCACTATCTGTTCAAACGTCATGTTGACAAGTACTTTTTATCACTTGTGTTGAAAAGTATTTTTTCTACTAGCGTGCGCAATTCACCGTTTTCCCGCACTCATTTTGTCTCTGAAAGACTAAGTTTCCCGCACCGTGCGGGAAAATTTTTCCCGCACCGTGCGGGAAAATTTTTCCCGCACTGAGTGCGGGAAAATATTTTTTAATGTTTTATATTGAAATAAAATTTAACATCGCGGCTTATATAGGACATAAAAATCCTGAATTGTACACCGGTGACAGCTTTAGGCGCTCATCGGCCACTCTACTGGCCAATTCTGGTGAAGGAATAACGAATATTAAACGCCTAGGGGGATGGAAATCCACGTCTGTTGCCGAAGGCTACCTAGAGGAGTCCATCAAACAGAAAAAAGATATGTCCAACAAAATTCTCAATATCAGTCAAGCTATTCCAACGACTTCCAGTTGCATCTTAGAAACATCCACGTCCCTAGATATTGCACCGGGTCCAGTAGCGTCCATGAAAGTTCAACACCTCTGTCTCTTCAAACTTCCACTATGCAGAATCAGTCAACTTCAACCTCTCTAGCTTCAGCAATTAATTTACACAGTGCATCCAATTGTACTTTTACGATAAATATATATAATAAGTAATAAGTAAACATTATATACCTGTTATTTTTTGTTTATTAAAAAATAATAAACTTTGTAAAAATGATGTTGGTTTTTTTAACGCTAGTAGAAAAAAATTTGATCCTAACTCATGCGGAAAGGCACTTTCCCCGCACTCGACTGCTTACCCGAACTCCGCTTTGCGTCGTTCGGGTAACGGCAGTCGCTTGCGGGAAAGTGACTCTTTCCGCACTTGTTAGGATAATAACTATTTCAACACGTATGTGATATAAGGCACTTTCTAGCCAAGTTAACCGTGCTTTTTTTCTCACTTTCATAAGTGGTCGTAGGAAAAGAGTTTTATGAACGATTTCATTAAAAATTACTATTTATGGTACAGTTTTACTCATTATTATACTAGTACAATAAAATTACTCTATTGCTACTGAGGTACGCCAGTGTACTGTATTCAGAAGTTTTCTTTATTTTCTTACTTGCACACTATTCTCTGTTTGCAGCACAAAAAGTTTCGTCATATAAATATCCGGATTTAAATGGTAGAAAGGCATCCTTTGCAGTATTTGCAATAATTTTAACGTCCCCGGAAATTTCTTCATGGAAGCTACTTTTAGAATTTTGTGTCTTGACATTTATGTTTGACAATAAACAAAAAAAAAACGCTTCGGGAACTAAGGGCAACGACATTCAAAGCAATCTTTGCTATATTGAATACCGATGTTTTCATTCTTGGTATTTAATTTTTTTAGCTAAAAATTAGTGAAAAATCGCGAAAAAACAGTAAAGTATTGAAATCGTACATAAAATCTTGCATGACACACGTACATGACAACGGTTTATTGACTCGTCCTTTGGCTTGCTTGCTCGCTCGACAGAGCGTCCAACAAAGCCCTGGTCCAATAAAGCCCTATATTATGTATTAGTGACATAAATAGCTATTTCACACCCAGTGTGTATCGTCGTATACTATTAGTTGCGAAGTGATCTTTAGAAGACGAATATAGGAGGTTTAAAGTTACAATAGAAAATTAACTCTGATATTCACGTACCATTTCTAAAATATCTTACATTCTGTTATTTAAGTGTATTTTGTGCATAATTTTTTCCTGTTTTTTTTAATAACTACTCTAGTATACTAATATATACATCGTAAGATGCCTCTTTAACGAGCCGTCTTTTCAAACATAAGAGCCCTAAAGATGTTAATTTCTTTAGATGCTATAAATGTGAATTTCAAACACGGTCTAAGAGTAATTTGAGGAACCTTCTCTTCAAACATAAGACCCTATTGTCTAAGAGGTCGATTTCTTTAGATGTGACAAAAGTGAATATCAAACGCGTTATCGACATTCTTTAAAGAATGTCGATAACGTGTTTGATAGTCACATTTGTTACATCTGAAGAAGTTAACCTCTTCAAGGCTCGTTTGTTTCAAGAGTTGGCGTTTTAAATGACTTTTATACCGTGTTTGAAATGCACATTTATAGCATGTAAAGAACTCAACCTCTTCAGGGCTGTTATGTTTGAAAAGATTGTTGATAACGTATTGTCACATCTGAATAAATCAACCTCTTCAAGGTTCTTATGTTTCAAGAACTGGTTCTTTAAATGACTCTTATACTGTGTTTGAAATTCACATTTACAGATACACAGTAAGAGAAACATATGATTTAATTTTTTACGCCAATGCAATGGCCCAAATAACATTACAGAATTAATATAGTTTTTCTTATTATTGGACCCGGAATCTTTCTTTAAGCGTTGGCCCGCCCTGGATTAAATGGCCGGCGTGTATTTATTATATTTCGGGTCCAGTCCTCAATATTACATAATATTACCTGTAGTACATGCTTCTTCTACTCTCGAGCACAAGGTTTAAAGCAATTTTCAAAATCCGGTCCTGTTCGGCTCCTCTCACTGCCCATCCAGTCGTTCCACGTTCCACGCGTCATTGTGTTTTTTGTGCTCCGAGTGCGAGGAAGGCCATGGAATCTTAGGGGAATTGATTGCTGGCGAGTGATCAAACAATTACCGCAATAGAAACGTAAGTAGACACTCATTGCTACATTAGATTACTTAAATCCGAATATTCTATTGTTAATCTTGTTCATTGCACGGTTCACACGGTTGCTAACATACAAAAAGTAACCCAACAGAAACAAGGTAATTATTTTCAGCTACAAGATGGGCAAACCCAAGAAAAGTAAGAGAAGTAGAAGCTCTTCGGCTGACAGTAGTGATTTAGAAAGTCACAGAAAAATAGCTAAACGCTTAAAAATACTGGAGAAAAAATTAAGAAAACCTTCTATGTTTTCTCGTTCTCCATCGCGATCAAGATCCCGAAGTCGACATGTCAGTCGACGGAGGTCTCGTTCTCACACACGCAGACCGCGCAGTAGGGATGCTGAAAAAATATCGATATATCAAATAAATGATATTTTTTGTTCGATATATCGATATTTTTAGACGATATTTTTTATACCGATATATCGGAATATCGATATTAAAATCTTACTATCGGATCCGATATTTTTCGCCAGCTTTAGTAGCTAGATGGTGAAAAGCAAGAGGCCATCGCAAGATAAGAAGAATAAATATTGTCACCAGTCGTTTTTTTCGTCCACCCTGGCTGGTCACCCTTGCGGCTTAGTGTCGAAGTCCGGTAATATATTATTAAGGCAAACAAAAACTAAATCAGAAATGGTGTACTTATGTAATGTAAATAATTTTTTTTATACCTAGTTGCCAGGAAACGTCAGGAATAGACTAAGGCCGGGTTTATCCAACTTCTTAATTCTTAATTACTAACTCATAAGCAAGTTCACAATGTACTATTAAGGGACACTGATTACCCAGTTTCTTAATTCTTTATTCTTTATCCTTAATTTTTAAGAACGACCTTGAACGTTGCCAATTTTTAACTTTTACGAATTACGAATAAAGAATTTAGGAAATATTAAATGCGCATGCGGCTTGTTCAGCTGTTTTAGACAGATCTTGACAAATGAGATTGTTATCCGGGTTAATTTGACGTTTGGTGATGGACGACAGTCTTCTTGATTTTTGTATTTAATTTTAATATTGAATTTAACTATTTATAACACAAATAAACAAGTTGTGTTTATATTTCCTATGTCAATTTTGACATGTATTGTCCAACTGTCAAGAGCTGAAAAAATAAGAATTGGAAAAAGAAGAGGGCTAAAAATTAAGAATAAAGAAACTGGATAAACCTGATCTAATAACTCACTCAAATTTTAAGAAATGCTTAAGAATTAAGAATTAAGGACTAAAAATTACGAAGTTGGGTAACCCAGGCCTAAATAATAATAAAGACTGCTCGTCGGAATTATGGGCATTTGAGTTTCACGAAAAAACAGTAGACGTCGCTACCCATACTTCATCGTGTGATCAGCGGCCTCGGCGGCCACTAGGAAATAATTTTCTATAATTTTTACCGACTATTTAAAGGCTGCGTTGCCAGCGTGTTGTTGGCCTGCAACGCAACGCCAACGGGTGGATTTAGGCGAGCGCGAGAGCATCGGCAGTGCAGTCATTAACGATGGACATCGCTGCTCGAGTTGCTGGGCAGCTGGGCTTGGATTTGAAACGATGTCGGTCAACCGGAAGCATAGTGAAATGTATATTTTCAGTGGGAAAGGTTTTTTAGTAAGCAGTTTTGTTAAAATCTTAGCGGGGTAGTACCTAAATTAAATTAACTAAATCAGAAATGGTGTACTTATGTAATGTAAATAATTTTTTTTATACCTAGTTGTCAGGAATAGCTTCTACATCAAATATTAAGAAAAGTTTCCATTAACACATGTTCGGAAACGCTTTGTTTAAGAGATACAGGGTGTTTAAATTTTAGTTTTTTTTCGAGTTGTTTCATAATAATTGTCTCGAAATTAGTGTAGGGTTAACTTTTGACACATTTTATTAAAAACTTTCAGGGTGATATTTACCCTGGGAGCATGATCCCTGTTATTGTACCCTCCCGAACTTTCCTTTACGACGTCACTGGCTACTTTTAAGTAAATAATTAGTACCGCTATTTAGTTTTAAGAAATTTTGGTCGCTCGAATTTTGTTGATGAACCTGAAGCTGAAGCTAGCGGCCAGCAGTTGGCTGACGAAACCTGTGACGCGAAGTATACCTACCCGGTACTGGAAACAAGTAATTAAATACAGTACCATAAGCCGATAACGCCCTTTATCTCAACTTGGTGGGGAGGTTTCAGGTTTTCTAAATTACCCAAAAATACTAGAAAAACCAAACAAGTAGCGACTACAGGGCTCACCCAAAAAATTCTATTATCCTAATTAAAAACTTAAAACATTCAAGCATATTCTTTTAGTTGACGTTTATACTTGGTGTAAATACTGGAAATTACGGAAAGATTTAAAATAAGGCAAAAAATATCATACATAAAGCATTTAACAAAAATCAGAGGCTCTTCGAAAGTTTAAAATTTTACTAAATATAACACAATAGTTCACGTATAAACTTGGCGGAAAGAAGAGATTTGATATAAGGCAAACAATATGTACATAAAGAATTTGACAAAAATTATAAGCTACGGGGTCGTTTCGACAGTTTGAAATTTTCATTTTACTAAATATACCAGCATATAGTTCACGTTTATACTTGGTGAAGAGATTTAAAATAATGCAAAAACACACTTTTCTAAATAATTTGACAAAAATCAGAGGCTTGGAAATTTTAAAATTTTCGTCAATTTAGTTTACGTTTATACTTGGTGGAGACATTTAGTATAAGGCAAAAAATAATACACATAAAAGATTTGACAAAAATCTGAGGCTACGGGGACGTTTTGAAAGTTTGAAATTTTCATTTTACTAAATATATCAGCATAGTCTAGTTCAGGTTTATGCTTTGTGGAGAGATTTAGAATAATGCAAAACAACCGTTTATAGGTCAGAAAATCTAATTTTGCGTAATTGATGTTAAAAAAATTAAAGTGTGGGGGGAGAAGCGGCTAGAAATTTATCCAAAATGGTAACTAATATGTATGTCATTTTCGGGGCTATTAAGGTCAGGAAACCTAATATTACATGGACGTTATAAAATGTAAGTTTTCGAATACTTACTTCATTTGTAATTCAAATATACGAATTGAATGTTCGAATAGTCGATTTGACTGGTAGAATTTTGGAATGGTCGATTCGAATAGTCGGATCGACTATCGAATAGCCGAATTCGAATCGACTATTCGAATATTCTAAGTGACTATTTGAATATTCGTGGAGACTCTTCGAACATTCAATAATTCGAATATTTGAATTATAAATGAAGTAAGTATTCGAATACTTAAATTTCAAAAATTCCAAGCCCTAGTCTACACTTGAACCCATTCACTTTTACGAATATATTAGCGCCAACAGTAAAGGTACAACTACGTATTTAACTTTTTAACTTTTCTCCCCAACTTTTTTCCAACTAAGTACTTAGTCGAATTATTGAATGTTCGAATAGTTTCCACGAATATTCAAATAGCCGATTCGACTGGTAGAATTTTCGAATAGTCGAATCGAATATTCGAATATTCTAATAGAAAATTCGAATCGACTATTCGAATATTCGAATCGACTATTCGAAATTTAGAATCGACTATTCGAACATTCAGAAATTCGAATATTTGAATTATAAATGAAGTTAGTATTCGAATACTTAAATTTCAAAAATTCCAAGCCCTAGTCGACACTCGAACCCATTTACTTTTAAGAATATATTATCGCCAACAGTAAAGGCACAACTACGTATTTAACTTTTTAACGTTTCTCCTTTGTTTTCGACTTCTCTATTTGTGTTTTTTTAATAACAAAATATAAAAAAATAAAACGTATATTTTAATAAAAATATAAGTTTTATTTGTATTTTTGACACAGAATGCCATAACTTCATATTGGGAGATAACTTTTAATTCTGAACAAGTTTAAATAAATATTTGAAATAAATGGAAAAATGAAGTTACTTGAATCTTGCACTACTTTCAAAAATTTTCATCTCCCTCGTATATCCCTTTTTTTCAACTTTTGCCGGGCGGTCTTATAGGACATATAGCAACTCTTATCAAGGATAACGTTTTTTGAGACATCCTTTACGTGTGTTATTTTCTGCCTTTTTATAAACTCTCCACCAAGTATAAACGTGAGCTAAACCATGCTGCTATATTTAATAAAATGACGAACATTTTTAACTTTCGAAGAGTAGCCTCACATTTTTGTCGCATACATTATGTATACCTATTATTTTTTGCCTTATATCAGATCTCTCTACCAAGTATAAACGTGAACTAGAATAGGGTGCTATGTATATTTAATAAAATGACGAAAATTTTAAACTTTCCAAGAGAACCCGTAGCGTCTGATTTTTGTCAAATCCTTTATAAACGTTTGGTTTTGCATTATTTCAAATCTATTCACCAAGTATAAACATGAACTAAAATATGGTGCCAGGTATATTTAGTAAAATGACGAACATTTTAAACTTTCCACGAGACCCCGTAGCCTCTGATTTTTATCAAATCCTTATAAATGTTTGTTTTTGCATTATTTTAAATCTCTCCACAAAGTATAAACGTGAATTAAAATATGCTGCAATATTTATTAAACTTAAAGTTATTCACCGTACATATTGGGAACTAGAAGGGTCTTTATTTATATTAGTGTAAATATATAATATAAATATGTAATGTATAAATGTTATCTATATGCAAAATATGACTTCTGTAAAATGCATCATCTTTAAATTAAAGCAACATAGAAATTAATTTTTCTAATTAATTTTTCTCACCCTGTATACATAAATTCCATCGGAAGTTTAGTCGGAGCTGGAGCCAGTTTAAACCACAGTATAGGTATATGCAAATTTCGTTCAATCAACCCAATCAAGTAATTTTTTCACTTTTCGTGCCAACAGATAGACAGACCGACCGAAACAGAAAACCATCTACAGACTGTAAAAAGTGGAGATTTAGAAAAAAACCTGATTGATTTTTTTCACGAGTACTTCTTTCAGCGCGAGAATTAAAATATTTCTGTCCGCGACTTGCTAAATACTAATTTTTAGACAACCTCCCGTACATATCATGCCCAGTTAAAACTTAGGAATGCCAATAGAAATTATGTAAATTCTCTCCTGTATACTATTTAATTGTACACATACAATATAATAATAACAATACAACTACTATGCACGACAATCTTTGTTGCAGACCCTGTATAATAATAAAACAGGGTTAGGCCAACAGTACGGAACAACCAGTAATTACAATAATCTTATACGTATTTACAAATATTGTACCAAAACATAAATCAAAACCATCTGGCAATAATGGACAAACAACATCGGCATCTCTGGGGAAAGTATGAAACCACAGACCAGCCAATTCACCAAAACACATTGAACTGCATAACAAACAGATGGAGCTCAATGCCAAAACATTGCAAGGGAGACCGGCTCAGGCCGAGCCGGTCTCCCCGGCAGGCCCGAAATCGGTGCACGCCAGTGTTTCTCTAAATTCTATCTACTCTCTGGTAATAGCTAGATTGATTTAGTTAGTTAAAGTTTTGCTTTTGAGCCAATCAAGAGAGCTCTCATTTGTTACTTTGTTTTTAGTTATAAAACCTACGTGATTAAAGGATTATCTTAATTGCCTTTTAATTTGTAACTGTTGTTGGATGTTTTTCGTCCTTTAAACATCTACAGGTAATATTATGTAATATTGAGGACTGGACCCGAAATATAATTAACCGATCAAAAGAACTTACCTGAAGTTAGATCGTAATTATATGAGGGTCCAGTCCGAAAATATTACAGCCCACCCTCCCATAGCCCAAAACCTGCCGAAAAACATCTCGCATGATTTAAACATAATGACGCATGGAACGACTGGATGGGCAGTGAGAGGAGCCGAACAGGACCGGATTTTGAAAATTGCTTTAAACCTTGTGCTCGAGAGTAGAAGAAGCATGTACTACAGGTAATATTATGTAATATTTTCGGACTGGACCCTCATATAATTACGATCGAACTTCAGGTAAGTTCTTTTGATCGGTTAAATAGAAATATTTAATCTGAATACAGGACATTAGTTTCTACGTAAAGGTGCGTTTCCTATGGGGCGGCTGACGCACGCGGCTGTCGCACAGCGTCTGGCGCAAACGTCTGACGCCAGTATACCCATTTGACGTTGACGCTTGGGTCTGACGCTCGAAAAGAAACGGATAAATTAAATTGTCACATGAGCAGTACTAGGCGTCAGACGCTGTGCGGCAGCCGCGTGCGTCAGCCGCCCCATAGGAAACGCACCTTTACTACGAACTTTAGGTATTTAAGACAAGTTCTAGTTTATTTAATTTTACTATACATAGTTGCCTTAGCCATTTTTTACCGAGAGATTCATAGAAATTTTTGAAATAGATGAAATTCTTTTGACTTGCCCATTAAAACATAAGCACTAAGGTTTCTATCTATACGTACTTATATTGTTTTTTCCTAATATTTTCACATAGATATATTACTAATTTGTAGCGTTGTTGTTTGTATAATACTAGTGTGAATCATGCATGTTGACGTTTGCGGCGCATAAGTTATGCAATTCGTGGAAACGCCGGCATTTTTCACACTAGTATCATACTAGACTTTTTTCTACGTAATTCCAAAGGTATCAAAACTTTTTCAAAGAATTTTTTGACAAATAATTCTACGAAATATCGAAAAATATGTCAGTTAAATGCGAGATCCAATAATCTCAGAAATTACTTTAACTAAGTTTATAGAAATCTCATAACCTTCTGAATGTCATTGTCTCTTTGGCGTGGCACACCAAGAAGGCTATGGGAAATTGAATGAGCAAAATGGATTTGTACTCGAATAGTTGTTTTAGACTAACGCACGAGTGTAAAAAATTTGCTTTTTTGCGCAATTGTGCCAAGGTGATATTTTTAAACGAAAAACACAGCTTTTCGAGCATGAAAAATAATCCTTATCATCAATAAACCAAATTTCTGTTGACAAAATTGGGACAATAACACTAAGTTTTTAGTAATAAAAAGAATCACATATGGTAGGGCAACTAATCAATATAGAAACATTTTTATTTAGGCTTTGTTTTTATCATTGAGTGGAATTCCTTCGGCGCCTTCTTCTCTAGTTTTAGGTGGCTGTGTAGTAAAGACAACCCTGTAAAGCAAGGCACCAACAAATCCAGCCAGAAGTGGCGCAACCCAGTAAACCTGTAACATGAAAAAAAATGTTTATATAAAAAATAAGGCAATGAAAACAAAAACATCTTTTGCTTATACATACAGCAGTAATAAACTGTACTTAAAAAACAGTAAGCAAAAACATTCATTAATTTTGGCATGCCTACAATTCTGTCAGCGTTTACTGTTGTTGATGTCGATGATAAAAATGAGATTAAAGACAATTTAAATCTTGGCACTTGAACATAAAATTTTGTTTAGGTTTGCTAAACTTAAAACAATGTCCCCAAGATATCCCAAAAAGTTTTCTCGGCCCAATGTTAGAGTCAAAACAACAAATTAAACAACTTTATGTATATACACGGATATCCAAGTAAAAGTGATCAGGCCTTATAACTTTTGTATTTTTAAAGAAGAGAAAAAATGTTAAATATGAAAGTGTTGGGGATTTTTATTGATCATATCTTATCAGCAAAACGATTGAGCATCGTGTAACAAAAATTTTATAATCTCAATTAATTATTTTAAATTGGATCGTATGATTTTTATCATATTTTTGGATTCTAGGAGAAGTTCTAGACATATTTTGTATAACATACCCTATGCGGTTTTTCAATCGTCTTTGAAATATTTCAAATTAAAAATTATTTCGCATAAATATACTTTAAACGTAACTATCCAGGTTGCGAACGAAATACCTGCTACCTTTTTAAATTTTCCTCGTAGGTAATTTTATTTTTATGCAAAATGAGTTATTCTATTAATGATAGATGCAAAATTTTAAAATTATATTTAAAAAATAACAATAATATTAGAGCGGCCCAAAGACAATAAGAAGAAAGTATTGAAGAGGGACAAAGGACTCCATCATTAAACACCATAATAAAAGCAAATAGAAGACTAGAAGAAAGAGGAATTCTGGGTAATGGAAAAAGAATTGAAGAAAGGGACCTAGCGATTTTATTATATTTTCAAGAGAATCCAAAAAATCAATTCCCGATTGTGTGCGGGATCTAAGATATGGCAGAAGAGATAAAATGTTGACTTATGGAACAGTTCAAAGAACGTCAAGCTATTAAGTATAGACCATATAAAATTATGCCAGTTCAAAAGCTTAGTGCCGATCACAAAGAAAGGAGACATACTTTTGTCACAAATATTAATGAAAGAATGAGGCAAGATCCTAATTTATTTCATAGTATCGTTTGGACAGACGAAGGAACTTTCTCAAATGCGGGAATGTTTAATAGACGAAACGTTCATGTTTGATCGGATGAAAAACCATTTACCGTCAGAGATATTGCTTTTCAGGGGCGTAATTCAATTAACGTGTGGTGTGGGATATTACAAAATAAAATTCTAGGACCATCGTTTTTTTCGGGGAGCATTAACTAGTCAGCGCTATCTTCATTTTTTAGAAAATGAAATCGATATTCTCGAATGGCCGACCTATTATAGGGCAACAGGACGGAGCGCCTCCCCTTCATATAATTGAGGTTCGCAATTTTTTAAACCATCAGTATATTGAATGGATCGGTAGATATGGAACGTTACATTGGCCTGCAAATAGCTCAGACCACACACCGTTAGAAACATTTCTTTGGGGTCATTTGAAAAAAGTTTTTGTCTGTTTTTCACCCGAAAGGCGCTAAAATTGTTCATCTAAAATACATTATTTGGCCAACATTATATTTCAATACATGCGGGGGCACTTTTTTATAGCTTATTCTGCTATGCCCTTTTGGTATAATACTCTATTTAACGAGACCTAAATTTTACTATACTATTAAATCAATCTATTGAGGAAAGGACTAAGCTTTATTTCATGATTTACTTTAGAAACTATATAGGTTAATAATAGCAAAACTAAAGCCATTTGTTTCTGTGTATGTTTCTTGTTAAACAAAAGTAATGAGATGCATTGTAGTTTCTGTTTTTTTATTTACAATATAGCTGTCGGCACTACATCCGCTATTTTACTTATGTAATCTTGGGATTTTCATTTAAAAATACCAGAATAATTGTGAATTATAAAACTTTTAATTATTCCCGGATTGAATAAATAATTTGTTGGTGGAATTCAAATTAATTAATTAATTATATTCCGTAATCATGTCAGTTGAAACCTATTACAAACTAATTTTATTGTTTTAGAAGGTAGCAGATTTGAGATAAAATAATTTAGGTAGACATTTAATATCATCCGTCTTGAAACAAATAGAAAATGGTCGTGCAAAAAATCAATAAAAAGTCGATGGTTTACAAAACAATTGATATTTTGCTTCTAATTTTATGACTCAGTTTATTGACCTCTGCAGTAGGACGACCTAGAGCTGGCAGTGATAAAAGTGAATTGTTCTTAAAAAAATATGATAATAAGCCATATCTAAATATTTCCATTGACAACTAGAAAAAATGGAAGCGGTATAAAAAAATTGGAAAAGCAAAAGTTCTTATTTAGTTACCACATACTAAATACCTACCCAATGGTTATCCCAGTCGCCATTGAAAAGTGCTGGAGCAAAACTTCTTACCGGGTTCATATTGGCACCAGTGTACGGACCCTATTACATTAAAAAAATTATATAATTAAAGAAAATTTCAGTAATTTTATATTTAAGAAATGGATTTTGTAAAGAGTAAAAACTGATTTAAAATTTAATATAATATTTTCATTTTTTTGAAACTTTAATCTTATTTTTGCAAATTAGGTACTAGGTACTATAGTATTGTGAATAATATGGCATACGGCATTTGCACAATCAGTTTTGACAATTTGGCATACAAAGCTGGAAGCTCTGACTTGCAAAAAAATCCTAAAATCAATATACAGTATATCCGCGGACGGGATTTAGAATGGACCAAATCTGGCAAGATACATAAAAATTTCACTGGTAATAAAAGATTTTGCTTGTAAAATAAATAAGATTCACCTTATGAAAAATTAAATTCTTTATACAGGGAGCATAAAAAATACGAAAACGTTATTTTGCATGCATTTTTATCATTTTCTACCAAAAAAAGGAATATGACATACTATGTTTTAAATTAAACTCTAAGCCGAAGTACAAGATTTCATTAAACAATTTAAATACTAAAAGTAACGAGTTTATCACATTATAAGTACCAACTATTCTCTCGCACACCTTTAACCAGAGTACCAGTTTCTGCATATTAAACTATAATGACACCTATGGACATGTTTGTCAAAGTCTTTATTAAATGAAGCAATTATTTAATTCAACATACTTATTCAAGTTCAATTTTTAAATAATACGATAATTAAACTCAAAAGAATATGATATAAACTAAACAATACAATAAATACATATATCAAAATTCAAAAACTCCATCTTCATATTCAACACATTTTTCTAATTGCTTCCTCAGATATCTGAAGGAATTTCTGATTTCTTCCTGGGATATTGAACGAACAGCCTGGGTAATTCTGCCTTTTAGCACGTCAATATTATTTGGTATTGGAGTGGCATTAAAATGTGTTTTAAAGGACCTCATAGAAACATATTGGCCAACGTTAAGTCGGGGCTCCTTGGGGGCCACAAGATTTGGCCATTTCTAACAATCCGCCTTGGACCAAATCTGCGGTGAAGCCATTCTATTACCTTGCGAGCGCAATGTGCTGGACAACCATCTTATTGAAAATAAAATTTTTTGGTGAAAATTTAATGGCAAATTTTCCAGTTCATCGCTAAAAAATGTATCCAGCATTTCTAACTCGGATATTCTGCTGCAGGTGTTATTAAAAAAATATGGGCCTATAATGCCATGGACAGATATCGCGCACCACACATTCACTTTTGTAAAATATTGTCTTCGCCTCATTACTCTAAATTCGGGGTTTCCTCGAGACCAATACCTGACGTGCTGGGATGCTACAATTCCATTAGTAAAAAATGTACATTCATCAGAAAAGTTAATAAATTTATGAAAATGGATAATTCCACTTAAAATTTGGTCTCCCATCTATAAACAGAAGTCTAGTCTTTTTGTTTTATTTCCCTCTTCCAATGTTTGGTTAAAGTGGTGTTTGGACGGAAATAATTTATTTTCTTTTAAGATCATCTGAATATGAATTTTTTCACAACACGATTTCTAAGGGACATCACTGGAGTTTCCCTAATAGACTAAAGAACTGAAACTGTAGCAGCATCGTTTTGTTCATATTTATTCTTCTTTTTCTTCTTGAGATTCTTCGGAACTTTTTTATTTGTGTTGTAGATTATCATTTCAGTTATTGGGATTCCTACAAATTTTCTCGCTAACTTGTTCCATAATGTAGCGGAATGATACTTGGCCATCCCTGTAATACTGTACTATAAAAATCATTTGTTCAGTAGATAGCATTTTGATGAGTATTTCAAATTAAATAATTTCTTCATTTAATTAAGACATCGACAAACATGTCCATAGGTGTCATTATTTTTTAATATGTAAAAACTAGTACTCTGGTTAAAGGTGTGAGAGAAAATAATTGGGGCTTTAAAAAAGTAATGTGATAAAACCCGTTACTTTTAATATATAAATTATTTAATGAAATCTTGTACTTCGGATTATGGTTTAATTTAAAACATATTTCGTATTTGTTCTTTGGGTAAAAAATGATAAAACAGGTATGCTTACTCTTACGCAAAATATCGTTTTCGCATTTTTATACTCCCTGTATAAAAAATTAAATTATTTATAAAGTGACTATTATTTTACAAGGAAAAACTTTTATTAGGAGTGACATTTTTACGTATCTTGCAAAATTTGGTCCATTTGTCCTCTTCTAAACCCCATCCCCGGATATACTCTATATTCAATTCATTTTTATAACAGCAGGATATTTCAATAATAATTAAAATTAAACTAAAGTTAGCTTGTTGCTACTTAGACAGATATCATAAGGGTGTTAGCAATAGTAACTACATACCGCAGCCATAGCTAGGACTGCAACGGCTAACCCAAATCTGACTGGAACCGAATCATGTTTGTTGCTGTTTCTATGGTCCCACACACCACAACACACTAACGTCAAAATTAACGTAGCTAAAAATTCTACTAAAAATCCTTGAGATACAGTAAGGTTGCCCTGAATTCCGGGTGAGCATACTCCGGGAGCTTTAGCGTTTCCATTTTCTGGGGCAATATTCCCCATAAACTGATCTGGTGTAGACAGCTGAAATTTAAAATTAAATGGTGGTAGTATAAAAGGAAAATCACATACTATTTTTTATATTTCAATTACCAAACGAATTAAGAGGTTTTGCAAAGAACCAGTTTGTTGTCACCAATGAATTGTCAAAATAATGTCAATTCTCAATTGACAGAAAAAATCAGATAATGTACAAAAAGTCTGTCAACTAACTAACAGATCCTTTTTGTCTATTGAGCGATTTTAATCTGTCAATTTATTTTTAAAAGCAAAAATATCTACAACTCACTACTACGCCATCATGTTATAGTCAACAACAAGAGGTAAAAATTTTACAGGAAATATGAGCGGACATAGCAATGGTGTCAATATCAGCTATGTGATAGCACATAGTTAGCAAATACCATGCAGTTAAAACAAAGTGAAAACATTTAAAACAAAAGCACATTAACTTCTTATAATAATATTTATAAATGATTCAAATAATGTGATTAGATGAAACATACCTTGAGCAAACCAAATCCTAATATTGCACCAAGGAATTGACCAACAAAATAAATGGGAACCTGAATTAATGGAATGTTTCCTAATGTTGCTGCTGCAACTGTTACTATCGGATTTATATGAGATCCAGAAATATGCCCAACTACCTGAAAAAAAAGAATTAATATATAGCCAGAGGCCTAAATAAATATATCTAATCTTTTATCGTGCAAAATAAATTATGAAAAGTTAATATTTTTATGATTGTTTTGTTTAATTTTCATGCCTAGTTGTATCTAGTAGATTTTTTGTAAATTTTTTTCCTACAGTTTTAAACCAATTTGAGACATTATTTCTTTTCCTATGAATTTTTGTCAACGGCACCACAGAGTAAGTACCGAATTGTCAGAACAAGAAAAAAATAATTTTGTCGGTTTAAACAATACTTTAGCGAGATATACAAACCTAAGCAATTCGTGGGAACTAAGTGTATCTTATTTTACCGACAATATTCGAAAAAAGTGTTTGCTAAGCTTAAATAGTTGGTATCTGGTAGATTTGTGGTCAGTTTTTCTCTTACAGTTTTCCTGTGTATTTTTGACAACCTCACCAGGGGCGAATTTAGAATTTCAACTAGGGGAGCGCAACGTCACCTCGAGCTACGCAAAAGTCAGACCAAAAAAAACGAGCAAAGTCGAGTTCGACATTAGTTTTTTTTTATAGTTAAGGGTTCTAAGAAATAGAAATGTACACTATTTTAATGGACGAAATATCTAAACCTGTTCTTGCGAAACCAAACATAAAAAAGGTTCGTTTAGGTTAGTTTAGAATCTTTTTGTCATTTTTTCATCGACATTTCATTCATTCATAATTTAAATTTAGATGTTTTCTAAAAAATATATTTCTGCGAAAAGTATTTTTAAAACGTTCTTTTTATATATTATATATTTTTATAAAAATATCAGGACAAATGGTTTGACTAACATGGAAGTGTCACTATTGTAGCATTTTTTTTTAATTTATGCCTTCTGCTCAATTGGAGGGATATACGAGTACTTACGAAAGTACAATTTGTCTAAAACCAATTTTTCAATTTTTTTTAAAGCACTTTTCAAAAATACATTTTTTCGGAGTACTTCTTTTTCGAAATAATTTTTTTTCGGATAGTATTAATTTTTCAAGAAACGGCTTTCTGAAAAAGTAATTTACTAGAAAGTAACATACCAAACCTGATCAAACCCAGAAAAGTTTCGTTTGGGTTTGTTCAGGATTTTTTTTCGTCTTTTTTTATTAACATTTTTGAAGCTACTAACAAATAACAAGATTCTGATTATATCCAAGTTTGTTTCAAATAGCACTTTTCACACTCGTGTGATAATTTGGTGACACGAGGCGAAGGCACCTGTTATAAGTCACACGGGTGTGAAACAATTTGTTATGTCTATACATTTTCTACCGCCGCATTTGTTTAATAAAATGCTTAAACATAAAATATATTATTGTAACGATAAGTAAGCAACAATATATCAAAAAAACACAATTTAAACAAGACAACAAAAAAAAATAATGTTCAGATTCACTAAAAAGGTTTCAGATTTAGTACGGGTCTTCTGGTTCATCAGTTAGGTTTTGAGAGTCTTTTGTCCTATCATTGTTAATTAGCCGACATTGAAAACGTATGAGTTACTTTAATAACTCAGGGATTTCCTTGGCTTCCAATTTTTTTTATGCTCGAACGGGTTGTTAAAATAAATTTAGTTCTGTTATTGTAAAAAATATGTGGTAAAATTGCCATTTTCTCTACAAATTTGCGAAAAAACCGATCTGGCGTTGAACAATCTGGTCAGGTGCGCATGCTTAGTAACAGGATGGTATGCATGTTTGTGTGACCTTGAATTTCTTGATAACTACAGGACTGTGTAAAAATCTTTTCACAGAGTTAAACTCTATGACAAGATTTTTGCACATTGTGCTGAATCAATCCCTTTTCAACGTACTGTCCCAGATAAAACCAGACCACATGCGTAAGACTGTCAAATATCGTATTCAAGCTCAATGACCTTGAGGCGCGGCACTTGCGATAGTGCAGGCGTCTGTACTATACGGCAGTTACGTTAATTTGAGGAAGACACGGCAGTGGCTGTGATTTAAATTTATAACCTCGGTCTCCGTACTAGATGCCAGACCGCCGGCGGATCGTCTCGTCAATCCTTGGCTCGCCGTCGCATGAACTACAGGCGACATAGGAGCTTTCGCATCTGGTCTGGTTTTATCTGGGATATTGTCACAAGAATACTAAAGAATAGTATTCTTGTGGTATTGTGGTTAAATGATTTTAAAAACTCCTTTTAGCAATCTTTAAAATAATAATAATATTAATAATAAAGATGTTTATTTATGCCAATAAAACAATTAAAAATATAAAATTGATAAAAGTAAAAATAAATCCAAAAAATGACAGTAGTATACTAGTTGGCATAAATAGGTAGGATTTTGATTTATAAAAAATCATTCTTCCAATCCTACCCTTACTAAATAATTTTTGATATTATTTTTGAAAGTTATATAGCTCATGCCCCTTAGACCATAAGGAATATTATTATAAATTACAGAAGAGGTATATTTAAACGAAGACTTATATTTTTCAGTATGATGTTTAAGTATTACTATTGTGTTCTGATTTCTAGTATTAACATTATGAATATTATTCCTGAATTCAATTTTTTCAAATAAATATCTTGGTTTCTGAGTTAAAATTATTTTATATATAAAACAGGATATGTGTATTTCGTGTCTTTTTTCTAAATTTAATTGAATTATGTTTGTCAAAAGTAGGTGATACGTGATCATATTTTTTTAGCCCTATCGAAAAACGAACAGAGTTATTTTGAAGAATTTGTAATTTCTGTTTATCTTCGTTACTGATATTTTTGTGATAAATGATATCACAGTAATCTAATCCACTTGGAATAATTGAATCAACCAGTCTAAGTTTAGTATCGGTATTTAAGTAGTCCTTAAAGTTATATAAAATTCTTAGTTTGTAGTATGCTTTTTTAATTATATTTTTTATATTATGTTCATTAACATTAAGATACTGATCAAAAATTACGCCAAGATTTTTACCAAATTCGATTGAAGGTATCTTAAAACTATTATTAAGAACAATTTTGAAATCAGGATTAATTTTTATTTTAGTGATTAGTGTTTTAGGACCAGTTAAAATTAAGTTAGTTTTATTTTCATTTATTTTTAATCCATGATCAGTTATAGTTTTTGAAATATTTAAAACATCCTCATTGATTAAGGAAATACTATTTTTCAAATCTGTATACTTAATTGAGTGGTGTATTTGAGTAAAATAAAAAATAAAATCTGGGGTATATTTTTCTATAACACATGACAACTAAAATTAGACCTTTATTGGCGGTGTGTCACATGCTTCTCCCAAAATATAAACTGGCAAAATATGTTTAAATTTGTTTTTTTGTGTCAACGCCTTGGGCTCGTATAATATTTTTTGGAAACGCACGTGCGTGGGTATTTTAGGAGACAACAGATTTTAAGGCGCGCCAAAACAAATATTTTCGTCATACCATGTGGGTAATAATCAAAGTCCAGTTTGACGATTATATACAGTTCTCACAACTCATTTTTGTTTATATGCAGTTACACAGATGACGGATTTTAAAATAATAAGAAAAGATCGTGACTTCAAGTAGAAAGAAATGAATGAATGAAATAAAAAAAATTTAACACTTCTAGGCTTTTGGAATTGAACAGTATAGAATGCATTTATGATGTGTAATATGCTAGGTCAGGACTTGTTTAGGATGCATAGACTCGTAGCCGTTTCGTGTAATTAGCCATTTCATCATATTCTAGCCTAGCCGCACATTTTACACGTAACGATAATGAGATGTTCAATTGTTTTTTCTGAAAATGTATTTCAAAAGTCTGGACAAAAATATAACGTTCAGATTCACTAAGAAGATCTAAGATTTAGTACTGGTTTAAATTAAGATCTAGTTGATCAGTTATGTTTTGACAGGTTTTGTCTTGTTAATAAGTCGTCATTAAAAACCTATGAATTATTCTGATATTTCAGCGATTTGCTTGGTTTCCAAATAATTTTCATCTTTGAACGAGTAGCTAGAATAAATCTAGTTATATTATTGTCGAAAGAAACTCAAATTGTCCTTTTCTTTATAAATTTGCAAAAAAACTCAAAAATAAATTGATAGTATGAAACTTAGTTGTTCTTTTCTTACACTTGTCAGTTTAAAACTTTTGGTTGTCAAATTAGATTGGACTAGCGTTGGAGAATCTAGCCGTATAACTTCGGCTGAGGGTGGTGGTGTGTCAATATTAAGAAAATACCCTGTACCTGCACTAAATTACACAATGTGAGATGAACAATAAAATAGGGTGTATCAAAAAACATGCCATCGCTTAAAGGGGGATTCTTTGAAAGAATCTACTGCAAAAATTTTATAGCAGATGCTTTGTGTCAAATTTTTTAAATGATCTTTATTTGTTAAAACCCATGTATTATCTGTTTGGAAAAACTAAACCAGTACAATTTTTTGCAAATCTATTTTTCACTATAATAGCACTTAACTCATTTTAGTAACAAGTTCCAAGATAAAAATCATTTGAAAACCAAGCAAGCCGCAGAAATAGGTATTAGAACAACTCAAAAGTTTTTAATGACGACTTATTAACAATGACACAACAAAAAGTTATCAAAACCTAACTGATCAACTGGAAAATTTTAATTAACAGTTAAACCATTTTAGTGAGTACCGAGGTAAAATTTTTGTTCGTGACCTTTTTCTTAAATTTGTCTCATAACTTTATGCTGCAGTCATATTGCAGTTAACTTACTTGAACTGCAACCATCACAGCCAAACCAAATGTGAATGATATCTGTAGATGGGATGTATTACCTCCCGCAATAGCGGTCACACAACCCATGCAGCCAAGGAAGACCAAAATTGCGGTACCAACTACTTCCCCAGCGCATAGAACTACCCTGTCCATTGTCGTCATTTCATCATTTAGTTGAATTATCTTGCCTACAAATGAGAAATTAATACATTATAATTGTTAATTCAAATAATAACGTAAAAATGAAAAGCATAAATAAAAATTTTCTACCGTAAATAGATCTTTCACTATCAACTTAAACCTAACCAAATGACTCGATTTAGCACGTTGCGATTTATATTTGACCAAAAATGAACAAAATACAGAACAGTTATTAAGGTGGATATAGCTTGATAAAATCATATCAATTTGTTAGTTTAAAAACAAGATACTTCAGAAATCGGAATATTAATGTATAATGTATATATATACATATTTACTTAACTGAATCAAAATAGAGGGAAAATGTTATCTTTATATAAATGTTCGATAACACAAAAAATCTTGTCGCAATAATGCAACGTAAATATCGGTAAATTTTAAATAGTTCAGTTGTCACAATCATACTATCATACTAACTATTCCTAACGAAGATTTCCAATTGAAGAAAGCACGGCTATTGCTTTTCTCAAGGATAAACAAAAGTTCGCGGTGGGGAGGGACAGTAAAGCCACCAAACACGACGATAATCATAAACAATAATGACCATTCGGCAAAATAATATGTAACTAAAAGAGAATTGCATCGGAAACTTCCGCGTAGCCGTCGCTCGTGGGAGCGCTAGAGTGTCGTTCTGAAAAGTGCAGCCAACGGAAGTTGCCGTCGTAGGATAATAAAAAATATTTACATTTGCCGGAAGTTTGCCTTACTTGTTTTATAATATATCTTCGTTAGGAATAATTAATCTGAGATCTAAATAACTTCTTTATAAAACAAATTACTTGTTCAACAAAAAATGTCAAAATTTTGGTTTATAAAATCGCGATTCGCTATACTTTTGAGATACCCTGTATATCCAATTTACAGTCAGCCCAGTGCAAAGTCGATCTAGCAACATCTGGGAACTTAAATCATTAAAAACAATAATTCAAAATTACTAATCATAAAATTTTCCAACATGCAGACACTTTTTTGCCATACACTGTATATAACTAATCGAATATTGGACAAAACACCCTAGTTCTGGAAGAAAACAAACGTATACTGCTCAGTTTGCACAAATTAAAAAAAAAACTTATTTTTAGCAATAATACTTATCATTCACCTTTTAGTTCACCCCTGTACATCGCAAACATTTTGACCTTAAAAAAAACGTTTATTAGCCCGATAAAGTCTATCAATCCGTTTTTGAGCTACAGAGTTTTAAAAATGACTCTACCAAAATTTGAGTGCTTTTTTTGTTTCCTCCTACTTATATTTTCCGCCAAAGACCATTAATCAAAATTCCGGCGAACATGTCTGGAGATATTGATATCAGCTTACTAACGTGCTATGTCGGAACCATCAAAAAATGTATTGGCAATATGGCACACACCTAAACTTTTATTAGTTTTACATTACCTTATTAATCACTCTGTATAGCACGCGCGGCCCGTGAGATTTTAAAGTTGTTGTTGCTACTTAAGGGACCATGCCAAGTTCAGGTTTTTTAATAGTGATCCTACTGGGAATGTTTTGGTAAAAAAAAATATTGTGTAATTTGCGAAAAAATGTTGAATTTTTGAATTGACCCACCTGGGAAAAAAATTAACACGCTTTGGTATTTTAATTATTATTTTTTCTAAACAAATTTTACATCATTTTGTCGACAATTCTTAAATTTTAGGAGAAAAAAATGTGTTAGTAAAAAGTTATAGTCATTTGATTTTTTTTTCAAATTATATTTTAGGTTTAAAAAAATTCAAATGACTACCTACAACTTTCTACTAACAAATTTTTTTCCCCTAAAATTTAAGAATTGTCGACAAAATGATGTAAACTTTGTTTAGAAGAAATAAGAAATAAAATACCTAAGCGAGTTAATTTTTTTCCCAGGTGGGTCCATTCAAAAATTCAACTTTTTTTCGCAAATTACAAAATATGTATTTTCTTTACCAAAACATTCCTAGTAGGCTCACTAATAAAAAAAGTGAACTGGCATGGGTCCCATAGGTAGCAACAGAGATATACAACTTTAAAATTTCACGGGCTGCGCCTGCTGTATAGCATGAAAATGTCGTTTCCGTTGCAAAACCACTTCTTGATACATCATCTGGGAAAGACGAACTATCGATATCCAAAAACCGTTCTCAAAAAAGTTAAATTTTTGAAAAGTTATAAGCCGTTTGAAAAGGCGAGTAAAAATTGCTTTTGCCGATTTTTTTGTTGACCAGTTTATTTTAATATTTATACTCTTTCAAGTTAAGCCGTTCTTCAGTAACAGAGTTCTGCGCTTGTTACATGTTCTACGCTTGATACATATTCTAAAAGAGTACTTTCATAATGCTAAATTTAAGATGTTAATTTTACATTTTCACAGGAGATTTGAATCTTTTTTAATAAATCTATAATTAATAGGTATAATTATATACTAATTCTAATAGCATTTAAACAATGACCTAAAAATATCTTTAGATTTCTCTATCAACCAGACTAGACATTAGATTACGAAACGCCAGAATATATTTTTTTTTTGGTCAGCTTAGGTATTTACTGTAGAAATATACTAGTCAGGCAAGTAAATCATAAAAGATCATTGTTAGATTTAAGCGTATACCGGGTGCCCACGAGTTTACTGGCCAGCTCGTTATTTTGTTAAGAAATAATATTTCGATTTGAAATTTTGGGAGTTCGTATGGTTGCATTAGATGCAGATTTTAAGTGCTCGAACATCTGACTATCGTTTCCGGTTCAACCGGAAATACAGTCAACTTTGTTATTTTAAATGAAACACCCTGTATATTTTTTAAAATTTGGATTCTACGTAAAATTCTAATTATAAAACATGTATCATACCCCATACCTATCTTTAACAGTTTTCAAGAAAATGGCGTTTGAAAATGTCGCAAGAGCCGCAAACTATACTGTTTTAACATAAAACAAATGAATATGCGGAAAGTTTAATATATTATTCTTACTTCTTTTTAGGGGCCTTGTATGCTTGTGTCATGACAATCTCACTTCCGGTGCAACCGGAAGTGCTACAAAATATGACATTCAGGCACAAATTACTTCAATAATTTCAATTGAACGACCTACTTTAAACTCTAAATTCTAATTTATCTGACTTTTCTCTATAATTTTTGTATACACCATCCCAGGTCTAAAGTTGATAGTTCTTGAGATATGGACAGCTAAAAATTTATATACATTCCAAATTTCAATCTTTCTAATTTTATCTAGGCGGCTATGGAGACCATTTGCATTAAGAAAATGTAGAAAGGATACACATAATTAATAATATCAGAGTAGTGCTTGAAGAATAATTTTATTAGATTTTCATTATAAAAAATAAGAAATTAGTCTTAAATTAAGTGATCGAATTGTTGACGGTTTTCTCTCAGACGAACTCTTTGAAATTCCCTGAGCACGTTGTTCATTTGTTTTGGGGGTGATATTAACAGAAAATATGACAGGTGTCTTGTATTCATAGCCATCTTGACTAAATAATTGGAAATTGACATAGTTATGATCATGAAGCAGTTCAAGCGACAAATGATCTCCATAGCCGCCTAGATAAAATTAGAAAGATTGAAATTTGGAATGCATCTAAATTTTTAGCTGTCCATATCTCAAGAACTATCAACTTTAGACCTGGGATTGTGTATACAACAATTATAGAGAAGAGTCAGATAAATTAGAATTTAGAGTGTAAAGTAGGTCGTTCAATTGAAATTATTGAAGTAATTTGTGCCTGAATGTCATATTTTGTAGCACTTCCGGTTGCACCGGAAGTGAGATTGTCATGACACAGTCATACAAGGCCCCTAAAAAGAAGTAAGAATAATATATTAAACTTTTCGCATATTCATTTGTTTTATGTTAAAACAGTATAGTTTGTGGCTCTTTCGACATTTTCAAACGTCATTTTCTTGAAAACTGTTAAAGATAGGTATGGGGTATGATACATATTTTATAATTAGAATTTTACGTAGAATCCAAATTTTAAAAAATATACAGGGGTTTCGTTTAAAATAACAAAGTTGACTGTATTTCCGGTTGAACCGGAAATGATAGTCAGATGTTCGAGCACTCAAAATCTGCATCTAAAGCAACCATACAAGTCCCCAAAATTTCAAATCGAAATATTATTTCTTAACAAAATAACAAGCTGGCCAGTAAACTCGTGGGCACCCGGTATAATGACTTTCATTATATATAAATTTTAATTTTTCTTGAACCGTTGGGTGGCCTAACACCCAATTACACAGCTGCTTCACTATGAGTCTGCTATAGGCATTATTTCTTAATAATTCTTAAATGAACTAAACATATATAACAAATTTGTTAAATTAGATTATTATTTACGGCAAGCTTACCTAGAAGAAAAATGTATTAAAATCTACTTAAAAATATATTTCTCTCTAAATTTATCGCGGACGTTACTACTACACTATAACTTTGTCTTACAAGATAAGTGTCTATTTTTTAACTATTGCTAGTTTTATAGAATCATATGAATAACTAGAAATATGTATTATATTATACAATGTTAACCTTACTCAATATTACTATAATATTATAGTATTTTATAAAACATTTTATTTGTGGCACAGGACTGTTTTAATTTAACCGAAGGTGAAGGTGAAAAATGCCGTAATCTTAGTTGGCTATCAAAATAAAACTAAAAATATACAGTGGAACGCCCAAGTCGATTATTACTTAATCCTGGAGAATAAAATCAATAAAGCTATTTTAATTTGTGTTCGTATAATGGGATTATGCAAGGAATGAATTATTGACAAAATGTAAATTAAGAGCGCCCACTACGACTGTTTTGATTTTTTAACATTACTGTTGCTCAGTTATTATTTACTATAAAAAAACAATAACTTTCCAGAGTTGACATATAAAAAAGACTTAAGTATATACATTGCTTTCATTTCAAAACAGCCAGCCACAATAACACTTTGTTTAAAGGAAATTCGGTTTAAACAACTCAATCTGAACTTCGAATAAGAGGAGGCACGTTAGATCGGAAGGGGCGAAATAAGCAAAAAAATTATGCAATAAATGAAACCAATTGGAATGTCCCTAAAGGTGTCCATATGAACGTATGAAACTCTTTATAAAAATATATTTTTGCTACTTTCTTTTATGAACAATTTATTGCAAAAAAGGAGTTTTTTTTTCATGTTTTTGTCTCGGTATATATTTCTTAATTTTTATCTCTGTAAAATATTTGATAATATTATAGGAGACGATACTTTGGAAGCTTAGACAAAGAAAGGGACGGAACGTGCCAGGTGAAAATGAATAGATAGCGATTCTGAAGAAGAAGGCGATTCCGATTGAGATTAATGTGTATACGGGTGTCCGGGAAAATGTGGGAAATCTCCCGGATATGAAAAAAACACGTGAAAAGAGTACTACAAGTTCATATAAACTTTTTTCGTATCGGCCTCCTCTTCGGAGATATGGGCTCCCAAAGAGCTCCAATGAAATCACGTTTTTTACACATAATTATTGAACCACCAGGTATATTCCAATTTTTTTTTAATATGATGTATACCAGGTTAGACCCTTCAAATTACTATCCAAGAATGTATTGTGAAGTACTCACAGCTGCAGGGACGGATTAGCTCTGACACTCATGACCCCATTTTTTTACGCCCTGTATGATAAGAACTTTGGACCTCGTTTTTTACATACCTTTAACCATTGACTAAAAATTCAGCACTCTTCATTCATGTCGTTAATCCTAACCGTTTTCGAAGAAAACGTCATTTTATTTACACTGTTAGTCCCCTAACTTCTGTCGGGTTGAATATGAAAAAGAGGAATTTTTCCCTGTCGCCAACATAGTTTCAATAAAACGTTAAAATTTAACTGCTTAGTTAAAAACTTCGTAAGAGGGTTCAACATGGGCCCCGTGAAGTCTTATACACTCGCGGGCACGACGAACTGAGGACTGCTGTACCCGCCACAATAACCCAGCATTGTTCCTTATTTGATCACAATGAAACGTGATTCTCCGTAGAAGTTCCTCCCTACTATCGACGGGAGTAGAATACACCAAGGTTTTGAGGTGTCCCCACAGGTAAAAATCCAACGGCGTTAGGTCGGGAGATCGAGGAGGCCTGGCAATAGGTCCTCCCCTACCTATCCAACGGTTAGGATAGACGTTATTCAGGTGCTCCTGCACAGCAACGCTGAAATGAGGTGGTCTTCCTTCGTACATGTAGTACACGTTTCGGCGGATTTCAAGTAGTAAGTGCTCTACTAAATCATGAAAAGCGTTCTGGAGGAATTCCAAATAAAGTTGTCCTTTCAGTCGTACCGGCAATACGAATGGTCCAATCAAAAAATTGCCAATGATTCCTGCCCAGACATTAATTGATTGGAACCGATGTTGACGATGCGAAACAATAGTTGCATGAGGATTTTCATCAGCCCATACATGTGAGTTGTGTAAATTCATGCTTCGTCCGTGAAGAGAATCTTCTGGCTTCCAAAGCATTGCAAGATGCAAGACCATACATCAGATGCATATCTGCATACTCAATAAACGTGTTATTTCGAATTATTTCACAATTAATTTAACCACGAAATCAGCGATGTGAAAGTTGACAAGTTCTAAAATGCAGGATATTTATTTCTTTCGTACCTAGTAACGTTTGCAACAACAATACTTGGTTTTTGGGGCCGATAAAATAAAACGCACATTTTTTGCGAACCTAGGTCGAATTGCAATTCACAGAATTAGACGTATCTGTTATCGAAATACGCCAAATACATGATGTAAATAATATGACGTTTTTTCGAAAACGGTTAGGATTAATGACATGAATTAAGAGTACTTAATTTTTAGTCAATAGTTAAAGGTATGTAAAAAACGTGGTCCAAAGTTCTGATCGTACAGGGCGTAAAAAAAATGGGGTCATGAGTGTCAGAGCTAGTCCGTCCCTGCAGCTGTGAGTACTTCACAATACTTTCTTGGATAGTAATTTGAAGGGTCTAACCTGGTATACATCATATTAAAAAAAAATTGGAATATACCAGGCGGTTCAATAATTATGTGTAAAAAACTTGATTTCATTGGAGCTCTTTGGGAGCCCATCTCTCCGAAGAGGAGGCCTATACGAAAAAAGTTTATATGAACTTGTAGTACTCTTTTCACGTGTTTTTTTCATATCCGGGAGATTTCCCACATTTTCCCGGACACCCTGTATAAACTATTATTACTTATATTGTAAAAAAGTATTATATACGTGGATGAAATATGGTTTTTTATGTTTGTAATAATGATATTAATTGTATATTTAATGACAATGCTACATGACCTATTAAAAAATGCATAAGTCAAGGTGTATAATAGTTACTTAATTTTTTCTTTTTCCCTATAAAGACGATCATTGCAAACAAAAGTTATTCATTAGTATGCATTCTTTAAAAAAAAAATTAACGTTGACTCAGTCTCAAATATTTTACAGAGATAGAAGTTAAGAAGTATAAATTTTTGTAATACTTATGTTATGCGGTAAAGGTGCGCGCACACTTAAGCGAAGCGTCGCGAAGAGAAGAGAATTTTATCCATCCAAGAACTTTACATGCAATCAAATGGGAGCCCGCACACTGAAGCGTCGAGAAGCGTTGTGCGGGCTTCCATTTGATTGCACGTAAGTTTCTTGGACGGATAAAATTCTCTTCGCTTCGCGACGCTTCGCCTAAGTGTTCGCGCACCGTAAGTTTGCGCGCACCTTAAGTCTTTGGCGCGCAATATGAAAAACCACGTTTTACGAAATTTATGAAAATATATGCAAAAACGATCATATCTATGGCTAAATATCAATAGAAGACATATTTATCGACAACTTTACTAACTTTTAGATGATTATCTTTCTTTATTATCTTTTTATAACAATTTCCTTATAGCGATATTGTCATCGTCTTCGAGATATCTTCAACTTTATGCCAATAAAAAAACTCACTGAGAAATTCAAGTTTTTGTAAAACCAATCATACCATCTGAAGGTACATATTTTATCTCACTGATAACTCCTGTATTATTTTTAAAATTGAAAAATTACAAAAAAATTATGATTGGATTTCCTAAGCGGCGAACACGCGAAAATGTAATTCTGTGCAATTTTGTTTTATCCAAATATCTTTAATTGATCAAAAGTTAAGAGCATTTGTTTATAGTTTGCGACGCTGATGCTTATCTTATGACTATATAGCGCTGCATCCTACTATGTAATTTTAAATAGCACCCAGACCTAGTGATACATCATTTTAAAGGCCGTAAAAATCCTAATTTAATGACTAAAAAAATGAAATTCGATTGATTCTTTAACGAATTATTGTCGAAAATTGTAAGATAAACATTTATTTTCTGTAATATGCCTGTTTTAGAAAATGTACTTGAGTAAGCGTTCAGAATTCAATTTTTTAACGTGTTTAAATCAGGATTTTTATGGCCTTTAAAATGATGTATTACAAGGTAGGGGGTGCTATTTGAAATATAAAAATAGGGGGAGCGGGGGTGAGGGGGTGAAACGTAAAATTTCTTATTTATTTATTTTAAAGTTCCTCTTCTATGTCTAAAGTGACGTGTTTAAACCAAATTTACTTTAAAAACTTCAAAGTGTTATTGAGAATTAGTTTCAAAATGAAAGCACTGCACAATTAATTAAAGAAATAAAAATTTAATGTTGTGCAAAAATTCGACCCACGTATGGAATTGTTCTTTATTTAATAAGTCAGGTTACTGGCTTAGATTACAAATAGTCTAGCCAAATAGAACAAATAAACATTTTTCAAATACTTATACCCGGTAATGTTATTAAAAACAACTCGACAAAATTACAGAATTAAAAATTAATTTTAGTTATTATTTAGATCTCTGTGGAAAACAATGCATATGTTAAAAAATTTAAATTTCCATTACACTAATGAATTCAAAGCGAAAGGGAGTCGTTATATAGATTATTGTTATAGCTGGTTTACTTTTGTTTTATGACATTTTCATTTTTACTACAATTCTAGTATACAGGGTGATCCTTAAGTACATGACGAAAATCCAGGATCTAATTCCTGAGCTTATTTTAAGATGAAAAGTTCATATGGACGTATACCCCAAAGGGCTTAGTTAATAAGATGCAGGGTTTAAAAATTTTTAAAAAATATATTCTTTTCTTCAAAATTTCAAACCCCTTGAGGACACGGTATTTAAATTTGGTGTCAATTAATTTTGCAATTAACTGAACTTTTTCGTTAAAATAAGTTTTTCATACTTTCAGCACTGGCGTGATTGGAGATACCATCAATAATATTTTTGTAAAAATAGTTAATACGCCACTGATTTTTTTTAACTCTGTTAGTTTTTTATACATTATTGATACAAGCTAAACAAAAGTCGTCTTTACTATATTTTTGAAGGAAACGATACTTTCTGAAAAAAAAAACTTTGTATGTGCTATAAAAAATATATTTTCAAACTTCGGAAACGCTTTAAAATACGAAAATGCTGCCGCAAATAATTCATTTTCTTAAAAGTTAATGACAGCTTATTTTTGGAAAAGAAGCTGGGTTAAGACATCGCTGATTAGTTTTTTTTTCAAAGTAGGCTGATGCCACAGATTTATTTTGTTGTGGAAATGTCACAAATTAAAGGATAAAGAAATCATTTAAGGCTTTCGTGTGTCTTTTTTGTGAATTCTTGGTCGATCCAAAAGTTTTTTAAAATTATGGCTGATTTACAAAACAGTGCTCATTTTGCAGATTTGAATTTTGTTTATGGCCTTGCTAATGGAAATGCATATGAAGCAAGACGCATTTACCAGGCAAGATATCCGAATCGGGTACCACGGTTGCTCGGACCTTTGCAAGTCTCCAATGCCGTTTGCGAGAAATTGGAAGTTTTGCGCGAGTTTCTAGTATTTCCGGCAGGCCAAGGACAGTAAGAATACCAGAGTTAGAAGAAGCAGTAGGTATTAAATAAAGTTGAGGAAAATCCAGGAACCAGTACTCGAAAAATTGCGCATGAGGTACACGCTAGTCAGCAAACAGTTTTGAGGATTCTTTACCATCATCAAATGTATCCTTATCACATACAACGAGCTCAGGCCCTTTTACCACTTGATTTTCCTCAACGTGTTAATTTCTGTCAGCGGTTTTGGATAGGTTGGCCAGAAATCTCCAATTTTTAGATAATTTCTTTTTGCCGATGAAGCCAATTTTTCTCGGAATGCCATAACAAATTTTCATAACAATCACCTTTGGAGGCAAGAAAACTCACACGCTGTTAGCGAAAGACAATTTCACTACCAATTTTCGTTAAATGTATGGGCAGGAATAGTTCGTAACCGACTAGTAGGTCCCGTATTTCTTCCCTTGCGATTAGATGACCTACCTAGTGCAACTTTCTAGAAAATGAACTGCCAATACTATTAGAAGATTTGCCATTAGCTCAGCGAAACCAGTTATTTTTTATTCATGGCGGAGCTCCCGCTTTAGTGTCACAGCTAGAGAATATCTAAGTGCAGTGTACGGAAATCGATGGTAGAGGAGTTGAACTATCTAATTAAGCGTGGCCGCCAAGGTGCCCAGGTTTAAATGCATTGGATTTTTATTTCCGGGGGCATTTAAAATCCCTAGTTTAGAAAACTTGCCAAAATATTAAAAGCACCCCAGGAATTTTTGAACGTGTTCGTCACTCAGTGAGATGACGGCTAGATGTTTGTATTTTATGTTTTTCTTCAAGTTCTTAAGGATCACCCTGCATAATAATATATTATGATTATATTAATGGTCCATGTTGATAAATGTAAAAATTTTTGTTACCCCATGCATTTATTTTAACATTCAAATTTCTGTGACATCTAACCTCCTTGCATGCACTTTCCTTATGGGACATGATTCGGTTTCATACATCACTGCAGGTCTGACCACTGTTTTATAAACCATTCCACACTAATCCTACCTACACCCAGCAGTCCGGAGGCTTTTTTTCAATTCTCTCATCCCGCTTGCATTCTGCGTGTTAACTCCAACTCCGTAGTGCAAAATAAATATTTAAGATTCTTAATTTAGATTTTCTTCTTACATTGTGACTTCTGCAATATCTTCTCCATAAAACTTCATGTACTCAGTTTTGTGCCCACTAATTTTTAAGTCACTCAAGAGATTCTAGAGATTCCCTCAGTTATCCACTTTTCTTTCAATGACTTCCTTGCTGATGAAAATGACAATATTATATTTTGTAAGCATTGAATGCCTAAAGGCTTTATCTTTCTGTTTTTGCTATATACAAATTGGTAAAAAGACTTTTTTGGAATTTTGTATTAAATATTTAGTTATGACTTAAAAACACCGGTTTTTTGTTTATGTATTTAATTTAATTTTTTAATAATGTATGATTGTCATTTAATGTCCACAAATATAGTTGTGAAAATAAATCAAGTAAAAAAAATTACTAACGCTTATTTAGGTATTATTTTTAAATGTGTAGTCTGTTCTGAGTTTCTAACAATCAAGATACCCTATTACCATGATAATACCTTTATTAGGGCGATATACAAATAGTTCTGCCCTTACAGGAAAAATATAGACGTGTTGTAATTAGCTGGCCTTATTAAAAAAATGGGAAAATAAATTTAATTCAGTTTTCTCTGTTTTAAAGAAATATATTAAACTAAATTACTAAATCTGATAAGTACTCGAAAGTAAAACATTTTAGTACTAAAAATTTATAAATTTTAAACAAGGGATTTTTCAGTCAAACTCATCTTCATCAGGAATCATGTCTTCATCGAGCTTGTCATAGTCTTATGATATTATTAGGGGTGCAATATCTGAAGCATCCACATATCTTTCTGTTTCAGGTTGGGTGACAATCATACAACATGACAATCATAATTTTTCCGCTGCTCACTGGACACAAATTGTAAAGCTTGGGACCATACACCTTTCACCTTATCATTCGTAAATTTGGGCTTTAAAATTTCACCGCCATAAAACCAAATCTACTATTTGTCGTTTTCAGACAATATCTTCCTTATTTAAATTTTAATTTGGTGAACTGCTACCCAAATATAATTTTCCCTTACATTCCCAATGATCTTTTTGTGATTCAAGATAGGACCTAATGTTTAAAACAATAGTTTAACACTGGTGGATAAATATTTTAACTATTTTAATTCGAAAAAATAGATTTTTGTTTAAAAATTAACATTGACTATTAATTATTTGACATCTTAATAATTAAAAACTAAGCATAAGGATATCACATTCTATTTTCTAGTAAGTTTTTGTCTCATCCAGCCTACTATAAATAAACAAAGACGGAATTTGACTTGGTCTGTTTCCATTTTATTCCAGGCCAAAGTGTAAACTTTTCTTGTATGCAATAACGTCATTTAAGATAACTGCGATATAGATTGTTTCGAGAATTTTTGCTGTAATCAAATATTCCGCTATAAATACTAATTTCATAATGTTAATTACGTTAAAATATATGAACAAAAATGCTTTATATAAACTTTGCGACAAAGGTCATAAGGTTATCTAAAATATTTCGACACCAATAGGATAACAGGATATTCTTCTATAAATGAGGTCATGCAGTGACCACACACAATGTTTCTTGAGATTATTAAAACAAAATGCAATGGAAATGGTCGTAAAGTTTTTTGACGTATACGTTTCGATCAGACAAAAATATATTCAAAAGTCTCCTACTTGAATCAAATCATTTTTAAATTGTGTATAAACAAACTGAATTTCATGTGCTTGTGGAATAGAACACAAAACTGTCAAAGTCAATCATCATGCATTGCTTATGTTCCCTAATTACCCTATTCAGCGTAACTTTAAATACTGTCACATTCGTTCATACATTCCGTCTGTGTTGACACAAATATAAATAAAACATTACCTTCATTGATACTGAAACAGATCGTAAATTGTATTCCTGCTACCTGACGTCAATGTACACGTGATATCTGGTGTACTTTGATTGTACTTCCGTTTCTCTTAAATGTACAGGGTCTTCCAACGAGGACTGAACAGGCGCTCATTTTTGAGCTTCCTTGTATTTAAAGAAAAATCTAAAATAGCCAATCGATGTACTTTTTCCTGCGGAATTCAAAAATGAAACCAAAAATTTATTTGAACCAGAAACAAAAGAGTTACGCTATGGATGAAGTGTTTTTTAAATGGAACATAGCTTTTTTTATACGATTTTCGGAACGAGTGATTTTTTTATGTCCGTTCTGATTAAAATATTTAATATTGTGACAGCTATTTTTATTAAATTTTAATGTTTTATCCAGTATAATTTAACTTCAACCTGTTTGAAACATACACTAGGTAATAAAGGTAAAATCACCTTGAAATCCTTCAAAGTCAAAAAATTTGACAAATTTACTATAATATTGCCGAAATGAAATATTCATTAGATGAGAGATTGCAGATTGTTATCTTGTTCAGAATGGTGTGCGATGCTGATCGGCATTGTATATGACTCGCAGACCTAAGCATATTGATATTACCATGGCAATTTCAACCCAGTATGCCGTTTAACCCGATTTTAATTATTTTTGGTTGAAGTATTTATGATAATTTATATTTTATACATGCATAAAAGATTGTTGTCAACAAATGATAAAAATTTAGTTACATCAATAAATAATGTAGTCGTAGATAAAAAGTAATAAATTAGTTTAAGTATTTTTAATTAATAAACATGAGATAGATAAATCATTTAAAATTACGCGATGGTTTTATTTTCTTAGATGTTGATAATAAATAATTTCGATAGAAAATCATGGAACGGTTTTTTAAATTATATGACCTATAGAGAGACTAACCTAAAAAAAGTAGGTATGGCCGCGAATTCTACTTATTTGTCTTGTCTGTTTTTTCCCAACTTTGTATTAAGTCGACGTTTATTAACTTATATTGACATATAAATTATCTCACGAAGTATTTCTTCTCTAATACGCTTAGTTACAGAGGATTCAGTTATAATCACAGACTGTCACTCAATCAACTCAATATATTCTGTAGCTCTAAAATTAATTTTTGATACTTTTCGCGTATGCAGTTCTCCATAAGACGTGAAGTTCGCCTTTTCAGTATTCGACGTAACTCTAATTCTCTAATTCTAATTCTAACGCCTTCGACTATCTGTTAACATTGGGTCTCCGGTGGCCGAGTTGGTACGGCGCCAGCTTTGCAACCGAGAGGCGCGGGTTCGAATCCCGCTTCGACCATGGATATTTTGTGATTGTTGTTGGAAGGTGGTAGAGGAATTCTTCCTCGACCGAGGTGGTACCACCCCCACACATCCTCTTAAAGAGCTGGTAAATCCCTACTGATGTTTCCAGCTCTGGATGTGTGAGTCGATTCCCCAGTACACCCACGGTACATAGTACTTAGACTTCGGTCTTCGTGGGCTGTCGGAAGATAAAAAAAACAAAAAAAAAACATGGCAATCGAGAGATTTTCTGGATGACGTTGTAGCTATTGCGTTGAATAACTGGATCAACTATTTTTTTGAGCTTAACTGGTAAGTACCGGGATGATTTAATAAAGAGAAACAAGTCGCTGGGTCCATATTTGCATGATAATTAGCATTTAATTGAGAACCAGCAACAGACACATCGTGTCAACATTCTTAGTATTTCCGATACATTTTCAGTTGCAATATACAGTCTTAATATCCTGTTGGCTACAGTTATCACCTTGAATACGACATTTCATCAGGTTGTCTTTCTGCCAGCTGAGGAGATACATAGCCACCATTAATTGCCAAGCACATTTTATACAAATAATTTTGATCAGTTTATACAATCTAAAGTACTCAAATATATATTTTCAAATTTAAAATAATAGATTATTTGACCTTAAATTTAAGTGCTATTGTCATTAAAATTATGTTTAACCCAATTTCAACTTTATTTACAATTTGATAGATAGTTAAGAAACAGAGGTCGGACAAAATAGTGTACCTATATATAATGGACTTTAGAGTGCTGTTTGATGATAACAAAAAAGTTGCAGATTATAAGGAATAACTCAAAAAATCTGTAATTGGGTAAAGTAAAAACTTGAACGTGTTTAAATGAGCTTAAGCAAACCAGGAAAAGTTAAATCGAGGATGATTTGAGGGTAACGAAAATTGCTTTCTAGGCAAAAAGTAAAAATTTGTTACACGAAAAACCTATCGTTTTATATAATACTGATCTTTAAAACTCAATAATCCTGACAAAACGATCAGGAACAAGCAAGAGACTTAAATTTATCTAGGCCTTGATAATGCTTAGAGCAAACTTGAGTGATTGGGTTATATAGACAACTCCGGTAAATCCATAGGTATAGCAAGAAAATTGCAAATTGTAAATATAAAAAAATGCTTTTTATTATTACTTATTCATTAATGCATTATACATAAACGACTATGTGACTTCTTTTTTTTTTCAAGGCAAAGAGAAATAAAACTTTAGTCTTGTAACTATGGAATGCTTTTGTGAGAGCGATCATTATAGTATTGTATTTAGATATTGCCCAAATTTTAAAAAGATAACATATGTTTATTAAATGAAACATATCATGTATTTTAACTTATAGGTACAATCAAAATTTGGGCTGCTGGCTCGTTCAAAAACATGTGTATAATAATATTTTGTTTAAAAAAGGAAAGGCAAACTGTTTTAATTTCTAAAGTCCCACGCAACATAATTAGTAATCACGTTTCCCCACGCGTCCTCACTCACCATGGCCTGACGAACATAAACAAATATATATATTTATGTAAATTATAACACTGGCCGACATGATTTTGTAACACAGTTCAGCCCATTATTTCCACAATGCTAATACCTTTCTAATAGAAAAAATGGTCATGAAGCCCTAATACTTTTCAATGGGCTCATTAGACCCTTTTATAGTGGCAGGTATTAAATTTTATGAGGGGTCATTTATAAGGGGTGCATTGTAAAACAGAAAGATAACCTAATATCGATAGGTTATAACCTTAAACTTATTCTCTTATTCAGTCTTCTTTTGAGTTTCGAATTGAACGGTTCTGTGTAGTTAAGAAAGTTTTGTCAACGACGAAAATGTCAAGTGAAACGCGAAGCAGTTGCAAAATTTTGATATACATATTTGTGGAGAATTTCTGGTGAAGTCACAAGCCAGACCATTTTCTGAAAATGTGAAAAAAGCCTATTTCATGTACTTTGATGTTTTATTCGGAGACCAAGAATAGCAGTGGGCTTCCCATGTGTGCTGTATCAGCTGTAGCATATCATTAGTGCAGTGGATGAAAGGGAAGAGAAAAAGTATGCCTTTAACAGTTCCAGTGGTATGGCGAGAACGAATTTGCCTTCTGCCATAAGACCTGTTTCTCACAATGCAGACTTACCAGTACCGACTGCGCCTTTAGATTGGCAAGATATTGTTTTGGGAAATAATAACGCATCATCAGGCAGCTCTGAAGAACAGTGGACCTTTACTCCAGGTCCCAGTTCCGGCGAGCCACATTTGATTGTTCAAAGTGAGTCAAATGGTTTAGTACGTGATTTGGGGTTGTCAAAGTAACAGTCAGAACTTCTTGGTTCCCGTCTTAAGGAGTGGAACTTACTAGGCAAAGACACAAAAATTACGACTTTGAGGAAAAGAACTGCTACGTTTTCTGCATTTTACAATATGAAAAATTCTTTATGTGCGTGTACTGATATCGCTGGTTTACTGCAGAAACTCAATATCAAGCATTCTCCTTGTGAGTGGCGCTTGTTCGTAGACTCATCGAAATATAGTTTAAAAGGTGTGTTATTACATAATGAAAATTTAAAACCATCTATACCAGTTGCCCATTCAGTGACAATGACGAAACCTATGAAAATATGCGCATCCTTTTAGATAAAATAAACTACAACCGGTACAAATACAGATATGCGGGGATTTAAAAGTTATAGCAATTTTAGTAGGACTTCAGGAAGTATTTACAAAATATTGCTGTATTCATTGTTTGTGGGACAGTCGTGCAGTGAATGAACATTATGCAAGGAAAATTTGGCTGGAAAGGAGTGAATTTCAACCGGGATCTCAAAATGTTAAGTATGTGCCCCTTGTAGACCCAAAAAATATCCTTTTGCTACCTCTTCACATTAGACTTGGACTGATCAAAAAAAACTTTGTGAGGGCTATTAATAAAGAGGGTGACGGATTTAAATACCTAACACAAGTCTTTCCCCAGTTAAGTGACGCCAAATTAAAAGAAGGCATTTTTATTGGGTCACAAATTAGAAAATTGCTGGACGATGGTAATTTTATAGAAAAGCTCACCACGCAAGAACTCCGAGCTTGATTGAACTCAGTTGTAAGGGTAGTGAGGGGATTTTTAGGCAACAATATGGATGCAAACTACGAACACGTTGTTAGTGAACTTTTAAACTCTTACAAATCGCTTGGTTGCCGAATGTCATTAAACATTCACTTTCTCCATTCCCATTTATCATTTTTTCCTGAGAATTTGGGCGCTGTCAGCGATGAGCAGTGGAAAGGTGCCAGCAAGATATCCAGACAATGGAAATTCGGTATCAAGGACGATGAGATCCAGCCATGATGGGTGATTACTGTTGGTTTTTGAAGAAAGATGTGACCGCCCATAAAAGGAAAAAATAGAATACGTGTGTTTGAAATACATATTTTTGATGTTAGCTTTTTTTCTTAGATGTTAATATAAATTATAAATATAGTCGATATACAGGGTTAAACAAGTTGTAAAATCATTTTTTCACTAAATATTAAACGGTACCGTTCTACATGTGCATGTGGTTTGTTTAATGTAACACGAAAACCTTACATGTTACAACTTTTTTTTGGTCATTTGCGTATTCAGATAGGTTTACTACACTATGATATTCAGCTTTATGTTACACAACAAGAAAAAAATTTGTCGGCCAGTGTAATTATTATGAAATACCTAACATCTTAAAATTAATTTACATTTTTAATATAAATCTGAATTATGAAACAACACCAAAAGATTGTTCAGGAATGCTGCAACTCTTAGACGAAAACGATGGACATGCCCACTATAATTCTCCTTAATATAAGGAGAATTATTGTGGGCATATATATCGTTTTTCCTTCCCATATTTAGACTCACTTTACCCGTAAGGTAAACTGAAGTAAATCGGAGCGATTAATGTAGAAAATGAGTCCATTTCTAGATCAGGGTAGAAACGTGGGTGCGGTGAATAGAACGCTCGTATCCATCTCAGTCAAGAAACATAGATTCTGATTTGCCTTTTCATCCATTTTAGTTTAGCAATCTCTCAAACTGAATATTCAGAAATATTTAATTTTGGGTATACCCCATGTTACTAATTAATTAATTAATTATAGCACTTATCTGTCAAATACTCTAATATAATTGATTTTTTTCTCTTTGTAAATATTTAAAGTCAGTTAAAAGTTAATGTCAATATTGTACATCTCCGAGTAAATAAAAGTTAATAATTATATTTAGAATATTCATTAATGAAGATAACATGCAGTTCAACAACAATTTAACTATCTGTTGCAGATAACCTAAGAAGAATTGTTTTGGCGCAATATCTAACTTAGCGTAGTTAAGAAGGCATAGCTATCTGTTAAGATATTGCACAGTGTGTACTAATAAATAAAATTTTAAAATATTTTAAATATAATTAGGTCATTTATATTATTTATTAGCTGGCATCCCATAATCCCAAAGTTATGAGACTGTGTTTTGGTACCATAATGACTTTCATTTTGGTACTTTGGTACCATAATAAAGTTCAAAAAGTACTAGTACCATAATGAAGTTCAAAAAGTACGAGTTTACCAATGACCATACGTAAACAATTCGTTGTTACGTTCTCAATTAAACGGCAAAGCAGCTCACAATTTTATAATAAAAAAGTAGGTGGCACCTGTCGTTTTAAAAATATTTAGTTTTGAGATTTTTTAAGAATATAGCCACCAGATAAAGTTTTGTATGTAATTCGGATCATAAGGAATCATTATGGCACACGCCGTTATAGTCACGTCTAGCAGCATCTTCTTCACTGTAGAAGTGTAGCGGAAATAAAGAGTCTAGGGGATGGGTACAACTTTTATCTCGGGCTTCCGCATGCGTAATAGTTTGACAAATGGGGGTAATTCCAGAGACGGCTTCTAACCTAGTTGGAAATAAAATTAGGATTCGATTTGAAAATAAAATACAAATATTTATTTACCCACATTGTGTTATTTGAAAGTGCGAGATACGAAAATATCATACAGGGTGTCTGAAAAGTCTTAGCATGGGCAAATATCTTTACTATTAATAAAGATAGCGACACCAAATTTTAGTTGTACCTTATTGGTTGATAAATCTACGTTTTTATGTAATTTGACTTTTTCAACCCCCTTGGGGGGTTACGCTAGGGAGTTGAGGTCGAAAATTTTGAATGCAAATCTATGCCGTGTGGCCTCTTCGTTTAAAAATCTTCAAAAAAGAAACATTGTTTTAGTATTTTAGTATTTATTTATTATTGTAATTCATTTTTAAATGGCAAGCCTATAAAAATTATAACTCGTAAATCGTATAATCGGTCGGGGCAAAAGTCGACCATTAGTCGACCTCTTGTGCCATACAGTACAAGTCGGCGCTGCTATTGTTTGTTTTGTGGGGCACTTTTTTCTAACTTTTCTCCAACTTTACTTCTTCATTTGTCGTTGTTATATGTTTTGTTTTTTGACATCTGCGCAGTAGACCAAAATGCGTACCACGCGCAAACCGAGCGTGCTAGACATGCGCACGGAATTTCAGGAGATGGACTTTGGTGTCTACATTTGAACCCCTTCACTTTTAAGAATCTATCTCCAGTAGTTAAGGTACCACTGCGTATTTAACTTTAT
Source organism: Philopedon plagiatum (assembly GCA_963971165.1). NCBI lineage: Eukaryota > Metazoa > Arthropoda > Insecta > Coleoptera > Curculionidae > Philopedon > Philopedon plagiatum. The sequence goes on from OZ020189.1 coordinate 32,343,906, forward strand.
AACGTTTTTCCCAAGTTTTTTCGATTTTATTTTTCTTTTTTTGCTATCTGCGCGGTGGCAAATAACGAAAAATACAGTCGAAAAAAACTTGGGGAAAAAGTTTTACCATTGATCAAAATGCGTACCACGCGCAAACCAAGAGGGCTAGACATTCGCACGAAATTTCAGGGGATGTACTTTGTTGTCTAAATTCGCAGTGGTACCTTAACTACTGGAGATATATTCTTAAAAGTGAATGGGTTCAAATGTAGACACCAAAGTCCATCTCCTGAAATTCCGTGCGCATGTCTAGCACGCTCGGTTTGCGCGTGGTACGCATTTTGGTCTACTGCGCACATGGCAAAAAATGAAAAATAAAGTCGAAAAAAACTTGGGAACAAAGTTATAAAGTTAAATACGCAGTGGTACCTTAACTACTGGAGATATATTCTTAAAAGTGAATGGGTTCAAATGTAGACACCAAAGTCCATCTCCTGAAATTCCGTGCGCATGTCTAGCACGCTCGGTTTGCGCGTGGTACGCATTTTGGTCTACTGCGCACATGGCAAAAAATGAAAAATAAAGTCGAAAAAAACTTGGGAACAAAGTTATAAAGTTAAATACGCAGTGGTACCTTAACTACTGGAGATATATTCTGAAAAATGAATGGGTTCAAATGTAGACACCAAAGTCCAACTCCTGAAATTCCGTGCGCATGTCTAGCACGCTCGGTTTGCGCGTGGTACGCATTTTGGTCTACTGCGCAGATGTCAAAAAACAAAACATATAAAAACGACAAATGAAGAAGTAAAGTTGGAAAAAAGTTAGAAAAAAGTGCCCTACAAAACAAAAAATAGCAGCGCCGACTTGTACTGTTTGGCACAAGTGGCCGACTAATGGTCGACTTGTGCCCCGCCCGATTATACGATTTACGAGTTATAATTTTTATAGGCTTGCCATTTAAAAATGAATTACAATAATAAATAAATACTAAAATACTAAAACAATGTTTCTTTTTTGAAGACTTTTAAACGAAGAGGCCACACGGCATAGCTTTGCATCCAAAATTTTGGACCTCAACTCGCTAGCGTAACCCCCCAAGGGGGTTGAAAGAGTCAAATTACGTAAAAAAGTAGATTTACTAACCAATAAGGTACAACTAAAATTTGGTGTTGCTATCTTTATTAATAGTAAAGATATTTGCCCATGCTAAGACTTTTCAGACACCCTGTATGATATTTTCGTATCTCGCACTTTCAAATAACACAATGTGGGTAAATAAATATTTGTATTTTATTTTCAAATCGAATCCTAATTTTATTTCCAACTAGGTTAGAAGCCGTCTCTGGAATTACCCCCATTTGTTAAACTCTAGAATAACCTCAAAAATATAATAAATGATTCACTTGTTAATAAGTTTACCGATTTCCTAGCATCAGTCACGTAGTGCAGTGGTAAAGAATCCGCTTATTGACCGAGATGTGTTGGTTCGAATCCGTGCTCGGCTGCATCTTTTTTAATTTTTGTCACTTAAGATATTATAAAAAATTAGGAAATCGGTTCTAAAAGGTGTATTGGAAACGGGTTAGCACACCTTCCTCGATAAAAATTTTGTTTAGTCTTTTTTTAAAAGTCCCGAGCAAAAAATTAATCGTGTCTAGGTACCTTAACCTAAAAATTATGTTTGTTTGAGAAATAAAATACGTTCTTGGACAGGTCTGCTCAGTTCTAGGGTTGCTCAGGATCTTTTTTGGTTCTTGTTAAATGTTCCGAGCAAAAAACTAATCGAGTTTGAAAGTTGGTGCATGCTCATTGCCCACTCTGTTCCTTCCTCTGCGCATGCGGAAGCCCGGGATCAAAAGTTGTACCCATCCTCTAGACTCTTGTTAGCGGAAAAGCTTGTAAATAAATATGTATAGACAGAAATTAAGTAAGTATAGGTTCATAAGAATAAATAAAGTAAGAGAGAAAATTTGGATTCAAACGCCAATCAACCTTAAGGTCATTTAGAGCAAAAAAAAGCAATTTAAAAAGACAAGTAAGTACCATAACTCGTTAAAGAAGGAATGGTACATTGGAAGGATCAGAATGGATAGCTATTAAAATCGAGAATTTTTCCTCCTTAAAAACGATTACAATTGTTTTGGGATCTTAACGAACATGAATTATTAATAATAAATATATCATACAAGGGCACTATTACAAGTCTGGCCTTTAGCAATAAAGTTAAACGCAATTATTAAATACCCGGCTAAGTCTACCTAGAATAACTGTGTATTTACATTCTTCATACATTAACCTTGTAATTTATTAATTGTAAATAAAGGTGTTTTAATATGTTTGCATAACTCTAATTTATTAGTATTTCTTGTTGTTAAACTAGCCTTTTAATCCAACAGGGAAATCTTCAGCGGTGGCGGAATTTGAAATTTTAAACTTTATCTCTGTTGCTATTTACTAGGCCCATGCCAAATTTAGGGGTTTTATTATAGGAATGTTTTGGTAAAGACAAAAAATAATTTGCGAAAAAAGTTGAAATTTTGCTGCGTTTAGATATTTTATTTATTGTTTTTTCTAAACAACTTTTGCATCATTTTGTCGAGAATTTTTAAATTTTAAGAGAAAAACATGTGTTAGTAGAAAGTTAGTCATTTGAATTTTTTTTTAATTATGTTTTAGGATTCTAGGTTTCTAAATTCGGCGATTCCTCGAGAGCAGTACCTGACATGATGGGATGCTACAGTTTCATTAGTAGAACTGTACATTCATCAGAAAACATAATATATTTATAAAAATGGATATTTCCCTTTAAAATTTGGTCTCCCACCCATAAACAAGAATCTAGTCTTTTCGCTTTATTTCCCTCTCCCAATGATTTGTTAAAGGGGGTTTGAACGGAAATAATTTACTTTCTTTTAAGATCATCAAACCATGAGTTTTTTTACAACTTCTAGAGGACGTTTAGCGCGATTTCTTAGGGACATCTCATGAGTTTCTCTAACAGACTGTAGAACTAAAACTGTGGCAGCATTGTTTTGGTCATATTTCTTCTTCTTGAGATTCAAAACTGAACCAGTTCTTTGGAACTTTTTTATTGTGTTGTAGATTGTCATTTCAGTTAATGGAATTCTTACAAATTTCTCGATAAATTGTTCAATGATGGAGCGGTATGATACTTGGCCATCCGGGCATCTCCATAACACTGGACTATAAAAATCCTTTGTTCAGTGGACAAAGCCTCTGGCAGGAGCCAAATTTTGACCCTCTTAAATAATACAATTAAAAAGAAGGCTGTTAAAGTTGTTAATCAAAGTTCAAAATTCTGTAAGTTAAACTATAATATTTATTTAGTAAAATGTTCACGCCTGCCAATTCAAGGAAAAAGTGAGTGATGCCTGGTAAATTAATAACTTCGTACAGGTTAAAATTAATATACGACTGTTATAAATAACATTAAATTATTTTATGTAGTTAGTAAAGCACGCAGTTAAGCACGAGCCAAATAATCAAAAAATAGAATAATTAGGTAGCTATGTAATAAATAACGATAGAATTAAAACATCAAACCTAAACTTCAACAAAAGGTTAAACAATTTCAGATGGACCTACTCGTAATGAATGACTTCGTAGTTGCCAACAACCGAAAGAATAATAATAATTACGGTATTTATAATTACTACATTATTATTGATATTTTAAGATGGGCTTGTTATCATCACCAGTCATAATTACAATCAGTGGCGGATTTTTTTTTGGGGGGGGGGGCGCAGGAGGCGCGCAAGCCTTTTTGGCATTTTGATTTACATGCTCTTAGATTGTTTCTGAAAACATTCCTTACATTATGCGATCTGCGATCTTATTAAAATTTGCGCCGGATAATTTTGGATTCTAAACGAAACAAATAACCCAATAATAATTTTTTTCAAAAACTTCTCTTTGGAAAGTAAATCTTTTCGAAAAACAGCTTTTTTCAAAATGGATTAACGAAATTTTTCAAAAATATTTTCTGGAAAACATATTTCGAACCTACACTTTTTCAAAAATGCCCTGACCGCTTTTTCAAAGATGCTTTTTAGAAAACGGATTTATGAAATATTTTGAAAATATTTTCTCCAAAAACCCGTCTTTCGAAAGTACATTTTTTCAAAAATGTCTCCAAACAAATAATCATTTTTAAACAGATATATTTTTCGACAATATATTTTTTTCAAATCAATATTTGGAAAATGAAATTATGAAGTCTAGTAGTTTGGAAAATGTTAACGAAAAAAAGACGAAAAAATATCCTGAACAAACCTAAACGAACCTTCCTTGGGTTTGATCAGGTTTCTTTAGGTTTGGTACGTACTTTCTCGTAAATTACTTTTTCAAAAATCCGTTGCTTCAAAAAATTAATACTATCCGAAAAAATGTATGTCGAAAAAGATGCTCACTGAAAAAATGTATTTTTGAAAAGTGCCTTAAAAAACTGAAAAATTTGTTTTAGACAAATTTTACTTTCGTAAGTACTCGTATATCCCCCCAAATGAGCAGATGGCATAAATAAAAAGAATGCTACAATATTTACACTTCGATATTAATCAATTTGTCCAGTCGCGTGTAAGCTAAGATGACCAACTCATTTAGCTGTTTCTTTTTTCAACAAGTCTTATATTTTTTGATGTTAACTTAAGTAAATTTTTAGTTTTAGTAAATTTTTAGCTTAGTCGAAAATATATTTTTTTAAAAAGAAATAATATGGGTTATTTATAGGAACACTATATCCTGTCATTATATTATTATACTTGCAGACTGGTAAAATATATTTTTAACTTAGTCGACATCAATTTTATCCATAAGTTTCGACAATTAAAAAAGTACGAAGCATTTTACTTAAAAATGTTATGTACATATTACGTGTTATCAATGTTTAATAAATCAACAAAACCAAAGTAACTAATTAGCCGACAGATTTTGCCAATTAAGAAATAGGTATTGGATTTTTTTTAAAATCATACTTAATTACTTAAATTCTTAACCGTTTAATGTTCGAAATACATACAAATAATGCAACCGTTTATCGTTTTAATACGTTTACCACATTTACGGAAAACTACTTTACGGAAATGCTTTGTTAATTTTATTAGTAGGTAAATTGTGTGCCAAAATTGTTTAACAGACCTTAATTGGCATTACCATATCCTAATGATACCAGTAATAGGTTGATGTTTTGTTAAATGCCGTCAAATAAGGATTAAATGGGCATTTCTCTACTAACTGGGCAACTCAGTGTCTCGCATGATTTTTATTACGAAACTTGTCAAAACCATTGCAATTTTAATCTTGGATATAAATGTATAATGAATTATATGCGTGCATGTTATAAAATTTAAGAAAATATTTTTCTAATCATTATTTATTCATTTTCTAAATACCGAAAAAACAGTCCCCTGGTTGGTCACCAATTAAAAAAACATGTTTCAGTCAATTATTTTAAATGCATGTAATTGTAAGTAAATTAATTATTCAGTAATATTTTTTCATACAGTTGTAGTTCATGTATATAAAAACTTCATTTCTCAATCATAATAATATTGATTTTGAATTGTATAAAACTGAGCTACAATTTGTCCACAAATTTTGAGCACCTGGTTTAATTATAAAATTCTACCATTATAATCTCTTTACTCCACCACGCGATGATTTGAGTGCAATGGAACGTTACCAGTGTGAAGTTGGCTCCCTTAACGTTTGAGGACGCCATCTCCGTTTTGTTTAGTGTAGCGCGAACTATTCGAGCGGACACCCACGTAAAATCTAGTTCGAGCCACAGTCCTCTGGCGAGTCCCTTTTTATCTTTTATTTTTGCTGTTGAATTTATTACTTTTTGATTTTATTTCTTTAATGAACACTGAACTCTAGGAATGCCAATTAAGTCCAATACTTCAGTAATATTTACGATACCATGTGATTTCATTAGTTTTAACAGTCCCCTGGCAACAGGCCCCTGCTTTAAACAAATACAGGGGACTGTTTGCACTACCAGAGGACTGACTCTTATATTTTATTTTACAGTTTCATAGGCGTTTTAGGTGGGGGCTTGGGGGGCTAGGCCCCCCAAATCTCCAATTAGCCCCCCCAAATCCAACTGAAAAGCCTAACCGCCTATTATAAACCGGGGCTTAAGCCTCCCCAAAATAGAGGTCCAGAACCGCCTATGTACAGTTTACAGATACAAAAGGGCCCCTCGAAAAAAAAGACTTACGAGAGTAGATATACTTGAGAAAAAAGAGAAGCAGAACGTCGCCGTTACGAACGAATAAAAAATGATTCAATAAAAAGGCAAAAAATAAAGAATATTCTGCATATTGTTACTAGCCTTATGAACTAACGTATTTTTTTTAGGCCAAGCAACAGAGCAAAATATTAGCGATTTTTTGACATTAATCCTATCAGAAAACCGCCTTTGCCATCATCTGAAAGACGATCCGTAGATGATCCCTGTTATATTTCCAACTCTGAAATTTTTTCCTTTAAATTGTTATAAACATTTAAAAAAAAAACGCGATTTTTTTAGTTTTTTTGCTTATAAAATGAAAAGTAACGAAGCAATCTTAATGGTGTAAATGGATGATTTGTAGAGAATAAAAATACAAATAAAATGAGGGGTCGAGCGTCCCGATAGGATAAGTAGCAACGGAGAAAATCCGGAAAAACCGGAAAATTAAGAGTTTTTTTTTTTAATTCGCAAATCGGCCATTTTTAAACGTAGAGTGCTCGAACTTTGGGAAAAAGTAGTAATTTATAGCTACTTTATGTGTGCAAAACCCCGACGCTGTCCGACGATTAGTTTTGCCACAATCGTCATTTTAATTTTTCAACACACTATTTTGCAACACGTCTGGATGCTCTATGGATCGTCTGATTTTAATTATTGAAACGAATTTGAAAAGTACAAGTTTAATTCAACAATATGTATATTTTAATTTTTCCATAAAATGCTACCAAACCGGTTGAAAATGCACGTAAAGATGCGTGAAAATGGCCGAGCACGGAAAGATGACGCGTAGCGGGAGAGCAGCGCAGCGGAGCGAAGGGGAGCCAATATTCGCGCTCTCGGTCATTTTCACGCATCTTTACGTGCATTTTCAACCGGTTTCGTAGCATTTTATGAAAAAATTTAGATATACATATTGTTCAATTAAACTTGTACTTTTCAAATCCGTTTCAATAATTAAAATCGGACGATCCATAGAGCATCCAGACCTGTTGCAAAATAGTGTGTTGAAAAATTAAAATGACGATTGTGGCAAAACTAATCGTCAGACAGCGTCGGGATTTTGCACACATAAAGTAGCTATAAATTACTACTTTTTCCCAAAGTTTGAGCCCTCTACGTTTAAAAATGGCCGATTTATGAATTTAAAAAAAAATCTTAATTTTCCGGTTTTTCGGGATTTTATCCGTTGCTGCTTATCCTATCGGGACGTTCGACATCTCATTTTGTTTGTTTTTTTTTGATTCTCTACAAATCGTCCATTTACACCATTAAGATTGCTTCATTACTTTCCATTTTATAAGCAAAAAACTAATTTTTTGCTTAAAAATGTTTATAACAAATGAAAGGAAAAAACTTCAGAGTTGGAAATATAACAGCAATCATCTACGGATCGTCCTTTAGATGATGGCACAGACGATTTTCTGATAGTATTAATGTCACGACAAATCGCTCTATTGCTTGGCCTATTTATTTTTAGCTTCATTTTAAATTACTTCATTGGATCATTCGAGCAATAAAATCTTTGAGACATTTTTTCAGCGAAAATGACCCTGATAGTAGAGAAATGCCCTAATAAAGAGTGACACAAAGTTAATAAACGATACTAATAATAATAAAGGGGTACTTATCTTACGCTTTCCTTAGTTCATTTGGCCGATTTTTTCTTTGAAAGTCAGTTTCAGGATATATTTACAATTACAATAAAATCAAATCACGTAAAGATGGGTCTACGTCAATTGGCCGAAAGTCAATTGGCCGAGAGTCAATTGGCCGAAGTCAGTTGGCCGAAGATCAATTGGCCGAATACGTCAATTGGCCGAATACGTCAATTGGCCGAATACGTCAATTGGCCGAATAAGTCATTTGGCCGAATACGTCAATTGGCCGAATACGTCAATTGGCCGAATAAGTCAATTGACCAAATACGTCAACTGACCAAATAGGACAAATGACAGAAAACGTCAATAGACGTAACAGATCATTTGTCTGAAGAAGTGAGTAGTAGGTTTAGTACATAATTTGGCTAAATACATAATACTAACCTGAACTAACCTGAACTAACCTGAACTAACCTGTAAGTGTATCGGTAAAACCAAACCAAAACTAACCAAAACTAACCAAAACATAAAAGCAAAAATTTGTTTCAACAATTTATTACAAAAAATCCAACAATAACAGTTAATTAAATATTATGAGCTATGCTTCGTAAATAATGTATAGGATCATAATCAATAAAATGTTCTGCAATAGGATGATAACTGTTTGTTAATGAAACAAGTATTAACCTTATGTTGGTCCTGAATTACCGTTTTACAAGTAATAATATACGTATTATAATAATAATATGTTAAAGAACAAACGAAGAAAGGGCAAACATGAACATACCTCAGTCAGATATGGCTAAGAACCTTAAGAAAAAGAATAAATGTCATCAAAAATTAAAAAAAAAACAAAAAATTATTTTTAAGTAATATGTAAGAAAAAATATATATGTATATCGGCCAATTGACGTCTTCGGCCAGTTGACGTGTTCGGCCAATTGACGTATTCGGCCTGTTATCTTTCGGCGAATTGACGTATTCGGCTAATTGACTTCGGCCAATTGACTTTCGACCAATTGACATTCGGCCAAATGACGGGATCCCCGTAAAGATAACCTACCTATTTGAGCATAGACCAGGCGCGGTTTAAGGGGACGCAGGGGGCGCCCCCTAGAGCCTTGTACAAAAAGCTTGTTCAATAGCGAATTTTATAAAAATAAATATTGTAACATATATATTAACCATTCGTACATGTTCTACAAAATAGTATAAACAAAAACAAACATTTGCCGTCAATATAAAGTCTATAATATACAAATTATACCAAAAATATGAATAACAGATCTATAATACGTATATTTTAGCTTTGAAAACAATATTTAGAAAATTAAATTATGAACTCTAGTAGCTTGGAAAATGTTAATGAAAAAAAGACGAAAAAAGATCCTGAACAAACCTAAACGAACCTTCCTTGGGTTTAATCAGGTTTCCTTAGGTTTGGTACGTACTTTCTCGTAAATTATCCAACCTGAACAAAAATGCCGAAATATGCAAGCCTTTTTCGGCATTTTTGATCTACATGCTCTTAGATGGTTTCTGAAATCATTCCTTACTAAAGGAAACAAATAACCAAATAGGGTTTTTTCAAAAAACGTCTTTTTTGAGACCTATTTTTTTTGGAAAAGCAGCTTTTTTGAAAACGAATTTACGAAATTTTTCGAAAATACTTTCTCGAAAACCTATTTCGAAAGTATCTTTTTAAAAAAATATCTTAACAGCGTTTTCAAAAGATGCTCTTTGAAAACGGATTTATGAAATTCTCCAAAACACATTATTCGAAAGACATTTTTTCAAAAATGTCTAAAAAAATAATTTTTCAAAGATAGGTAGGTACTTATAGAATTTCCGAAAATGTATTTTTTCGAAAACAGTATTAGGCTATGAACTCTGCCACTTGGAAAATTTTAAATAAAAAAGACGAAAAATGATCCTCAGGATAGGTTTGATCCGGTTGGGTAATAAAACCCAAGCAAACAAACCTTTTTTGAGTTTGATCAGGTTTCCTTAGGTTTGGTATGTTACTTGCTCGTAAATTACTTTTTCTAAAAGCCGTTGCTTGAAAAAATTAGTATTCGAAAAGTGTTTTTCGAAAAAAATTAATTTCGAAAAAATTTTAAAAATTGGTTTTCGAAAAATGGTACTTACGTAAGTACTCGTATGTCCTATGAGCAGAATGCCTAAATAAAAAAATGCTAGAATATTTACACTTTCATATTATTCAAACAATTGGTTCTGTCTTTTTTCAAAAAATGTTTTTTCGATGTTAATTTAAGTTAATTTTGTCGAAAAACAACTTTATCGAAAGATGCTTATTCGGAAACGGATCTACAAAAATTTTTCGAAAATATTTTTAATTTAAAAAAGAATCTTTCAAAATTACATTTTCCGCAAACATAATTATTCAAAAATTAAATTATGAACTTTACTAGCGTAGAAAATGTCATTAAAAAAAGGCAGAAAAAGATCCTGAACTGACATCAAAGAACCGGTTTTGTGTTCAGTCATGTTTGTTTCCTTGTGTTCGGTAAGGTTTGTCTCCTTGTATCTGTCTGGTACGTTACTCTGTACTAAAGAACTTCTTCAAGAAAGCGTTTTTTTTTTAAATGAATATACGAAGTTTTTTTCGAAACAATAAAAAATTTAATTTCAAAAAACATATTATCTTTAAAAAAATATAGTTTCGAAAAGGAGGTACTTTTTAAATAAAAATCGAAAAGCTGGTTTCCAAAAAAAAAACTGGAAAGCACCCCCAGTTTTCGAATACCTGTATTATCGAAAAGGTTATGTTTTCGAACGTATAAATTCAAAAATATTAGACTATTTCAATGTAAGATGACCAACCGTTCTGTTTTCGCAAGAACAGGATTAGATTTTTCGTCCATTATGAAATATTGTTCATTTCTTAAGGTACTCGCAGACTTGTATATTTTTGTGGCGCAAGTTTTTATTGCGCAATTATAAAATTGCTCGTTATATTCACACAGCAGCAATAAAATGTCAAAAATTGCGACATAAATGAGTTGCGCAACTTAAAAATGTTGAAGACATTTTTAAAAGTTGACAGGGTGTTCACACGCTATGCGCCACTTATTATTGCGCAACTTATGCTGCAATTTTATATACGTTTAAAATCGATATTCAGAATTAAAAACGATATTCAGAAGAAACTGACTGATTGACTGACGTACCCCACACCGCTGGGCTAGAAACTTGAAATTTTGCAGAGAGGTTTCTTATATAACGTAGGCTTGCACTAAGAAATAGTTTTTCAAAATTCAACCCCTAAGGGAGTCAAACAGGGTTCAAATTTTGTGCGGAGAAAAAAAATTAGATGGTCCTATTAACTCGAAACTTCATAGAGGTACTCTAAAAATATTTAAACACACGTTTTATTACAGTTTTTAATAAATCAGCCCCTAAGGGGTGAAATGGGGGTTCAAAGTTTGTAATGAAGTACAATTTTTATTCTGCGGACGATGTTGCGGGCCGAAAGGTAGTTGGTACTAGGGGTGCCAATTCCGGGATCCCGAAATTCCTGAGTCCCGGGATTCCGGAGTATAAACCGGACTCGAAAACCCCAGGATCGATTAATATTTTCGGGAATAATCTCGAAATGTTCTTTAGCGACAGCGACAGCGATATAGAAGACACTGAAGGTACCTATGGATAAGGTGGAAGTTTTGGAAAAAAGTGTCTTTTTGGAAGTAATCATTACAAATAAATCATGACCTCTGTGTATTGATTTATAGAATTAGACTAATAGTTCGAACATTTAGAAATCCGCCAACTATAAATGATATACTACAAAAGTATATCAAAAATGATCATGGGAAAAAGCTAAAAGTTCTATTATATTGCAAGACGTGATTGTGCAGCTTACTTTATATGCTCGAGCGTTTTACTTTAACGTAATCTTCAAAAACCCTTTTAATTCCTACTAACCATTCAGCATAGAACTCGAGAGATGTTTTTCTTCTGCAGGAGTTTTCTGCAACAAAATACATTCTAGCCTGAAAGACAAAACTTTGGACGCCCTAATAGTTTTGCGGTATTTTTTTAAATAAGTATAAATTTATACTTATTAGTTCAAAAATCCCGGGATAAAGAAAATCAGTCGGGATTGATACTCCTAGTACATAAATTTCTGTCGTTCTACCATTCTCAGTTATTGTGTCAAATTAGTTAAACGAAAATGCATTCTGGTGAAGAACTACAAGCCGCTTCCTTAAAGAATGAATTAAGAAACGAAGCCGTTACCAAGTAGTAACTAATTTCTTAAAAGAACTAAGGGATGGCGATGAAGAATGCAAAAAAAAAAAAATTTGCGTAATAATAATAAAAAAAATTATTCTAAACTTAAAAACAACCTCCGTAAGCAGACAAAGTTGCACTGAGGCAGAAGTTGCGCCACATTATATAACCGACATGTCGGTCCATATTTATATTGCGCAACTCCAGTATTTTTAACTGTTCACACGTTGCAATTTTTGAAGTGTACGCAATTCGAAAAGTGTAGCGCAATTTAGTAAATTGCGCAACTTTTTATATTGCAGTGGTGTTCTCACCTTGCAATTCAAGGGTTGCGCCAGTTTTTTTAGGTTGCGCAACACAAAACTGTACAAGTCTGCGAGTACCTTTAGAACCCTAAACAATAAAAAAATAATGTCGCGCGCGAACTAGTCCGTTTTTTTTGCTCTATGCTTTGGTGTAGCTCGAGGTGACGTTGCGCTCCCCTAGACGAAATTCTAAATCCTCTCCTGACATAGACCAGGGGCTAGTGATGTAAGGATACGTATCCAAAAATCCGTTGGATCCGAATATTAAAAGAATCCGGATTATCCGGAACCGGCCGAGAACTTGAATACGGATTCGGAATCAAAATAAATTCGCATCGGGTGGTTACTAATGCAAAGTGCAAAGAGAAAACGGAATCGGAATCGAGTGTAAGCGAACAACACGGTCTGCGATTTGGCATATTTGATATTGTGCTTTCTCTTTCTAATGACATTTCCTAAAAAAAGATGGCATAGTTATCGGGGTAACAGGTATCATATGAGATGAGACCCATTGGTTAAACTAATCCCGCCTCACCCGAACCGAATTCAAACGAGAACGGCGCGACGCGGTGCCTTCTTATCCCTAAACTTCGACTTCGACTGGTATGATACCGATACCCAGGGCTGCCAACTGACCTTTACTGATTTACTCTCAAAACTTTCCTGGATTACTCACAACTTCAACATATCAATATCAAGACACCCTTTTTTTGTATAAACCGTAAAACACCATAGGTATATTTGTTAATACTAATAAGTGGCAACTGATGGCGCTTTTGTTTTTTGTTTTACTACTGTGCAATGTTGCTCAACATCAAGAGCTGGTGTTGCGTGTTGCTAGGGTTGCCAACTCGGAAGAAAGCTAAAGTAGGAGCGCTTTCACCATTTTGAAAGGAATATGTTTGTGTAAATCACACAAGATACAGGAGGGGAATACCCGAGACGCTGCGACACCTAGTGTTACAAGTTGCAGTATCAAACAGACGAATCACTAAGCAAGAGAGGTCGCTAAAAGCAGTGCAAATCTAAAAACTGCAAAATTGTAATTACTGCTAGAGGGCCTAAAATTATGCCTAAATTTAGATTTTTAAAATTAAATTTTTAATAAATTATCAGATTAGAAATCTGCATAACTACCAAGAATATACTGCGTGAATATACGTTGATCTCTCGATTACTCACAATATACTCACAATTGCCACTTACTCACAAAATTACTCACATACCAGCAAATTACTCACAAATGTGAGGAATTACTCACAAATTGGCAGCCCTGCCGATACCGCATCGACCTACCTAGCCGTGTATCCGGATAGAAAATGTTTTAGTCTGTTGCATGCATACGTATACATGATCTGTAACCGCTTTCGCGCGGGTCAAGAAATGGATTCGTATTCGGATAATGGATACGGATATTAGCTGATTCCGATTCCGTATGATTCGGATATCTAATGAATACGGATATTTACAACACTACCAGGGGCCCAGTTATTGAAATTGTTAGACAATATTCTCGTGTGAAGCAAGAAAAAGTTCATATGAAATTGTTGAGATTGTGTTATTGACTGATCTCAAACGAATAATTTCGTGTACTTAATATTTGTTAGGAAAACATCAAAAGAGTTTTTTATTAGGAACTTCGATTCTCATTAGAAATTTTGACACATTTGTCATTTTTGAAGGTATATTATCGGGTTATAAATAGCGAATGTTCGAATTCATTTTATGTGTTTTTTTTTTCGTAAAATCTTTACTGTATATCACTTTTGGGTTGTGTTGTTTTTTTTTTTTGAAAAATGGAAAACGATCTTATTATGTAACATGGGCTAGAGGTGAAAAATCTACTGTATTGTAGTTCCTTATCATTTTATAAAGATTCAATTACACATGTTTTTTGTTCTTGGGATAAATTTCCCGCCCTTTTTTTTATTTCCACTTTAACAGTCAAAAACAAAGAAACAAAAAATAATATTAAAAAAGTGTGGTTAGATCTAGTAACTACATGTACGTCAAATCGATGTAAATTTACGGTAAGTTCGACAGAGAATTTAAATTCAAAATTAGCTTATTTGCATAAAATCAATAAAATTGGCGGTACCACTTTCTTATAATTTTCGATATTAATTTTATATGTAATTAATTGCCGATATAGTTGCACTCTTGTTTTTACTAACTGACGATTACGTGTCATAGTATCCGTACCTTTTTTATAACAAATAGCAAAGTACAAAATGAATTCTATAATAAGTACAATGAATTCTACTCTGACAGTGATCGCATCAAACCTATAGGATATAAATAATTAAATGCAGAGAATCCTAAACGAGTTTTTGTTCTAATATCTGAAACATTGTTAATTTTGGGAGGATGGCTGCAATTTTTAAGATCAAATAAACGTTCCATCGATAACATCGCGGCGCGGCGCCACGAGTAATAACAGTTTTTTTTTATAATATGACTAAAACATATTCACACTTGTGCTGCGCTAAAGTGTTTTGAAACTGTTTTCATAGATCGTGTGACCTGTTACTTCAAAATCATGATCATTTGCTAGATTTTAAATAATTTGTATGCCAAAAAGTATCAGCTGTCATATTTGGTCTTGTTTTTCTGCACCTAGCTGTTTAAAAATTGTTCTAATAGATCAGGTTACCTTGTACTGTCAGGAGCGTGACCTGTGATTTGTCTGTGACCGTATGAACAACTTTAATAACAAATGCTACTAGCTGGTTTGGGATTAAGGACAAAACAGATTCATTCTATTCGTTCAACAGATTCGTTCTATTCGTTTTACAACTCCTTTAAAACATTTTAAGACCGAAGATAAAGTGGAAATATCACTCATCATAACCAATACTGAATACTGAAATCCGTAATCTGTTGAAACAGGATATGCTCTTGACAGTAAAAGGCTATTGGTCCATTAGGTAAAACTGTTCCAAAACACTTAAGAGCTGAAGAACAAGTCAGGGTTTGAGGTTAAGAACGGAGCAATGTTTTTTTGCATTTTAAAACTACTTTCCTGAGCTTTTAAAACTCGAGGGAATAACACTGAAATGTCACTCGTGATAACCAATAGCTTTTTTTCTAGTCTTTTATCAAGGTCAACCATATTGTTTATCCACGAATATCCGAAATAAGTAATGTAAAGTCGCGTGATGGACGAAAAAGAAAATATTGAAAAGGTTATTTCTTTCTATCAGCCCGTCATCAGCCAAATTCGATGCTTGAACTAAAGAGAGGCTGCAGTCGCCAATCGATCAACGTTCTGGAGTGACTATTCTCTTCGGCTCAACAAACAACAAATTGTAGTCTGAAAATCGCCAAACAGCTGAGCAGTAAAGAGTCTAGGGGATGGGTGCAACTTTTAATTCCGGGCTTCCGCATGCGTAAATACCTCAAAAATATCAGTAAATGATGCAACTTGTTAATAAGTTTACCGATTTCGTAGCATCTGCCACGTAGTCCAGTGGTAAAGAATCCGCTTATTGACCTCGATGTGTTGGTTCGAATCCGTGCTCGGCTGCATCTATTTTTTAATTTTTGTCATTTAAAATAATATAAAAAATTTCGAAATCGGCCCTAAAAGGTGTATTGGAAACGGGTTAGTACTCCTTCCTCGATAAAAATTTTGTTTTGTCTTTTTTTAAAGGTCCCGAGCAAAAAATTAATCGTGTCTAGGTACCTACCTTAACCTAAAAATTATGTTTTGTTTGAGAAATAAAATACGTTCTTGGACAGGTTTGCTCAGTTCTAGGGTTGCTCAGGATATTTTTTAGTTCTTTTTAAATGTTCCGAACAAAAAACTAATCGAGTTTGAAAGTTGGTGTATGCTCATTGTCCACTTTGGTCCTTCCTCTGCGCATGCGGAAGCACGGGATAAAAGTTGCACCCATCCCCTAGACTCTTGTGCTGAGCAGAACAGAGGACAAAATTTCTTTGCATTGGACACATTGTGTTTGCTTTCGCTTTAAAATATGTAAACTCATTTCGTATCCTTGTTTATTTCTTTATCCATGATTACAACATTTTTACAATGATGGGTCCAGCGCGCGTTTTGAAACTTGCGAATGAATAGCAGACCATGCTAATAGTATTTTCAAAGCAGTTAGGCGCCAAAAAACAAGTTCAAGCATAACAACACAATCTTTACTGCAATGAAATAATTGATATTTATACTGTAAGTTAATATATGCATATGTTTTTTATTTCTGAATGAAATTAATATTAATGGTGATATAAAAATTCAGAATATCCATTAAATGCTGACAATATTACGTTTCAACAAAAAAGTGACCTCGACCAGAGATTTTATTATTTTGCAAGTGGCAAATTAATGATATATATTAATTATTATAACCGATGATTTCTATGAGCCTATACTATAATATTATAGGTATAATTATATGTTTTTGACTTGGAACTAAATCTACTAAGGATACTACTATTTATTTTTAAAAGCAGCCATGTTCATTAATATTAGAATTAAATATTCATAAATGTCATAATAATTTTCATACAGAATCAACACAGTAAAACAGTCTTACGTTTAATTTAAATTTCTACTATCTACGCAAAGAATTTTCACTTGGAAATCCATTGTATACATAGTACATAGTTTGCCTCCACAAAGCTATCCATCGGAGGACCCTTTAAATTAAAGAGAGCTTAACAATGCCGTTTCAAGTGTAAAACAAGAATAAGATGATTTACTGCTTAGCTATCGAGTTAGGTCTTGCATTGCTTAGTAAACCGCTGTTCCTTGCCTTGCACATATGTATTTCCGATGGAAGGCTTTGATATGCCCACATATCGGCAAGTGTGCAATAAAAATGCATTTTTAGGTTCCACGAAGACTGTGGTAGAAAAATCGCCCATTCAAGGGTATCCTAAAACTGATTAAGATCCCTGGGTTGTGGCCTAATAGTTATTTAACCATAAAGTTAACGTAAGTCCGATTCAAGTTAACTCCAGTTTAGGACCTAAACAACAACCGACATTTTCAACTATTTTGCAAATGTAACATAACTGGCTTCATTATATATGTATGTATGAATAAACTGTTTTTGAAAACGTTTGCGTTTTTTACCTTATATAACAATGCTTAATGTACTCGTATTTAACCTCTGCTTGAATATTAAATACTTATTTTAATAAGCTTACATATAGGTAGCACTCCCTATGGTTAAGTAAGCATAATAGACTCTTGCTGCATGCAGCTTTTTTTTTTCACTGCAAAATTCTTTATCTGTATAGGAAAATTACATTTAGGTGTGACGTACAGTACACAATCTAAAAGTACGATTCAGATGACTCCTCCGACCCATAGAACCGAATAGATCGTTTATTTACCAAATTTCGAAAATATACTCGTATAATGAAATTCCTGTATTTAAAATCTAACGATTTAATTCTCCAATGCTAGGCCGGTCTAATTTGACAACCAAAAACAGTGGCGGCTCGCCATAAGGGGCCACGGAGTCATGGCACTACCACAATAAATTAGTCACTTAAGATATTATCATTTTTAATTTATTTTATTTTTACTTTCAAATACCTATATTTGCATGCATAAATAGCAATTATCTCATGCATTGTATTGACAATAATCAATTTAAGCTACAAACAAAACCTTACTTTTCCGATAACAGGGCACCGGACTACCTCTAATCCGAGCACAACATGCGATGCCCATCTCCATTAGTATTTTAGCATACAGAAAGGTTAAATTTTAAATAAATTCACGAAATCGCCCGCGCAGGCAGCATTTTTTACGTAAATCTGGGCCACGCGGAAGCGAAATTGACAACCCCGCTTGGAGTTTGTTTGGCCGCCATTAGGAGACGGACGTAAATCTATATATTCTATTATGAAAGCCTTTCATCTCAGAGATCGCTGTTGGAACAGCTTTCACTTAGTCATCTCTATCAAAGAATACTGTACTATTTATTGCATTTAATTGTTTATCTTGAAAGAAGTTCTCAAAAAAGTTGTTTCCCTTTTGATTTCAAAACAGACATGAAAGAACCCATAATTGAATTTTTATAGTTGAAAATTTAACTTATTTAACTTTATATTTACACGATTCTTGGGTCCTTATCGTAAAATTAGTACAAACAGCGCTTGTTTTTACTGTATTAATGTCTAACGGTGGTGGCTCAGTGTGTAAAGCTGCAGCTTTATAGCCCTTTTAAGCTGGTTTTTTGTTGTTATTTTTTCCAGCAATCTTTTATGTTAATTAAGTATAAATAGTAATTGTAAATATTAAATACTTTTCAAACCCCTGTGTAAATTTAAACCCTGACTCTGCAAGCCTGGTGGCAAGAGTCGAGAGATCAAATCCAGAGAATAGCATGTCTCAATATTACTGGAGCCATGAAAACCACACCAACCAGAGCAATGGAAGTGATCCTTAATCTCACCCCCCTTAGTATTCACATTAAGGAGGTTGCGTTGATGACTATGACACGACTTCGCACGGTTGGCATCGAACCAGGAGCGGGTACCGGCGCAGTGAAACGTCGCTTTTGGAACGATGCGTTGAACGCGCTTCCACTGTTGCAAGCGAGCATGGACGCCATTGCGCCGAGATTCGTCTTCAACAAACCTTACAGGGTAATCACTAGACACACACAAGATACCGCAACGGCAGGTGCTATACACATCTACACTGACGGTTCCAAAACCAAAAAGGGCTCAGGATGTGGAATATACTCCAGAGCCCTGAGCCTGAACATAAAATGGGCTATAGGCAAAGATGCAAGTGTAGTTCAAACAGAACTCACAGGTATCTGTATAGCAGCAAGAGAAATAACCAGTAAGAATATTACTGGACAAAATGTACACATCCTCACGGACAGCAGGCAAGCACTTCTGGCCCTGGACAGACCACGTATCATATCAGGTACAGTATTATAATGTCACCGAGCCCTAACAGAAGCCTCCAATCACAATGTGGTCACTCTGAGGTGGAGAAAAGGGCACGGCACATCAAAAGGAAATCGCATTGCTGACTCCTTAGCTAGGGGGGCGGCCGCCCTAAATATGCTCGGGCCTGGCTGCTCCACTGACTTAGCGACGTCGGTGGTAGCGAACAAAATTAAAAAACACTCCCATGAACTTTTTAAAAAAGTATGGGAATGAAACGGAAGGCTGCAAACTTGCCAAGGAGCTACTCAGTTACCCTGACAGCGGAACAGCTAAAAAGTACTTGACGATGACAAGGCAGAACCTGCGTGTTACAACGGACATTCTGACAGGACACTGTCAACTACGCAAGCACCTTCACAGAATAGGTCGAGCTGACACACCCCTATGCAGAGGATGTGAACAAGAAGACGAGA
Organism: Philopedon plagiatum; assembly: GCA_963971165.1. NCBI lineage: Eukaryota > Metazoa > Arthropoda > Insecta > Coleoptera > Curculionidae > Philopedon > Philopedon plagiatum. Next base: position 32,363,644 of record OZ020189.1, read on the forward strand.
CCGTCGAGCATATCCTTTGTGACTGCCTGACTTTTACACTCTTAAGGAAAACCGTATTCGGCGAGTATTGGACCACCTTAATAATAATAATAATAATAATAATAATAATAATAATAATAATATATTTATTTATTTGTGCCAGTAAACAATAAACAGTGTAAAAAGTAACAATATAATATCATGCATAAATATTTTACAAAAATGAATAACAATAGTAACACACTAGTTGGCACAAAAAGGTAGAATTTTGATTATAATATAATCATTCTTCCAACTCCACCCCGATTAAATAATTTTTACAATAAGTTTTAAAAGTTGAAAAAGTAAAATATTTTAGATAGAAGGGAATGCTGTTATATATGATTGCACTATTATATTTAAAAGATGTTTTATACTTTTCTGTTTTGTGTGATGGTATAGTTAAGTTGTTTTGATTTCTTGTATTCACGTAATGAACATTATTACGAAATTCTAATTTTTTAAATAGATAATCAGGTGTTTTAGTGTTTATGACTTTGTAAATGAAACAAGTTTGATGAATTTCACGTCTAGTTTCTAATTTAATTAATTTATACTGATTGAATGTTGAGGTAATGTGATCATATTTTTTAAGATTTACTGAAAATCTTACACAGTTATTGTGTAGGATTTGTAGTTTTTGTTTAGAATTGTAGCTGATATTTTTATGTTTTTAAACAACGTCAGAGAGGCACCTCCCGGTGACGTCATCAACTACTTTAAATCAGTAGGCTGGTTGACGCGTTGAGAGGAAGTCTCCTATTTCGGGAGGATGCACAATGGGTCTAATGAGGCCTAAGTGCCGTAGAGCTTCGGCTCACCCTCCCACCGCTTCAGATCAGATCAGAAGAGTCGCCTCCCCCTGCACCGTCGCATCAGGTGGTAACCAAGGGTTAAGACCAGCCCTGGCCGCACCCTGGCTGCGTTGCCGGGTTGGACCTCCCCAGCTGGGGGTTGTAACCCGGGCCGCATGCATTGTACATATTTTCTAAGTTACCAATGGTGTTGTAAATATGTATATTAGAAATTAATAAATATTTTGAAAGTGGTAGCTTTATCCATCCGCCGCGTATATAGTTGTAAGTTCGAGACGCGTGTTCGTCGCTACTTTTTTTTCAATTTCAGGTATTATTATATATCTTCAATTTTTGCCCGTTGTATTCACTGCCTATTTCTAGAGGTGTTCCACAAGGATCAGTATTAGGCCCTTTATTGTTTATTATATACACTTTTGATTTTCATTTATCTATTAAACACGGTAATCTTTTAGCTTTTGCAGATGATACTCAAATATACCACTCAATCAAGTACACAGATTTAAAAAATAGTATTTCCTTAATCAATAAGGATATTTTAAATATTTCGAAAACTATAACTGATCACGGATTAAAAATAAATGAAAATAAAACTAACTTAATTTTAACTGGTCCTAAAACACTAATCACTAAAATAAAAAATAATTCTGATTTCAAAATTGTTCTAAACAATAGTTTTAAGATACCGTCAATCGAATTTGGCAAAAATCTTGGCGTAATTTTTGATCAGCATCTTAATTTTCATGAACATATAAAAAATATAATTAAAAAAGCATACTACAAACTAAGAATTTTATATAACTTTAAGGACTACTTAAATACCGATACTAAACTTAGACTGGTTGATTCAATTATTCTAAGTGGATTAGATTACTGTGATATCATTTATCACAAAAATATCAGTAACGGAGATAAACAGAAATTACAAATTCTTCAAAATAACTGTGTTCGTTTTTCAGTAGGGCTAAAAAAGTATGATCACGTATCACCTAGTTTTGACCAACATAATTTAATTAAATTAGAAAAAAGACGCGAAATCCACATATCCTGTTTTATTTATAAAATAATTTTAACTCAGAAACCAAGATATTTATTTGAAAAAATTGAATTCAGGAATAATATTCATAATGTTAATACTAGAAATCAGAACGCAATAGAAATACCTAAACAGCACACTGAAAAATATAAGTCTTCGTTTAAATATAACTCTTCTGTAATTTATAATAATATTCCTTCTAGTCTGAGGGGCTTAAGCTATATAACTTTCAAAAAAAATATAATAAATTATTTAGTAAGGGTAGGATTGGAAGAATGATTTTTTATAAATCAAAACCCTACCTATTTATGCCAACTAGTATACTACTGTCATTTTTTGGTTCTCTTTTTTACTTTATCATTTTTATATTTATATTTTTAATTGTTTTATTGGCATAAATAAACATCTTTATTATTATTATTATTATTATTATTTTTAGATCTAATTCTAAGAAAATTCTGTAGTCAAATTGTTTTTTGTATTTATTCTATATTTAATTTTTGATAAAATTCAAAAAACATCTTGCATCACCCTGTACCTATATACATATACATATAATAAGCAGATACCCAAAATTATTTTTTAGTTAAGATTTTTTTTTACTTCGACTGTACTCCTGTGCTTAATGTTGTGTTAGTAAGTCAAAAGGTTTTGTGACAATATGTAAGTGGTCCCAATAGACTTTTAAAACGCGCATTAATTATGTTATAAAATAGAACTGGTTTACTTTTTTTAAACCAAAAGTAACTAAATGCTATTCCGGTCTCGTCATTGTCCAAAAAAAACATATCTCTAGACTCTAGACTATTTTAGAGTATTGAGAACTTTAACAACAATTAAGATATTAACGACAGTATGACAAACGCAATCAATAAGTTTTTAAAATACATTTTTCTATTTTTTTATTTATTAAGAAACTTCTTATTAAATTCACAATGGTTTTACGTAATATTAATTAATTGTGGGCGTTTTTTTTTTTCAAAACAACCTATTTATAAATGTCGGAAACATAGCAGACAAAAAATGCGTTTCACCGTGCCCAAATATTATAATTCGACTATAAAAAATTTTATCCAATTTTGATTTAAGAGCCTAATATTTTTTAATGAAATTTATCCACAGAGAACTTTTAAAAGCTACTGTAAAAAAAGGTCTTAACAGTAACTGGAACCGGGATAGACAAAAAAACGCAAATCATTTTGCTCACCAAATTTTGAATGAACCCTTGCATTGTTCATTTACCAGAATCTAGTAAAATATTATACAGCTATGGATATTACATACTTTTTGAAACTTTTTTTAACATGTTTGACATTCTTGAAAAATCAAACAACTTTTTTAGTGATATGAATAATTTTAAGTATAAATAACATTCGAATGCTTAAAAAAACAGCAAGCTGTCCTAAATAATAAACACCAAATTTAAGTACATATTTATATAAACAGCATAGGGCTTTTAGTGCCCTTGACATCGCTCCACATGCCACAGCATTTAAGGACCATTAAAAAAAAATACATTTTAAGAGTGTTTGACTGACTAAACATTATTTTAAAAATAAAACTAATTAACAGTATTAATTATAATAAATATAAGGAGCCAAGGAAAAGGAGAATTAAAAAACGGTTACGCAGAAAATTATATAAATATGCGTATATAAAACAAATCCATAAGAAAATAACTGACCCAAAATAGTTCATAAATAAAACACCAAAAGATTTAAAAGTTTCTTATTTACATATTCGTATTTTTTTATTCGTTCATTTATTTATTTGTTTACTTAGTTCCCTTATATTTATTTATATTACAATTCATTATCGTTATTTTACTGTAATGGCATTTTTAGAATCTTTCAAGAACATTTTATTATTCCTCTAAACTAACAGCAAAACTAAAGATCGCGAAAAACGCATCCCAGAAAAATTTTAGACACGACTTTAGAATATTTTGTAAAATTACAAAAAAGATAGTGAGCTGGAGAATGGGTTCTAATTTTCCTATATCACTAGGCACCTAATGGAAATCTATAGTTTGTATTAACATTCACCATTTGCTAAAATTTTGCATAAAAGAAACATATATATGTATATATATATATATATATATATATATATATATATATATATATATATATATATATATATATATATATATATATATATATATATATATATATATATATAGATAGATATATCCTGGATGGCACTACCTATACCTCAAATGGACATAATTTTTATTGAGTATAAAATTTTTGCTTGTAAAAAATGTGATTTTTGTAAAAAAAATTAGTTTCTACATACAGGTAGTTCAAGAAATTCAAAACATAAACTTGACCCAAAAGAAAACTACCTTTATTTTTCATTTTAAAGAAAAATAACGCTTGAAAAAGTTGCTTAGAATTAATTTTATAGTATATATATAATAATATTCCAAAATTTCAGAAAACAACTTTTTATTGTTTTAAAACATAAAGATATAATGCTGAGTGTTTGAATTATTGAACTAAACGTTTTATTAACAAAGTTGATATTCAACATAAAAGCTGCCACCTTCTACTAACATTTACACTATCAGACAGGTATTTTGGTTATAGTATTCCTTGCATTCGGAAATAAACTGTGGCCTGGAAAAAACTTGATCTAAACAAGACTTTTTAAAATCTTTTATTATGACTAAGAAAGTAATTCTTAACATTTCCTAATGGCATTTTTCTTAAAAACGAAGCATAAAGGAAGTCTCCTCGTAGGTAAAATTCATATTTTTGAAGTTGTTAACCTCCCTGTATACAAAAACTAAAGTTTCTTACCACAAATCGTCTATTTTCTACTAGCAAAAATTTTTATAGAGAATTATTTTTTGTCGAACAATTAAAAATAAGGTCCATTTGTCCACCAAATACTTGTATATTGTAGTCGTATAAAAATATTTCAATAAAACCACCAGAATATGAAAATTAAAAATAGATACTTATTTAAATGGTAATCATTAAGTCTCGACTAAACAATCTAGTAGGTACTGAATTATTTTGCAATATATTTTCTTTATCTAGTAATATTCAAGCATTTAAAACAAAACCATGAATTCAAAATATTACCTCTCGCCATTTTAATTCAGTCTTATAAGTCTTAAAGACAATTCTCAAAATTTTACACAGTACCGGCAACCAGCACTACTGAGCTTGCACCGCACTTCAACCGATTTTTACGGTACTAATAGCATTTCTTAAACCGCCAGAGATAACCTAACGCTGATCGTTATTCAAAATAACTAAAGGCTCAAAGTTTAATACGCGCTGTTTACTCAGTTAAAAGTAGCTTAATAATATTTTCCGTTTTGTTTTTGAATGAAATTTAAAAATAAATGTGAATGTATTAACATATTTAATCAATATACATGGTGAAAGTGATTAGATATTAAATAGATATTATTAGTGTTGGATTTAAAACAGAACACCTTGTCATTAGTTGGTATTGGTAAACTAATTTTAGGTATCCTCTCTTAGTATTTTTTTCGCAATATATATTTAGCTTGTTTATTAACTAAATATTAACAGAGGCTATACTTAGCCCTTAATCGACGAAACACCTGAATTAGGGCTTCAAAGGAAGGTGCTAGAGGAAGGGCTAGTTTAAATCTTGAATAAACTAGTTAACCTAAGCGATAGTGACTTGATGGCGGTAAAAAAATAGACGCAATTACAGGGGCGAGACAGACATATCTGTAATCCCCAATGGATATTGGCCTTCTGGGTCCTAGGGCCCCTCTTAAAGAAACAGCACAGTTGTATAACGGACCCAGTGGCGCTTAATTGATTTAGGTCTTGTCGCCACCTATTCGGGGGAATGGAAATAGAAAGAGACGCACATTTTTGTGTACTTATCAAGTATGTACAGTGAATATTCAAATTTTCGGACAGAACATGGACAAGACTACGCTATTGACAGAACGTAGGGCTCAGCAGGACTTATCACCGTATCACAACCAAAAAAACACCAGTACTTGATAAGATACAACATCATTTAGCTTACTTTAGTAAAGAAGTTTATCACATTGAATATGACTGCCATAGGTCCTGAAAATAAGTGTCTCTTATTAAGAGATGAAAACAAAATTTTCTGTTTATCAATGCGATTGTATAAATTGGTAGAACCCATCAGGAAAGCTAGTAATTTGAAAAACCTCGGCAGAATTGTGAGTCATTTTTTGCGCCTAAACCGCTTCTAGCATCACATGCCGGAATAAAATGTATCCCTTTCTATAAACGCCAATTTATACATTTAAAGCCACTTAGGCGAAAAAGTGCCCAGAGTGTTGACCCATAGAACAAAATGTCAGGATTTTAAAAAATATTACCATGTATATGCCCAAACAACTTTTTTTAAATTGACACCCTGTAATCGTCTACGATAGTATATTATATATTAGTGGGGGGGGGGGGGGAGGTCTGGGAACTCCGCCAGAAACGTTAGATGGATGATTTTTGAGGTCCGAAAACGTAATTTTGTCTAACAGATGGTAAAAAAATCAAGGGAAGGGGGGAACAAAAAGAGAGCTATTGACAATTTCTTCCAAAAATGTGAACCAATATGCCATTTTCGGGGTTATTAAGGTCAAAAAAAGCTAATTTTGTGTAACGGATTGTATAAAAATTAACGGCGGGGGGGATTACTTCAGAAATGTTAACTTATTAACTTACATGTCATTTTTGGGGTCATCGTGGTCGGAAAATCTAATATAACATGGCCATTACATCAATTATCTGAGTTAAACCGATTTTTGCTTCATGTAATATTGAAATCCGGTCCCTAAATGTAACTAACCTAACATAGCTCATGTTTTATGTATTCATAATCATAACATGAAAACCACACTATTAATACGCGGACGAAGTCGCGAGCGGAAGCTAGTCTTAAATCTTAAATATAAACGGAAGTTTTTGCAGTCTTCGCTTGTTAAATTACGTCACAAGCAATATAACTATAGTTTTATAGTTAGTGATTACATTATTACTTACTGAGTTCGTATGCGACAATAACTGTAAGATGGCTAATTTTACCTTGAATTGTAGGATCTCCATCTTAGTATGTGAATAAAACAATACATTAATTTTCAGGGTGAACTTAAATTTGCATTTTTAGATGTTATGAAACTGCATCATTACATCATTTCCTGTTATGATTTTAACAATATTTTTTTCAGTCAATTACCAAAAGCTTTTAGACAAAATCTGTTTATTTTTTAAATTACAAATGACTACTTTATGAAGTTGAATGTTTATCAAAAACGTTTTTAGAAAATTTAAATTTACAATAATACTTTATCCCACAGTTACAGTAAAAAAACGTTTTTGAGGCTCCTGACATGGTTGTAGAAGGATGCTCACTTGTATTATAAAAGTTATTTAAACTTCTGTAAAGGTTTTACTGCCGAAGAAGATTATGGCTTTATTTTAATAAAAATGGTATTAGGATAATAATAACAATAATAATAATAATATGATAATAATAATAATAATAATAATAATAGTAATAGTAATAATAATAATAATAATAATAATAATAATAATAATAATAATAATAATAATAATAATAATAATAATAATACTTAATAATAATAATAATAGTTAGTGAGAATTAAAAGTGTTTTTATTTTTCTAAGTAGTCTTCGTCTAGCTCAATATACAGGGCGTCCGAAAAGTCTTAGCATGGGCAAATATATTTGCTATTAGTAAAGATAGAGACACCAGATTTTATGCCATGTTGTACCTCATTTTAATGGTCTACATAAAAGAAACATTTTATCGTAAACCCGAGGTCCTTATCTTGATTCGTTTTTAAATGGAAAGCCTTTAAAAATTGAAAATCGTGAAAAAAAAATTAAATACCTTTATTTCTCTTATTACTTTAAAAGTTGTTCGAAATGGCCACCAATAACTTCTTGGCAATAAGGTAATAAAGTCGATTCTGGAACTAACTTCTCACATTTTCGAAAATGGCAGGTGTTAGGTACCTACTTCTTGGCAGAGTTCCAAAATCAACTTTATTACTGCCAAGAAGTTCATGGTGGTCATTTTAAACAACTTTCAAAGTAATAAGATAAACAAGGGTAGGTACTAACTTAAATTTTCAATTTTTTTCAAGATGTTTAATTTTTGTAGGCTTGCCATTTAAAAACGAATTAAGATAGGGACTACGAATTGGCGATAATATGATTCTTTTTTAAAGACCTTTAAAATGAGGTACCACACGGCATAGGATTGCATTTAAAAATTTTGTCTTCAACTCCCTGGCGTCACCCTTTAAGGAAGTAGAAAAAGTAAAATTACATAAAAAATTTATTAACCAATCAGATACACTTAAAATTTGGTGTCTATCTTTACTAATAGCAAAGATATTTGCCCATACCAAGGCTTCTCGGACACCCCTGTATTTATTCTGGCGATGTTCAAAGGCGGTTATAGGCTGATTTGTAAAACATCGAAATAGGCGATTTGACAGAAAGTTCGACGCGAACGTTTAGCTACCAAGACATTTTTCTTTTTAAATTCGGAAACACGTTGAAATCCGAAAGGGCCAAATCTGGCATGAGGAACTAGCTGGAAGCCTAACCTAATTTTGCGTCTTTACTTTTTACATCGATGTCTTGAGGTAACGGAATTAAAGTAGTAGGTATAGTTTGAGTTGTACTAATATTTTCGTTAATATTATGTTAGAAAAGAAAGGATATATATGGACATAGTGAACATTGTACACAAAAAATGGAATATCCAAGTATATTTTTATTTAATCTCACGCCGTTTCTTATGTTAGGGGGACCTGTTTCAACCAATAAACTGTGATACCTGCTGTTTTACTGCTTTTATATAATATTTCTTATACTTCTGGAGGAGTCACCGGGTTCTAGCGGCAGAGCGACTAAAGGAAATTATTGTTATTTTTAGTTTGATATATTGTATTTTCCTTTTTTCAATCTTTTGTCTTGCTTTTAAGAAAATATCGTTGGAAAAAATCGATTTGTCTTAGATTTTACGAAAGTCCCGTAGCTACATATAAGCTGAATAGTAAAATTTACGATAGTCCCGTATTTACGTTTGGCAAAAACGACCCCGTATTCTAGGGTTAAAAACCGAGATTTTAATATGCGACCACAAAAAAAGTCACACGGCGTGAGATCGCTGGACCGTGCTGATCACCTAACTGGCACATTACGATTAATGATTCGATCTTCGAAAAATTGTTCCAAAAAATTTAAATTATCAAGAGTTACGTGAATTGGCACCCCGTCCTACTGAAAGTAGCCTTGTCGCATCTCTTCATTCTAAAATTTCATTACACGGTATCGCGCCGAATTGAGAGCCCCTTTAAAAAATCGATCCAATTAACCTTCTTTTCGATATGGCTTCTCTATAAGGAAATGGGGATTTTCAAAACTAGACATTCTCATTTGTGGAGAATTTACATAACCAGAGAAGTAAAAGCATGCTTCGTTGGTAAAAAGGGTTTTTTCAAATACGTTTTCAATATGTTATGCAAATTATCCATAAACCATTCTGAAAATTGCATTCGCTGCGGTTTGTCGTTGGGTAGCAATTCTGGGACTGAGCTTAGACGATAATCGTGCATATGCAGGTCACATTTCAGGATTGTATTGGAGGTTCCGTAGGAGGATACATTTACTTGCTGGATTACACGCCGAATAGGATAGGGGTTTGTGGGTGCTCATTAACAATTTTCCTCAATTCTTTTACTTTTTATGCAGTGAAAACTTTGGGTCTCACACTGCCTTCCTTTCTATTCACACTGCTTCCTGTTTCTCTAAACAATGCCACAGATCAAGTCAAAACTTGGCGAAACTGGTCGAAATCCATGACTATATGTGGAAATTCTGTTTGAAAATCCTGAATGGCGTTCCGTGTGGAATAAACCCACTGGCCATCAACCCTTTTACCATTTCCAAACTAACTTTCGATCATAAAAGCTTTTTGTTCTGCCGTGATTACCATATTTAATTTTCTTAAAAATAAAAACTTCAGAACATGACAGTTCTATTTTTCATTTATCTATACCCTTTATCTATGTTACCTTTCAAGAGTAATAATTCAAGACATGCGTGATCGATTCCACGGCATACTTTAAGGATGTTTTTTTCTTGATCTTACGTTATGTTTTTGAATTTTATTTGATATTTTTGTTGTGTCCTTTGTATAGTAGTGTAGTACTAGTACTTAAGTACTTGTGTTAACAATAGCTTTAACAGTGCAAGAAACTGTTTGCTTTTAATTAAAGAAAAGTCACAGCAAAAATGCAATTTTAGTATTTTATGATTTTTGCGGTGTTTATTTGTAGGTAAATCATTTCTTGGCAGAACTAGGCACATTATTAAAAACCTTACTTAATTAAAACAGTGTAAGTGTATTGCTTGTTATATTGATATCACTACCTAGTTGCCCACAAAATTTGCCCCATCAGTAATAGTAACTTAGTAAAAAAATTAGCGGGCGCCTGGTAGTAGTATTTTATGGTGAAAAGTCCGAACTACCAAAACTAATTATTGCATTAAAGATGTATAATTTCTAATTTGCTTTTTGTAAGAATCCAGTTAGGATCGCTTCCTGTTGACCGTTCCCACATCCTTGATTATAATTATAGAATTTCTAAATTATGACAAAAATGTAGAAAACAGTAAACCGCGAAAAACATTATTGACTAATTTACTGTTTACCTAAAATTTTAATAGCAGATTACACCTACGGCAGAATTATCTTCACTTTAAGTTGATAGTCCTCACTAATATAACTGTATACTAAAATAATATAATATAATTAGTGTAACCGGTTTGCTGTACTTATTATTTTTAGTGCGGTTTTTTGATATGGTGGGAATTTGGGAAGATTGCCAAGGACAAACTAAGAAAACATTATCAATAAAATTGTCATTTGGTTTCTTGGCGGCAAAAGGGTTTCGGGTGCAATATTACTGCCAAAAGTACGCGTACTAAAAATAAAGACTCAAGAAAGTTTATCATTTCTAATGAGGTTGTTCTTCCTTTTGCGTATACATCTAAACCAAATTCAGAAACCTCTTGAATTCTTTCTCATATTATCTCCGAATTTAACAGACAAAATACCATTTTTTTATCTGAGACAGACCACGTAGCCTAAGTACTAACGTACCGTGGACGTCTGAAGGAAAAATGAATGTAATCTATTGACACGGGATTTAAAGGATTGAAGGTTATGAGGGGAAGGGAAAACATCTGCAGGTAGTGCGTTCCATATGCTGGAGACCCTAGGTATGAATGAGCAAGAGAAGTGGATGCGCAAGAGAATCAAGGATGCTAAGTGTCGAAGGTAATGCCGCTCCCCAGATATGGGAACAATACTCTAAGTAAGGTCTTATTTGGGAAATATAGAGAGTGTGTAAGTTGGAAGGAGAGAAGTATTTTCCGGCTCCAAAGAAAAACCAAGATTTTTAGCTGTTGATGTGGCTTTGAAGTAAAGTGTTTCTGCCAGCAGATCACGTTTGATAGCGATACCAACAAGATCGAATGTTTCATTGTTCTATATGGCTTGGTTATTCATGTGGATGAGCTAAGTGTCCGAGTTGTTTTGCGTGACAGGGAGCAGGACTGAATTTTGGAGGCGTTGAACTAAACAAGGTCCTTGGCACCCCAGTCTAGGATTAACTGAAGATAGGAAAGTAATAGCCGCTCTTGATTCGAGACTCATCTAGAAAAATAAATGTTGGAGTGAAGAGTACTAACGTCAGCGTAACTGTAGATGGGATTGGTAGTTGACAAGAGCAGGTCATTATTGTGAGGAAGAAGTAGGGTTGGTGCCAGGACTGAACTTTGAGGTACGCTAGCATTGATAGGATGGAAGTTAGATGAGTGGTCCTCCACCACGCCAGATATGCGCCGATTAGAGAGAAAGCTACCGATCCAGGTACATCGTTTGGGGGGAAGACAGTATGAAGGTGGTTTGTTCAGAAGTGCGGCTTGGCATAATACTGGATGAAACCTTGGAAATATCAAGAGCAACAATCTGGGATTCGCCACGAAATTCGAGAGACTAGTTCCAGTTATGTGTGACGAAGGTAAGAAGATCAGCTGTGGATCTTTGGTGACGAAATCCGTACTGTCTGTCATGGATAATTTTGTATTTTTTTAGAAATTTTAGAATTTGTAAGTTGATGACTTTCTCCATAATTTTGATGACAACAGAAAGAAGAGAGATAGGTCTAAAATTGAATGGAAGGGACTTGGAAACTTTCTTCGAGACAGGCTGTACACGGGCAGTCTTCCAGCTCTCTGGAAAGATACCCTTTTCACAGGACATCTGGAAAAGGCAAGAAGATGGGTGCGAGGTGGAGCGCATTTTTTTGGAACAATTGCTGGCGTGCCATCCAGACCGAGGGACTTTTTGATGTCAAAGGAGGATCGTCAAGGGACGTTTCAATGACTAAATTTGGAGTCAGTCACAGTTTAAAAACAGTAAGTATACGAGGTAGAGACGTTAAAACCTACATCATTTTTTCATGAAAATTTCGAATCACTTTGCATTGTAAAATCAGTTGCAGTTACTAACATTAGAGTCAGGTTGGCGAGACGGCGAGCGCCTTTGCGCGTCTAGAGAGTCGTCCAAGAAGTTTGCAACAAATGTGAAATTATTTCTTTATTGAGTTTCTCGAAATGTAATTATTACAAAAAAACTGGTGCACACACGGGAAAAACAAAAGTTTTAAAAGTGTTTAATGGTAAAGTACCCTTAAATTTTTGAGAAAGGAGGCCGTAAATTTATATTTTGGCATAACTGTTAAGTCTGAACCTGAACCTGAACAAATTTTCCTAATTAACGTTTTGTCATATTTTAAAAAATCGTGGTACCCACTTTACTTTTAAGTGATTTTGCAAATTTTTATTTCTCGCCTGTATACTATTGAAGTTTTCACAAATCTTATAACGATTATTTTGTACTAATAAGCACCAAATTTTAAATATAGCTAGGTATTCATTAATTAAAATAATTTCACATTTGTTGCAAACTTAATAGGACTCAGAATTTTCAAATATATAGGTATTATAGCAAGTGCATTGAAAATTATCGGCACGTAGTGCACAAATGCTTTTGATTGCGACACTCGGTATAGGTGAAACTTCCAAGTCGTCGTTGTCGCAAAAAAGTAGCATGTGTCATTCTCATATACTACCCGAATTTTAATATTGATACATGCATCCTTGGTAACAAAATAACATTTGTCCAAAAACAAATAATTATATCGCATAAAATCTGAGGCCAGTAAGTATTAAACGATATGGTTGCAGTTCGAATTATTTTGCAATAAAAATATAAAAATTATTAACCGACTATTATCGGAAGTAATTACGCCAGTCAGTGCGTCAAAATTACCGATAATTTTTCGTGAAAGCATGTTGTCTAAAAACTGCATGAGTATATTTTCATATTTTGGCGAAAGGGTCCGACTCCGAAGGAGGAGGGCTCTTTTAACAAAAATGAAAAATTATCAGGTTTACTTTTTACGTATTTTAACTGAAATTTCTAGGTCATGCTGAAATTACCTAGATAATGCTGACATTAATGGAGTTTCGTGAAATAACGTTCACATAAATATACATAAATAAATACAGTCAGGAGATTTATTATTCGTCCACTTGTAATTTTTTAAAGATATAAAACTTCTACATTAAATTTAGTAAAATTTTAAAAAAGTTATCAGATATCTCTTTTCCCGAGAAATAAAAATAACAATAGCCCTTCATATTTATCAGAATCCCTTGGACAAAAAGGATAAAAGAAAGATAATTTCATAAAATATCGGCGAGCAAAATTATTCGTCCACTTCCAAAAAAAATTAAAGATCTGCATAGAATGTTCTTATAGTGATAAAAAATTCCTAAATATAGATTCTAAATTATTTTTAATAGCAGTTTGAGACTCCGTGGTCTAAAGCATACAGCAAATTTTCAAAATTTGTCGCAAATCATCAGAAGTGCCTCAAGAAATCAGACATTTGATATTAAAATTATATCAAGAAAGAAGATCTCAAAGAATCATAAGAAAAATTGTTGGAAGAAGCCGGTCAAAAAACCAGTAAAAACCTTGTCAGGGAGAGGAAGAAAAAGCACTGACTTTTCGAGAGAAACAAGAAATATTAAGAAAAGTTAGTGAAAATCCGCAAACTACTGCGACACATACAGTGAAAAGTTAAGCCAGTGATTACAAAAAAGTTCCATGTAACAATAATAAGAAATTTTTAAGAAGCCAGGGTATGCAGGCACGAATTGGTCGATTAGTAAATAAGCGAAATAAGAAGAAGCACCTCGAGTTTGCTCAGAGGCATTTTGACAAAAATTATGAGTACTGTAAAAACATCATAATAGTATATACTGACGAAATACAAGTTGAGTTGTGAAAAAAAGGTTTTGGTGTACAGAAAGCGCGGGGAAGCCTACAAACCTAAAAATTTAATTCCAACGGTAAAGCACGGAGGGGTTCCGTTCTAATCTGGAGGTGTATGCCATGGCATGGAGTGGGCCAGCTCCATTTTATTGACGAAACTATGGATCGGTTCGTCTACATGAACATTTTAAAAAAGAATTTAAGACAAAGCGCGGAAAAAATGTAAATTGGAGACAACATCCAAAGCATACAGCGCGGCTCGTTAAAGAGTAGATACTGTTTTTTTATACCAAGAGTGTTGAAAACGCCACCGCGATCTCAAGACGTTAACCCGAAAGAACATCTATGGAGGGAACCCAAAGAAAGGGTGAAAGAACATAAAATTTCCAACAAAGAGGCGTTAAAAGCAAGATGTCAAGAAGAATGGTAAAAAATTGAAGTAGGTTTTGTTATAAAATTGGTAGAGTCAATGCCTAACAGGGTTCAAGAAATTATAAAATCAAAAGGGTACCCCACACGTTTTAGTTTTGGCATGTTTGGACGAATTTCGAAAAAAATGTTGGTGTACGAATAATTTTTCTCCCTCGGTTTTTAAGAAATTATGTTTTATTATTAATTATATTTTTGAAAGGCATTGTCTAGATTGGACTTTATATTACAGTTTTTATAGTTTTGTAATGAAAAGCAAATAAACTTAAGTAGTTTTAATTATATCCTAGTTTTTTAAAAATTTTATAAGTGTACTAATAATTTATCTCCCGACTGTATATTACATAAATCCTACATAGTTCGGTATGTGCACATTGCGTTATCATTATTAAATTTTGCAAATAATAAAAACCTAAGCAAATCCCAACTAAATCTGACAAGGATATATTTCAATTAATTTTTTTCAAATGTCTGATATATTTAACTGAAATATTTTTTTTTTATTTTAAATTGTTCTTACCGTCCTTCTCAGCGTCTGGATTAACCCATTTTACCTCCGGAGGATTTCCTTGAGGCACTGCTGATATCGTTGGTGAAGATATCACGGCTACTCCAATTGACCCTCCATTTAGAGAAAATTGTCTGTCAATCATCTTGAAAAAATATTGGACAAGCTGACTTGATTAGTATTTCTAATAAACCTTGCTTTTGAAATGATAAATGGGTATGTAAGGACCTAAAAATTGTCATCATTTTGAATATTGACTCTATTATTTTAAACTATTACAACTTTACTTGCTATTTATATTTTACAATGGGAATATTTCATCTCTTTAAGTAGTTATAATATAATATTTTTTGTCTACACTTAATATTTATATGTGGGTATAATCTCTAATCTAACATTTTTTTTTGATGATCTAAATAAAACACTAGCAAATCATGTTATGATGTATGCATTCTGGTATTTATGCCACACTTATATTGTTCTTTTGGGCTGCAATTTTGCTACCTTATTTTCATTAGGTTTGGCTTTTTAACTACATATTAATTTATTATTATGAAGTATAGAGAATAAAGTATAAACATCAAATTAAATTTTTAAAAATTTATTGCCTACCTCCAAACGGAAATTAAGTCTGATCTTTAATTTAAATCAAAAATGGCATGTTTTACTCCCTTTGCTCTCTATCTCAATATCACTCATCTAGTTAATAAGTATACAGGGTGTCCGGAAACAAAAGGGGCATGTTTTAATAGTTGCTTCCTGGAGTCAAAATATGCCGGTTTACGCCGACTTGCCGTAGTACAATTATTTTGCTTCCTTCAGAAGTTATAGGGCCTTAGAACATTGTATGTTATTGTACCGTGCGTTCACTTTAGCTTGATAACATTTTGATTCGCTGTAACTTTTTTGTTTTGAAAGATATCAAGCTAAACAAAAAAACATAATGTAGGGTTTGTAGCAAAGTTTTTTTTTTAGTTACACATAAAACAAAACACTAACAATTTTCTGAGATAATAGCCTACCTTATATATATTTTTTTAAATGAAACACCCTGTATATTATATATGATGCATTCAATAGAATACGCTATTCTGATTACAATGATATAACAAACTTTATATTTTAATCCACTCGTTTTTGACATATCGGCAAAAATATGAAATTTTTATCCTACTTAATCTCGAAGAGTGCCGTGACTAGATTTCTTTTCAGCATACCAGAGTATTCGGGAAATGATCGCCGTCGATCTCGCATTTTGGTATCTTATATTGGTATCTTACTATTGGAGATATATTCTTAGAAGTGGATAGGATCGAATATAGACATCCAAGTACATCTCCTGAAATTTCGTGCGCATGTCTAGCACGCTCGGTTTGAGCGTGGTACGCATTTTGGTCTACTGTGTAGATGTCAAAAAACGAAAAATATAAAAAACGGCAAATGAAGATGTCGAAAAACTTAGAAGAAAAGGTGCCCCGCAAAAACAAAAAATAAATGTGCGCGCACTTTGCCGCGCACCCATAGATTGTGCAGCCTGATACTGTATACCTAGGGTTGCCAGACGTCCGGGAATTCCGTGAAAATCCCGGAATTTGTTAGGTCGTCCCGGATCCCGGAATTTTGCTGTACTATCCCGGAAATCTTTAATCAAACAAAAATAAACAACTTGCAGCTGAGCTGCAAATTCGAATTAATTCCAGTTAGACTTGCTCAGAATTTTTGTCCTTTTTAAAAGGGCCTGAAGACGAAAAATTGATAAAACTTGCCAAGTCTAGCGATAAATATAAGTAGTGTTTGTAAACGATGTTACCATCGTTCTTTTGGCCAAGCACATAGGTAAATTTTTTGACGAAACCTTAGAGCGTTTTTTTTTGGTTGACAGGACGTCCCGGAAAGTAGTCTTTCGAATCTGGCAACCCTATGTATACCACAAGAGGCCGACTAGCGGTCGACTTATGCCCCGCCCGGGCGGAAAAATTGTGCGCCATTTTGACCTTTTTCATGTATGTTGCAATACTACTCCAGACAGAAAACCTAACCGGACCTCGGGTTTGCGGAAAATGTTTCTTTTTTGAAGACCATTAAAATAAGGGACCTCACGGAATAGGGTTGCATTTAAAATTTTTGACCTCAGCTCTCTAGCGTCACCCCTCAAGGGGGTTCAAAAAATTAAATTAGATGAGGAAGTAGATTTATTAACCAACAAGATAGAATTAAAATTTGGTGTCTCTATCTTTATTAATAGTAAAGACATTTGCGCATACTAAGACTTTTCGGACACCCTGTATGTTATAGTACTTTAACCGAAGTCATTTTGTATTTCGCATTTTCAAATTACCCAGTGTGGGTAAATAAATATTGGTATTTTATTTTCAAGTCGGATCATAATTTTATTTCCAACTATGGTAGAGGCATCCCTGGAATAACCCATGCTTACAGTGCTTTAGTAATTATTAATGTCGCTACAAGCATCTGTTTTTGAGAAAAATGCATTTGAATTCGGCGTTGTTGTTTCAATTATTAGAAGATGTTCCCCTACACGTTCGTCTTGAAATGTGGTACTTACATGATGGCGCTCCACCACATTATACCCACAGTACAAAATCACTTAAATACGTCTTTGTTTAGGTGGGCAGTTTTGGGCGAGGCAGTGAACATCCATGGCCTCCCCGTAGTCCTGACTTGAATCCACTTGATTTTTACTTCTGGAGATACGTAAAACATCTTATGTATTCAGCTGCAGTCATCAGTACACGAGATGAGCATTGGCAAATGAAAATAGGTTCAGCCAACACTATTCGAAATTTACATCCAACTTTTTTTGCAGTTAGAAGAATTTTTTTAAAAAGATGTCGCAAATGTATAGAGGGAAATGGTGGGCATTTTGAGCACTTGCTGAAAAATAATTGAATTTTTTTACCGTGCATCATGTTAATTATTTAGTAGCTTATTTTTCCATTGTTCAGTCGTGTTTTATTTGGTTTTTGTTCAGGTTTCACTTGAAGTTTGCATTTCCTTAATAAAAAAGTTAATTTTTTGTTGATACGAAAAATTTTAAATTCTTATTTATTGTGTGTAACACCAAATTCAAATGTATTTTTCTTAAAAACAGTTGCTTCTAGCGACAATAACTATAAGTAATTATAAGTAAAAAATGGTAGGGGAATAAGAATTCCATTCAGAAATACGCTGTAGCACAAAAGAGTTGACGTTTTAAAATGAAGCAGTATGTGGTGCCCCCTATAAAATACAGAAAACTTGAGAACGGATTTGCTTTTCCAATCCCAACAAACCCCCGCCTACCAAATTTTGTGAACTTATTTAGTATCTTTCAAAATATATCGATAATAATTTAAAATCAAACTTTTACTTTAACACCCTGTATCTATCTTATTAACTTTTGTACTAAGATAAGTTAGGGGAAATCAACCTAAACTGAGCCAAAGAAGTCCCGTTTTTCGGTACTCTGTCCCGTTGTCCCCAAGGAATGCTTCGGGATGCCAAAATGTCCCTTTTTCAGAAAGTTTGCAAAGGCAACATCAATTTTAAAGCTAAACTTGTGAAATAATTGTGAAATATTAAGAAAACGTGCCAATAATTTCATACTTACTTAAAATCATCACCCGATATACTGAAGAAAATTTGTTCCTCAGAAAAATTATAACACTACAAAAATAATAGATGCTTGAATGTCGTGCATTGTTCATTAAAATTACTAATACAATTTATTATTGATAATGTGTTTTTCTTTCATCTACCTTTTTTGGTGAAAAACCATTGACGTCTCGTTCTGAGGAAAAAATTAAATGGTCACGTTAGGTATGGCTAATTCGTTACCAAACACCCATATACTAAGATAAGTTGGTCTAAGTCGGCCAATAGGGAATATGCATAATAAATTATATTTTTAGTTTTAAAATAGTTTTTATTCTTAAATAAACCTTTAAATATTTGAGGTTATGCTATCTAACGTCAAACACATCTGGTGATTCTGGTGATTGTTGTTGTTATTGTTATTGCTAATGTCCAATGTTGCCATGAAAACCAACATTTAGCAAGCACAAAATTAAAAATTTTTGCTCTAAAGCGCAAAATATCGGTCATTTCAGCGCAAAAGCCAACTTTCTATTGTGATTGTAGAAAAATATCTTTATTATAACTAAATTATAACTAAACACGTTTCTAGTAATAAACTAATTTCGTTAAACAAAAATACAACACAAGAACATTATAAAAAATAATTAGACATTCTTAAAGAAAAACAAAATAAATCAAACATAAAACACATAGGTACACCTAACTAAAACTAAAAAAAAAAACATTTTTATTAATAAAGATAGATTATTATTTAAGCACCGAATTTAATATACCACAAAAACAAACAAAATATTGGTTTCATCTTTTATTTTGTTTTTTATTGCTATACAAAAATACATCAATAATTCGATACATCGCGGTTTTTTAGTCGATGTTTTTTCAACATCGATGAATTATGGTTGATGTTTCTGCTATATCGATGGATCGAAATTTGATGCATCGGTTTTCGATATATCGATGTATTTTAAATTTGTGCATCCCTACTTTAATTTTAACTTGACCTACATACTTTTCAGTAGAGCAAATAAATGAAAAGAATATGTATAAATCATTTTAATAAGAAAAATACAGTAGGTTATGTAATATATCACTATTTTTGAGGCGAAAAATTCATATAAGTAGTATATAGTTCCGGGTTGAATTTGCACAAAAGTATCTTTGCAGTAGATCAGGATTAGCAAGAGAAACGACGATATACAGATCCTTCGAAAATGTATACTTTCGGTTATTATTATTATTTAATGCTCCTATTGTATTGGGAAAAAAATATGTCATATTTAAAAATAAAGCACCAAAAAGTTTCTGTTATTTCGTAAAAAAATGAACTTTAGTAAAACCAGTAATATTCTATAAAATGTCTCGAATTTAAAATACATATTTAGTTAAATACCTGAGATAAAGTGGATAAGATGAAAGAATAGTTCTACTTATTCAAATCACTGAGTTTACCGAAATATTTTCAACATCTTGAAACTAATAAACTATAGTTACAACTAACACGGCATACTATCAATATAAAAATTATGATTTGTATAAGAATATTTTTTTACAAACAGTCAGAAAGTGCAATTTTTAACTATGATTTAATTACTGTTTTGTCTTACTAATAATATTTTCGGTGTTTGTTCTGTAACTGAGGTTAGTTAATTAGGTACCTAATTATCATGTTTGTTACGCTTGGTGGTTTCACAGGTAGAATATGTATAACCTTAACAAATTAAAAATTGCCTTATTAATAGGTTTAATTGCCAATTTTTTAAACATTTTTTAAAATTTTTTTTCATTAACTTTAGTATGACTATATAACTTCTGGCGTAATATCAACATATGAATAGTTTTGATTCGGATAAATTTGATTAAATTTGATAAATCAATAATTTTATCGAGGTACTTACTGCTGTCGATATATCAATAAATTATAATTTACATTATTCGATATATCCATAATATTATGATCTTTCAAACTATTTAATAACTTTATAGGTAGTCCTAGTGTATTCTTTTAGTGTTCATAATTATCTGAAATAAAGGCATATTGCATGCACCACAAGAGGAGGGGTTTATCCGCTATGGAGAAGTTTGTACCAGGTGCGGATTCAGGGAGGGGGCCCCGGGCCCTAATCACGGCATGAATTCGATATACGTCATGCGCTTCCCAGGGAAATAATTAACATAGGAAGAAGCTCAGCTTTAACTTAGTATTGCATTTATTAAAAAATCAAGAAGCGTTTCATCTTAATTCCTTAACAAGGAAGCCATGAAGTAGATGATCTGGCAACACAGCACGGGGGCTGGAAATAGTAAACAGCTGATAGCCTGTCGTGTATGAAAGTGGAAAAATGCCTACCTGTTTCCTAAAGTTTATGGCCAGGGCGGTTTTTTAAATTAAATATCTTGTTTTCTATGATAGGCATCGATATTGATGAACAATATTATTCTTACTTTAAAGTTACTAATATAGGTACTACGTATACGTATAGGGTATTTGTCTGATATATCTTTCTGGAAGTTTTGCTAAGATAGTGTATAAGTGACTTGGATTTTGAACGTTAAATATTTACTATTAATTTATGCCTGCACAGTTTTTAATTTAGACTTTTACGGATTGTTGTTTTCTCTTGGTCTAAAGTGGTGTATCTACACTGATTTTCAACATGCCGCGAAAATGTTGTGTGTCTGGCTGTAGAACAAATTATGATAGTGTTACTAAGGTTATCAAACAACGTTTAATGTCTATTTGTTTGGACGATAGACCGATGTACATATTAACCCTACACGTCATAGTCTGACGATCTCGTCGAGCCTCCACCAGCTTCCTATTCGTATTTGCTGACCGGACATTAAATTGAAAGAGGCGTGTCAGACAGCTATCGGCGGTATTTCGCAGGATTGTAATTAGGCCGTCTAGTGAAAAAGGCTATTCGACTTTCTTTCGAGTTTTGACTTGTTTCGTAGTTTTAATTTTTTGCGTTGATTTTTAATCGCTTTTTGTTTGTTCGGTTGTCAAGGCTGGCAATTATTTAAGTTTTTATTTAGTTGTAAACAGTTTAAAGTTTTCCTTCTCATTCTCAATGCGGCCCTGTTCAATTTCACCGTTTGAACCGATCACTTGTAGGCAGCGTGCATCTGTTTATATTCGGTCTATCGTCGAAACAAATAGACTTTAGTTCACCATGATGAAACGATGAAAATAAAAATATTTGGTTACGCGCTATCCACAGAGACAATTTCTCAGTAACCAGTTCTTCAGTTGTGTGTTGTAAACATTTTGATGTGATTAACATTATTAGAAATGAAACATACAAAGATACAAATGGCAATACTCATGATTTGCCTTTATCATGTCCTAAATTAAGGGAGGGCGCAGTACCCGCCTATTTATAAATCAAACAAAATATTTGCCTTCCCCAAAAAATGTTTTAAGAAAGGGCCCTAATTAAATTATTTATTTCTTGTTTAAATATGTTTAAATACATTATGTATGTTCACAATTTTACTAGATTTTACAGTTCAAAGCATCTAAAATATTCTACTGAGATAAATTATTCGTCCACTTATAAAATTTTTTAAAAATTGGGATAAAATGGAATCTACTTAAGTTTATTTGCTTTTCATTACAAAAATAAAAACAACTGTTCATGTATTAAAAGCTGTAATATAAAGTCCGACCTAGACAATGCCTTTCAAAAATATAATTAATAATAAAACATAATTTCTTAACATGCCAAAACTAATAACACGCGGGGTACCCTTTTGATTTTATAATTTGTTGTAACCTGTTAGTCATTGGCTCTACCAGTTTTATAACAAAACCTACTTCAATTTTTGACCATTCTTCTTGACATCTTGCTTTTAACGCCTCTTTGTTGGAAATTTTATGTTCTTTCGCCCTTTGTTTGGGTTCCCATGATGATCATTCGGGTTAACGTCTGGGGATTGCGGTGGCGTTTCCAACAATCTTGGTATGCTATACAATATCCACTCTTTAACGACCCGCGCTGTATGATTTGGATGTTGTCTTGTTGAAATACGAAATTGTCTCCAATTCACATTTTCTCCGCACTTTGTCTTAAATTCTTTCTTAAAATGTCCATGTGGACGAACCGATCCATAGTTTCGTCAATAAAATGGAGCTGGCCCACTCCATGCCATGACATACACCTCCAGATTAGAACGGAACCCCCTTCGTGCTTTACCGTTGCAATTAAATTTTTAGGTTTGTAAGCTTTCTGTACACCAAAACCTTTTTTTATTTTACCAAACAACTCAATTTTTATTTCGTCAGTATATATGATGTTTTTACAGTACTCGGTATTTTTGTCAAAATGCCTCTGAGCAAACTCGAGATGCTTCTTCTTATTTTTTCTTATTTACTAATGGTATCTTTCGACCAACTCGTGCCTGTATGTATACCCTGGCTTCTTAAAAATTTTCTTATTATTGTTACATGGATAACCTGTTTGTAATCACTGGCCCATCACTGGCTTATCTTTTCACTGTATCTGTCGCAGTAGTTTGCGGATTTTCACTAACTTTTCTTAGTATTTCTTGTCTCTCTCGAAAAGTCAGTACTTTTTCTTCTTCTCCCTGACAAGGTTTTTGTTGTATGGATTGTTTCATATTTTTATATAATATATTCAACTGTTGACCGGCTTCTTCCAACAATTTTTCTTATGTTTCTTTGAGATCTTCCTTCTTGATATAATTTTATTATCAAATGTCTGATTTCTTGAGGCACTTCTGATAATTTGCGACAAATTTTACAATTTGCTGTATCCTTTAGACCACGAAGTCTCAAACTGCTATTAAAAATAATTTAGAATCTATATTTAGGAATTTTTATCACTATAAGAACAGATAAATACATTCTATGTACATCTTTATTTTTTTTTTTTGGAAGTGGACGAATAATTTTGCTCCCGATATTTTATCAAATTATTTACCTTACTTTTGTCTTTTTTGTCAAAGGGATTCTGATAAATATGAAGAGTTATTGTTATTTTCATTTCTTGGGAAAAGAGATATCTGTTAATTTACTTTTAAAATTTAACTAAATTTAATGTCGAAGTTTTATCTATATCTTTGAAAAATTACAAGTGGACGAATAATAAATCTCCCTACTGTATATTGTGTTATTTCTTTCACCTCATGAATTATTTGGGTGCTGATAGAATACATAAAGGTTCCAAAACACGCGTTATTTTCAATTTATATAATTTATAGTCAGTATTTTCTTCTATGTGGTATTTCAAACTATATAATACATATTATTAACGAAATAAAATCAGCCCATGTACGGCACTGTTTGTGCTTCATGGCTCGAGAGTTGAAGACGGCTGTGTTACAGCTCAACTTCTTAAAATTACTAGCCTTTTTCATTCCTAAAAGTGGACTGGCACTGTTACATGACCATCAAGATATACACTTAAATATTTAAAATATAAACAGGTTTGGGAAAAATAAAAGAAAAATTGAATTTATTTTATAGATGTTTTCTGTTACTCCGAAATTTTGTAATAAACGTTAATTTGTTTTAATTTATGTTACGCGTTTCTTAACCCGTTATAAAATTTGGTACAACCGGCTCGAGTCGCACCCCCCCCCCCCACAGCAAGAACCTGGGTCCGCTACTGGTTTGCACATAAAATGCCAACTCTTAAACGTTTCCCAGCTCCTATGAAATCATTTCAATCTCATTTTTGTATAATATTTAAAGGTCAATTTTATGCCATAAGTAGCAGAATTGTGAAAAAACCCTCAATTAAAAAGGCATTTACTTTTTTTTTATAAAAATATAAATTACAACATTATTTTAAGCCTCATAAAATCTCATCTTTTTAAAGGCCTTTATTTCGCATTTCTTTTTTTTTGTAACTCATATTTTTGTCTACCTACTTTCCTAACAGCTCAGCTCTTATATTGTTCGCTATTGCACTCCATTTACCCTGATTTATTTAGTACTTTGGTTCACTAAAGACTGAGATGGGTCTTTATGATACAAAATTCTTAGGAGGGAGGAAACAATTATTTGTGCAATTTGTATGTTGGCATAATAGTTAAATTTGATCTAATTTTGTAAATAAAACCTAATGCTACACAATAATTATCTTCCATAAAAATTTCTGTTCCAATTACCGTTAATAAAGATTATTGTCAATGTAATATTTTTAACAGCTTCACCAAAGAAATTATAATATGATGTTTTTCGTAACGCCTTAAGAGAGGCCCTATAAAGTATAATGCATTCTTGGGATGACTATGCGGAATTATTGCTGTTGCAAGATTAAAAATTCGCTTTTCTAAAGTTTTGCAAACGGGGGTAAATCCAGAGACGGCTTCTAACCTAGTTGGAAATAAAATCAGGATTCGATGTGCAAATAAAATACAAATATTTATTTACCCACATTGTTTTATTTGAAAGTGACGAAAATACCATACAGGATGTCTGAAAAGTCTTAGCATGGGCAAATATCTTTACTATTAATTAAGATAGAGACACCAAATTTTAGTTTTATCTTATTGGTAAATAAATCTCCTTTTTTATGTAACTTGACTTTTACAATCCCCTTGGGGGGTCACGCTAGGGAGTTGAGGTCAAAAATTTTAAATGCAACCCTATGCCGTGTGGTACCTCATTTTAAAGGTCTTTTCTCAG
The DNA here is from genome assembly GCA_963971165.1 of Philopedon plagiatum. Taxonomy (NCBI): domain Eukaryota; kingdom Metazoa; phylum Arthropoda; class Insecta; order Coleoptera; family Curculionidae; genus Philopedon; species Philopedon plagiatum. The sequence goes on from OZ020189.1 coordinate 32,389,118, forward strand.
ATGTTACTTCTTGGCAGAGTTCCAAAACGGACTTTATTATTGCCAAGAAGTTCATGGTGGCCATTCTAAACAACTTTTAACGTAATAAGTAAGGCAGTCACTGTTGGTCTGTTAGCAGAGGCGTCGATGCCGAAAATAAGTCCATACGGTATTTGACAGAAATAATTTAATTGATGGGCGTTGCCGTGATTGCGTGAAATAAAAAAACCGGTTGAGTGCAAGTTCGACTCGCGCATAGAGGGTTCCGTGAGACATACAATATTGTGAATTTCTCACAGGACGCAAAAGTCTCAATAACTATGGTAAGGCTAATGCTTGAATAAATAAGAAGAGGCGGCCATGCCGGAAATAAGTCAGTGCGTAATATAACTGATTAGTAAGGCTGGCACGGTTGGTCACAATGTCACATAGTTAAGAATGTTCAAAAAAATGACGTCATAAAATCGTAAAAATATGTTAAATAAGTAGTTGTAGTTTTACTATTGGAGACATATTCTTGAAAGTGAGCAGGTTTGAATGTAGACACCAAAGTACATCCTCTGAAATTTCGTGCGCATGTCTAGCCATCTTAGTTTGCGCGTGGTACGCAGTTTAGTCCACTGCGCAGATGGCAAATAACGAGAAATAAAGTCGAAATAAACTTGGGAAAAAGTTATAAAGTTAAATACGTAGTGGTACCTTGACTTTTGGGAATATATTCTTAACAGTGAATGGGTTCACATGTAGACACCAATGTCCATCTCCTGAAATTCCGTGCGCATGTCCAGCACGCTCGGTTTGCGAGTGGTACGCATTTTGGTATACTGCGCAGATGGCAAAAAACGAAAAATAAAGTCGAAAAAAACTTGGGAAAAAAATTATAAAGTTAACTACGTAGTGGTACCTTGACTATTGGGGATATATTCTTAAAACTGAATGGGTTCGAATGTAGACACCCAAGTACATCTCCTGAAATTGCGTACGCATGTCTAGCACGCTCGGTTTGCGCGAGGTACGCATTTTGGTCTACTGCGCAGATGTCAAAAAACAAAAAATATAAAAACGACAAATGAAGAAGTAAAGTTGGAAAAAAATTAAAAAGGTGCCCCACAAAACAAAAAATAGCAGCGCAGACTGGTACTGTATGGCACAGGAGGTCGACTAATGGTCGACTTGTGCCCCGCCCGATTATACGATTTACGATTTATAATTTTTATAGGCTTGCCATTTAAAAATGCATTAAAATACGGGAGTTGCGGTAAAATGTTTCTTTTTTGAAGACTTTTAGAAGAAGAGGCCACCCGGCATAGGTTTGCATTCAAAATTCTTGACCTCAACTCCCTAGCGTAACCCCCCAAGGGGGCTGAAAAAGTCAAATTACATAAAAAAGTAGATTTATTAACCAATAAGATACAACTAAAATTTGGTGTCTCTATCTTTATTAGTAGTAAAGATATTTGACCATGCTAGGACTTTTCAGACACCCTGTATGGTATTTTCTTATCTCGCACTTTGAAATAACACAATGTGGGTAAATAAATATTTGTATTTTATTTGCACATCGAATCCTGATTTTATTTCCAACTAGGTTAGAAGCCGTCTCTGGATTTACCCCCGTTTGCAAAACTTTAAACATAACCCTTCTAGAATAATTGCTCCACACACTTTATTACACCACTGAACAATATAAGAGCAACACAAACGTAGACAAGTTACAAATGAATTAAATGTCTCTTAAACCGATTTTATATTTTTAACAAAGCACAAATATTATTATCAACAATAACACAAGTTAATATCCTAAATATTGAGATAGGAAATTTTTTTTTCAAAATTAGTAGACACAAAAAATTTCATTCCGTTAATGTTTATCTAATATACAAATTGAAAGAAAATCAAGATATCCGATATGGTTACCTGGCGAATATATCATAAATCTAAAATCATATTCCCGCAAACATTACTTCCACTGTAATGCCTTATTACCTCCTGAACTAAAAATAGTATTAGAAAAAAAAATAATGCTCTACTTGGCGTTATGTTTAAGCATTTGCACTAATCTCTTACCTTTTTTTTGATATTGCCTATATGTAACAATTTCAAATATGTTGCACTGGAACTAGGCTTTCTTTCCGTCAAATAAAGGTCACTTTGATATCTTAATTACTTGTTTTAAAAAAACAACGGATGAAAAGAAATGCCAGCTTTGGACAGATCAAAAAGAGTATTGAGTGTTGTTGGAAGGTGTGTAAATCTTTAAAACGTCAAATTGCGGCTGTTAATTTTCATTATCATATTTACGAAATACGTCTTTTATAATGCAATTATTAATATGGAAAATTTGTTTAACAAAAGATAATATTTGTATAAAGATTACAAAATACTGTACCTCAGATGTTATTTTTTACTTGACCTGATACAAAATATTATTTGGTACCAGAGGTACCTACTCAAGTGGTATACGGTAATTAATATGTCTTCTTAACAGCAGCGATATTCATTTAAAAATCATTACAAAGTTGAAGTCATTTGAACTATTAACTTTTTATTAACTTTCGATTGAACGACACGGGCAAAGAAAAGAATATAATTATTATTATGCCGTAACCGTTTAGCGTAATTACTTGGGTTGGGTGTGTACATCTATTCTATACGTTTCATGTAATGATTGGAGTGAGATTCGCCGTTATATACATATATATATATATATATATATATATATATATATATATATATAATATATATAATATTATATATATATATGTTCTTTAGACGCCCTAGGTGTGAGCCTGCCTGACAAAAGGTAAGGGTCCAGAAATCGCTATAGCAAGGTCTATTGCAAAAGGCATGCGCTCTTCTGATCGACTTTGACAAGTTTGTTGCTATTGTAGAAAATTTTGGTTACCTTTGCAGTGCCAACATTAAATTTAGTTTACTTGGTCAAGTTACCAGTACAGAAATTAAGTCAGGTTAGCTCTTTCTTATTGAATACCTATTGTCCACTTCTCATATGATTGTACAAAAGGAATACGCAGTATAAAAGAAAACGTAGGTCCACAAAAAGAAACACTTCTCTTTTTAGTACCTGCAAGGTTGGCGAATCTGCAGTATTGCAATAGAGAGTATTATACAGTGAGCTTGAAAAGGTTGGAATAAATTGATTGAAGAGTCAAGTAATTATTTTTCAGGGAAGTGCTCGCACGCGTCAATTTTTATTTTTAATTGCACATTTTTTAAACCAATTTTCATGTATAGATACAGGGTGGCTCAAAAAAGCAGAATGAACGTCAACTTTATTTTTTTAACTGTAATACCCTGTATATTTTTACATTTTCGGATTCTATGGTCGATTTTAGACATATTCTATGTAACATACCCTATACCTAGATTAATTAGTTTCCGAGATATTGACAGCTAAAAATTGGCATTTTTTCACTTTGACAGGCTTTAACATCCAAACGGTGTATCTTAGAGCACAACGGCTTACATGTTCCTATCTGAGTTTTTTATTGCCTACAGAAAAATGTCAACTTCCGTTTTAACTGGAAGGGCAATTTATTATTTCCGGTTAAATCGGAGGTCACCATTCTTCACCCTTTGGATGTTAAAGCCTGTCAAGCAAAAGCAAAGGGCCAATTTTTTTAATAAATATCCCAGAAACTAATTAATTTAGGTACAGGACATGTTACATAAAATATGTCTAGGATCTACCGTAGAATCCGAAAATGTAAAAATATACAAAGGGCTGTATTTAAAAAAATAAAGTAGACGTACGTTTTGCCTTTTTGAGCCACCCAAAATTGGTTTAAAAATGTACCAGTAAAAATAAAAATTGATATGTGCGAGCACTTACCTGAAAAATAATTACCTGATTTTTCAATGAATCTATTCCATCCTTTTTGAGCTCACTGTATGTAGATATAGGAATTCGGAAGCGTTTCTTAAAAGCTTACATATTATGTATGGAGTGTTGTTTTATATGAGTGTGAAGCTTGGACACCAGGGAAAGTATTTGAGACGTGGTGCTCCGAAGATTGATAAAGATAAGTCACAAATGACGAAGTACTGAATCGAGTCAGGGAAGAAAGGACTATTTGGAACTCATTACCTACAGAAGAGACAAGATAAAGTGAGCGGACATATTCTGTAGTAATATGAACTAGTCGAACATTTTGCCTGACGGTTTGTTGCCTTAGAAAAAAAGACGAAGGATTTAACACAAAATCATTGAGTATGGAGAGTTACGTTCAACCTATCTCAGAATTGAAGATTCTAAAAAGAACAAAAATATACCTCCAGGAGCTACGCACGCAAAACCAAATTACCACTTTACAAAAGTAGTGAAAAAGTGAAATTCCGACAGAAACATTCCTGTAAAACGGAGCCTAGTTCTTGTGACGGGTCATTAAAATTGTAGACCTCATTTAGAGTCAAGCACAAAATCATTGTCATTGGTACTTTTTATTTTACAAGTTTCTCTAAAGTTTATTTAACCCTTATATTTAATCAAAATTGACTTCATTTGATTTGACCGTTACGCATTTTAAATAATTATCACAGGTATGTCACGTTTCTATAATAATAACACACGTAATACGTAACTAGTTGGCTGAGCTAACTGAACCAGCCAGGTTGTTTTGTGTTTAGTTCTTAATATAAATCATAAATCAAGTATTGTCGATATATAAAGCAGTATTTATTTATTGACCTCCTATGTAGATTTAAGTTTAGAAACACACAACCTAGAGCTATCTTGTTTAATGATGTAGAAAATATTTCGGTAATTTGTGGGTTACAATATGAGATTAATACGAATTATCTGTTAGTCAAATAAAATAATCTCTATGGGACAATTAATAGCGAATAACTACAATTACGATAAGAGTGAATTTTTAGCATATTTTTTTGGAGCGCCAATGAAATGCGCTAATAAACTGAAAACGTTACACAAATACCTATACGTAACGTGAAATAGTTCCGGTAGCATATTTGTATCTAACGTAGCGAACCATAAGCAATGGTTTCCTAATATTGGATGCATAAACAACCCACGTGATGCCAAAGCCATAACGAATGCCTGCAGGTTTTATTCTTTAATCTAATTCTTGCTTCCAATCCGTCTAGAGAGGTTCTTTTTATTAATAGATATTATTTATTTCCATTTATAGGTATTTTTACTAATGATCCTCCGAGACGCTCGGAAGATCACTTCTACCCAGATGCGGGCCGTCGGGGGAGCTAGGGGCGCATGCATACATGTTACTATGACCACATACTCTGAAATAAAAGTAGTAGTTTGGCGCCCCAAATCATTGTGCCCCCCGTCCCTAAAAGCACTGCACGCCACTGCTTCGAGGGTTGCCACATCGTCTCTGAAGATGACTGGCACAGAAGAAACATCAGGTATATAATCCTTTATAAGCTCAGAAACATTTCATCTCACGAGTTAATACTATAGATACTAATATTTTGCTAGAATTTATAACTTGTCCATTACCACTAAAAAGTAGTATCACTTAATTCGTTGGTTGAACGGTTGAAATTTGCGTAATGTAGTTACTATCAGATGCTAAGTTGCTTCGCTAGTAAATCGAAAAGGAATTGTGTATAAGGGCGTCGGCCCTTTTTTTTTAATGATGGGTTTACATGCCTTCTACATAAAGAGTGCTTAAGGTCAATAAACTTCGCTGACAAACCATACATGTTATTTAGGACCCATTATATTTTAAATTAGGAATTTTCCATTTAAGCCTTCTAACACTGTGCGCAAACAGTCGCGTGTTACTGCACACTTTTGGTGTATTACGAACTACCAAACTCACAGCGACGCGATAAAAAATAAAATCACCAACCACACACGACAGCAAAGCTAAACTGAATTGATGCTGCGGCCGAGTTCCCCGAGATGTAATGCGACTTAAGCGTCACTCACGCTGGGCAGCCTTACTGATATATCAACGCACAACCTACACCGCTGGGTCTAGAAACTTGAAACTTTGCACATGGGCGTCTTACATAACGTAGGCATCTACTAACGAAGATTTTTTTTTAAATTCAACCTCTAAGGGGCTAAACAGGGGTTGAAACTTTGTATGGAGAGAAAATATTGGGTGGTCCTAGTAACTGGAAACTTCATAAAAGTAGGTAGGTACTCTAAAAATAACCAGATTCTCAAACGCTAGTCCGGTTTAATTTGACAACCAAAAGTTTTAAACTGACAAGTGTAAGAATAAGACAACTAAGTTTTATACTATGAATTTATTTATGAGTTTTTTCGCAAATCTATAAAGAAAAAGCCAATTTTAGTACGTACTTTCGACATTAATGAAACTAAATTCTTTACAGCAACTCGTTCCAAGATGAAAATCATTTCAAAACCAAGCAAATTGCTGAAATGTCAGAATAATTCATAAGGTTTTAATGACGACTTATTAAGAGTGACAGGACAAAAACCAGTCAAAACATAACTTATCAACTATAAAATCCTAATTTAAACCAGCACTAAATCTTAAACCTTCTTAGTATATCTGAACGTAAATCCTTAAGCACGTATTTTACAGTTTTTAATAAATCAACCCCTAAGAGGGTGAAATGGGTGTTCAAAGTTTGTAATGGAGTAAAATTGTTATACCGCGGGCGAAAATTGGTGCTATATATATATTGTTTGTATAAATTAGGAAAAACTCAAAATTTCGACGCAAAATCTCTCACACGTCAACTTAATTAATTGCGAAATTAGGCCAGTTTTAAAGACAAAACTCTTTAATGAATATGCCCAACAGAACATAGTAATTGCAACAAACCTATACTTTTGATAATAACCTCAACAAGCAAATAATTATTTATAATGTCGCTGAAAACAAACACTATAAGTTAACAAATATTTTAAAATTAGACGTCAACCAATATAAATCAAGTGGATACAACTTTTAAAGAATATATTATTTTATTATTGATTTGTATGAAGTCATTACTCATCGCCCTAATAAAATTTTCAACGTCGTGAACACAAACAACCCCTATACAGGGTGTTGCAGAAATTCGTTCGCGGCATACAAGGGGATAACATTTTAATTTTATGCTGTTTTTCTTATCTTTTTGCACATTTTTAAAGTTGTTTAATTTCAATTTCGTACCTATAGCGCTCTTTGGAGTACCTATGAAATAGCCATGGATTTATTAAGAAAGGATTCGATGTCCGTATACTGTGAGCGTATCGAACGTGAAGCCTTATATTTGTTATTTATTATGAAAACATTTCCCCCAGGAGATTAGTTTACGAACTACGTAATTGAATCAAGAATGGTAGTAGAAAGAGATAAAATACCAGCTCAGAAGTGTTGCTGTCTGTGCTGGTTGTTTAGGAAAACGGCTGAACCTCGCTGTGAACACTCGGTTACACGTACGTCTTTGTCTAATGAACTAGGAAAGAAAAAGTGCGACTTATAGATTTATAAATGCCTCGGAGAGACTTTAAACAAACACCTTTAGAAATATCATAACCTATAAATAATAAAACCGTTCTAACTTAAATTTATTATTATTTAGCAGAATAATAAGTAAAATATTTTAGGGCTTTTATTACTTTTAGTAAATCTTGTGATGCTTCAAACGTATTTTTTGTACAAAAATACAAGGAAAAATAAGATGTGGCCAATGTTTACAAATTGTGTTTACAGTGTCGTTTAGAATGGTTTGTTTTGGCTTCAAAGATTGTTAAATCATCCCGCATCCATTCTTAATAAATCCATGGTAATAACCTTATTTGAAATAATCTACAGACTCATATTGCCAGTCCAATTGGATCATTAAGATTAAAATTCCAGTGGAGCATATTTATAAATTAAGGAGAGAGGGTCAAAAGCATTGCGACCCCTAAAAAAATATCACTCTTCAAATTATTTCGAATGGTAATAGATATTATATTCCATATAGGTACTTCAAAACTTAAAAATATTGTGTACACAGAAAAAACACTATCGTATATTAAACTGGATACCAATTTACTCAATGACACACTCTATTCCGTATTGCACAATACAAATTCGGTTTCTTTCAATGACTAGTTTATCAGTAGGTTATAAGATTGCTTGAAATAGAAGGTTTCGTTGGTTTTTAATAGGTCGTTTAAATATAACAATTATTTGATGCAGTAATACCATATTCTAAATTCAATACAAAATATATCATTGATTTCAGTAAACGTTTATTTGTAAGAATATACAACGTATTTAATTGCAAAGCTTTTTAGATTTATTTTACTTATATACTGAAAACACTGAAGTCCACTTCAACCCACACAAACAGTGAAATACTTCAGTCCCCAGAATTGCAAAAGATCTATCGAGCAATAGAAGTAAAACTTCAGCCAACAATAGAATCTATTGAATTAATACTTTTTATTTTTCTCTAATACCTTATATGGTTTATTGGAGTGTTTATTTTAATTAACATGATATAAGGACTACTCACTTAGTTTATAGATTTTTTATTTAAACTGTAGTTCTAGTTCGTTTAATAAAATATATTATAATTTGAATCACACCGCCTACATATAGCTATTTTTCGCCCAATTATATTTAAGAATTCTCATCAAATAGTTCAATTTTTTGGCTCTAACAATTCTACACTCTAAAGAATAATTAAAATACATTAAAATGTCTAAAACAAATAAAAATGTCAAAATTAAATTAAATTTTATCACCCTGTATCCTGAAAATGAAGAGGTTGGGGGCTACAGTATTTTAAGGCAAAGCATTTTATTTATTACAGTTTTTCATAGTAGGAATAAACCATAAACACCCTTTCATCCTTGATTACACCAGGCATAGAATCTTTAATTATATTAAGGGGTCCATTAAAGTTACTGTCTAGCAGTAGAAGAAGAAGCTTGTCGTAATCACGAGTAGTGTATTTGAAACGATTCCAGGCAATGTATTTCTGTGATAAAGCAACAAGAGGGTCCCAAATGAGTGCAACGAGTGCTGCAAACTATATTCACATGTCACCATCCTTTGTGCGTAAAAAGGTGAAGAAGAAGATACACAGAGACTGAAGCCGTCGACGACACCTTCGAGTGAGAGAGGAAATCAGAGGACATTAAAACGGGAGGATCAGGCTATTATAAGTCTGAAGCAAATCCCTTGCTAACTTTGGTACAAGCACGCCAAAAACTTCATAAAAAGTACATAGAAGTTCAGACCATTTGGCAACGTCTAACGGAAGTCGATGAGCTGATGCGGTCAACAATACCAAGACCTGTATTTTCACAGCAACATCGTGAAAATCGATTATTTTGGGCTCAAGAGAATTTGAATGCAGATAGGCCTCGTATTTTTTTTTTTCGGACGCAACATCGTTCTGTCTATCAACCCCAGTGAGAAAAGCATGGATAAAGAAAGATAGTTGATTGGTAATTTTCACTGTGAAACATCCCAGCTGCACGTGGGGGTGCTTCTGTAGACGGGATTTCGGGAGGATATGCCGTTTAACAAAAAATTGGGATGCAATAAAAATGAAACACCTGTATGCTACTGGATTGTTACCTATACCTTCTGCTAGCAAGTGGGCAAAATAACACAGAATGCACACTGCAAGGAGATAATGATTCCAGACCCTGTTCGAATTTATTCTGCTTGAAAAGAAGAATATTTGATATATAGAATATATGATATTTCATTAATGGAATGGCCGTCACAATCACTGGATGCAAAGTCAGTTATCATGTTTGGGCACCAATGAGCACTAAGAGCAAGTTACGTGAAAAACCCGCCCAACTGTAAGGCACCGGCTCAAAAAATAAGACAAATATGGCGCAGCTTATCAAGACAGTATTCTAATAATCTAGTGGACAGGATACCAAGAAGATGTCAAGTCACTGTTGCTAATATCGGTGACTGGTGGTGATATGTAGCTTATCAATAAGCATGTAGCTGATTACACAATAAATGCTTTTATTATCTTTGTCTATTATCTAATTTGATTATATTTGCTGATACACTCTTTCTTGAAATACTGTATATTTTTAGGAATTTTTGTGTTGTCTCCCGACGCGAAGCGGAGGGAGACAAAAAACCGAGAGCTAAAATCTAATATTTTTCCCGTGTATAATACACTATTTTTTCAGTGACGGGAAAAACGACGATTTAATATTGAAAAAACATATTATTACAATATATTAAAGTCAGAAAATTATCGATGTGAAATTTGAATTTTTAAACTGGTAGGCTGTTGTACTTATAGCGACAATAAAATTAGACCTGCCGTGCTAAAGAAACCTTCAAAGTAATCAAACATCTGTCATTTTAATTCTGTAATTTGATTTAAAAATTGCGAACTGAGTGGTTGTTTAGTAGTTATTTTGAAGAATAATATTAAAGTTAAAAAATGTCTGGATTCCGAGTTTTCTCTGACTCCACCGGAGTTAGTAGAAGTAGCGAAAGTAGCGTCACAAAAGTTATTGCCAGCTAAATCGCGGAAAAACTTTACGAAAACGCGTATTCAAGATTTATGGAATGGAAGATGAAAAAGACATGTAGTTCTTTCTCGGAGACGGTGTTATTGGCTTATTTTTCGGAACTTACATAACAACAAAAGCCATCAACAGTGTGGTCGAATTATTCAATGATTAAAAGTATGTTACAATCCAATAATAATGTTGACATTTCAAAAAATTTCAAATTAATTACATTTCTGAAACAAAATGGGAAATGTTACACGCCGAAGAAAGCTGCGATTTTTACACGTGCACGAATTAGTGATTTTTTAAATAATGCTCCCGATGACGTTTATTTAATGGCCAAGGTTGTTGTTGTATTTGGGATTGCAGGAGCTTGTCGAATTTGTGACATCAGCCAGGTAACTTTAGATGATATTGAAGATTCGGAAACGTTATTAATTGTGAAACTTAAGCAAACAAAGAATAATGTGGATAGGAGATTTGTAGTTACTGAAGAATTTATTAAATTTTACCGAATGTACATAGCCCTTCGTCCAGCAGTAGCAAAGGATCGCCGACTGTTTTATGCATATCGCAATGGAAAATAATGTATCAATCAGGTTGTGGTTAAAAATCAATTTTATAAAGTACCTGAAACAGTAGCTAATTTTCTTCAACTTGAAAATGCTAACCCATATACAGGTCATTCATTTCGAAGATCGTCTGCTACACTTTTAGTTGAATCTGGGGGAGACTTGAGACTTGATGACACTAAAGAAACATGGCGGTTGGAAATCATCAACGGTCGCTGAAGGGTATATGTTGATCAATTGGTAGCACACAGGACAGAAATAGCTAATAAAGTTTTCAGAACGTGTGGCAGTGCTGAAGTAACACCCGATTTGCGACCAGGTACATCAACAGCAGTTGTGTCCATGGCAGAAAAAAAATATAATTTTAACACAAGGAAATTCGACTGTTGGACCGAATAGTTCAAGGAACATGTATGTCATTCATGCAATGCACATTTAATAATAATTGTACTTTTGATATAAAGGAAATGTAACTTTTGTATAATAAAATATTCTAAAATTAAATATCTACCTTTACTTATGCGTACATACATATATCCGGGAAAAAAGTACCTACTCACTTTTTTCCCGGGGAAAAAAGTAATTTCATAAAAAGTGACATTTTGTTACCTGTCAACAGAGATGAAATATCAAACGCTTTTCCCGCCACGGAAAAAAAATTATTTCTTATAGTAACTTTTTCACTGTACCATAAATTTGAGGCTAAAGTTTAATGTGACGTTTCGACTTCCTAAAGTTTCCTTCAGATTTTTTCCCCAATAAACGTAATAATATTTTAAGGCGATTATTGGTGACTATATTTTATTATAATTTAACTTTTTACAGTTATTAATTTTAGTGATTTAGCATTTTTGACATTTACGTCTGACCATAAAAAGAAAACGGATATAACCTCAAATATTAATTAAAAAGCACTTTTAATGTAACATATGGTGTGATAAACCGAAGAAAGTAAATGTACTTTCAAATCTTCAATACCTTTTATCTAATATACGAATTAACAAACCTTTTAGTAACTAGTTTTCGTTTGCATTTTACATTCAATTCGTATTAATTTAAACTACTCTTCCTAACAACATGGTTTTTCAAAAATATTAAAATAAATAATTTATTATAAACTCTTCCCACTTTTTAATTTTTCAACAACCTTATTCCACAACCTACAACCTTGTAACACTTTAAATGTTGCAAAGCAAAAAACACTTTTTTAATAAAGAAAAAAATTTCAAGTTTACTGTCACACCAACATAATTCTCTTTAATTAACCAACTAATTCTTCCTACAGATTACTTACTCAGTTAAAACTCTTCTACATAAATGGTAATAATGTAATAAATAAACTGGAAACGACTGGATCGGAAGCTTCCGGAGTTTTGTGACAAACTAAAAGTGTAAAACACAACGCTTGGCATTGACCCTGGAAATCTAACTTTATCTGGATAATTATACATTTTCATATACCGTATACCATTTGAAAACATGACAAATTCAGGAAATTGCTATTTGTTTTGACTTTTCCTACACACTTTTATACAGTATGACCAAAAGAGATGACGCAAATAAAATAAAATAAGCACACTTTTATCAGTATCACCATCCAAATATCTTTCGACGGGGCTTTTATTGTTTTTTTTTTTGTAAAAATTACATAAAAAATTATTATGTAAATAATAAAAAAGACGATATATGTACGACGATAGACGATATAAAAAAGATCGAAAATAAAAGTATCCTGCATGGCTGTGTAAATATTGCCCATTTTTGTAACAGAACAATTTTTACGACGGCTCATATTTATTTTAAATCATTTTAGGAATTAACATATTTAGTTAAGAATCTGCCTCTCACGAATTTTAAACATGCGGTTTTCACCCTACGCGTCATAAAAATTTAAAAGGTTGTTTATAACTTGGGAACTATTTATCGTTCCCTATTTCAAACGGTAATATAAATAAGTAAACCCATATTTTAGGATGGTTTATTAGGTAAAGAAGTTTTATACCAGGGTTGTTTAGAACGGACATAAAAACCTATTCGATAATTTTATATTTGACGAACATTTTTTTTATTGATAAAAAATGAAATTAAGTGCGGACAACTGCCGAGATTTCAAATTTGGAAATCTCATTTTGTTAATCGCATTTTGAACGTGTTTTTTTTATTATCGTAACATTATTAAAAGTAAAGTAAAATAAAGGTTTTTTCCATCACGTGTTCAAGTAGGCTTTAGCATAAGTTAGTATAGTTTTCTAAACCTTTATACAGGGTGTTTCCAAATAAGTAAGAAAAACTTAAGGATTTATTCTTGAGCTAATTTTGAGCATAAAAGTTCATATAAAAATATATCCGATATTGTTTATTTCTTAAGATGCAGAGTATTAATATTTATTATATTTTTTCAGTTTTTTAATTTATCTGATTTATTTTGAAAGATAATTAAGTCAAATTTGATACACGTAACAATTCTTGCAGGTCCCATAAAACAAATTTATTTTTATGTGAAATAATCTACAGAGTGATACTTTTTACCGGGTCATGTTAAATCTTACCCCCTCAAACTTTTTTTGGGGCGCCACTGACTCAATTTGATCACTTAGTTAGGTTTCCCATCTTAGAGTGAAATTTTTTTCCTGGATTTTCCTTTAAAAGTCGACATTTTTTCTCTTCCAAATAAGTTCTGTAGGGTGGGTTATTTATTGACGAAAATATTTATGTAGTAGGCTGTTTTCAAATAAGTTCACGTCTAACATGTCAAATAATTGTTTTTCTGTAAATGAAAATGGTTGGTTTAACGAATTCTTTTTGGTCGTGCTAATGGAAATGCATTAGGAGCTCAACGGATTTATGCTGAATTATATCTACAACGTGGGTTACCTCATCATACCACATTTGCTAGTCTTCATCAACTTTTACGAGAAAATGGTACTTTTCTGAAGCGAACCACTGATCAGGAAGTAAGAACAGTAGCGCTAGAGGAAGCTGTTCTTAATTTAATAGAAGATTTGATAAATCACATTATGACATCGTGCGAAAGGATAAAAAATATTCCCGGATTATTTCAACGAATAGGCTGTTCAATGTGGCGAAGATCAGATTCTTGCATTATGGCTAAGGGCAGCCATTTTCAACATTTGTTGTAATGTCTGTTATTACTATTTTGTAACTATTGTTAAGATTCTGTTATTATTATGTTGTAACTTTTTTTCTCTCAGTCCCCGTTGATTAAAAGAAATACTTTATAATTTTTTACATATTTCATTTTTTTGTGGAAAAAGTGTCGACTTTTAGAGGAAAACTCTAGAGACAAAATATTTTCACAATAAGATGGAAAAACTAACTGAGTGATCAAATTGTGTCAGTGGTGCCCCAAAAGAAAGTTTGAGGGGTAAAATGTAACATGACCCGGGAAAACGTATCGCTCTGTAGATTATTTCACCTAATAGTAAATTTGTTTTATGGGAACCGCACAAATTGTTACGTGTACCACATTTGACTGAATTAGCATTAAAAACAAATAAGATAAAATAAAAAAACTGAAAAAAATAATCAATTTTAACACCCTCTATCTTCAAAAGTAAGCAGTATCGGGTATATGTTTATATGAACTTTTATGCTTAAAATTAGCTCAAAAGTAACCTCTTCAAATATTTGCGTTTATTTGGAAACAAACTGAATAATATGCACAACCTTTTAAAAGCAGATAACAACATAATTTCTTTCTTATTACGTAATACGGTATTGATCCACCCCCATACCAACAGTTTCCTGCTTAGGCTGAGTATACCAGTAGACGTGCTTTTGAGGTCTAATCGTGAGTAGGAAAGACCTAAAGTTTAGTTTGCAATCGGTCGTAGGAATAACAGATATTTTAATGGGGAGTTGAGGGGATTCCATTTTGGGAAAAGCGATATAATGACTAATGAGTCTTCGGTCTGACATCTACGCGTCGTTGATTCTGACCCAACAAAACCAACTTATTTTTTTCTCTAAGATTCAAAGTTCACGTAGCTTTAAGTCCTTATATGCTAATTTGGGTCTTCAGAGACTCATGCAGTAAATAATAATCTACCAAGGACTGCTGACCTGATAACAATGTCACCAAGTAAACTAGTTCTTAAACGTAGTTTCAAGACGAAAATTTATTATACCTACCAGACTTATAATCGAAAACTAAAGTATTACAATTAACAACTTTTTCATCTTCGTTGACTCCGTCTGCCTTCGGGATCGATGTTCCTGATTAATCATCTTCTAAACGCCGCACTGTGGTCCAAACTGAATTTTTACTGCGACAAAAGTGTTCTCTAAGTTTCGGAATGGTAATACCCGAGAAGACCGTTGGTCTTCTCGGGTAATCGGGTAATACTATGGTTTTTGCATTGTATTATTTATATTATGAACTACCCTAAACTAAATAAACGTAATCATTACTGATCTACTAATATGGACAGCGGGTCCAAAAAAGTACGCAACATTTTTTATTTAATAATATTTAAAAGCAATTTTTGTCGAATTGGGTTAAAAGTTTTTGATACAAACGGAGTATTAGACAAATACAGAGTGTTGAAAAAATATATAACTATGACTTCAGAAAATCAGAAATATCTGAAAATTATATTTTTAAGATGCAATTAATGTAAATAAAAAAGTCATAACATTTTTATACAGAAGGTATAGTTTTGATTTCTGTAACTGTTCAGATCAAGAGGACACCACTGCTTTTTTGCTTCCAAAATTTTGTTATAGGCAGGATAAAGATCAAACTGTCTATCTCTTGCTCCTTTTCTAAGCTGGAAATATTGATCTTTAGTTAGCATACAATCGGTTATTAACGGCAATGCTTCTTCTGCAGGGCATGCTTGTACAGGTAAAGTTGATGGATGTTTCTTCATAAATTTTAGGGACCGCTGGCTTGATGGCACTGCATTTGTAAACAAACTTGTGCAACATTTTTTTGGCCCTTTCAGGAAAAACTCATTCGTGTTGCGAAGGCTAGTTCTTCCGGCGAATGGGTATTTAATTTTCTGCACGGTATTTGCTTTGATCGTATATATAGTGAAGTTCTTTGAGTATAGTGAAGTATAGTGAAGCTCTTTTTACGTCTGCCGTAAGATGTTGTTCGCTTAGGTGTATGTTCCGTGTCTTTAGTTCTATGAACATCATTTTCAATAAGTGCCTTTCAAGCCAATCTTGATTGCGCTTTAGAAAAGTTTTCATATTTTTGCCACTTGCCCAGGTTGGGTTGGATAAAAAAAATTTGAGCAAAATAAAGTTATCTTGGTTTGAATTGTCTCTTCGGAGTAATCTAGCATTTTAGAAAGCACGTAATCAGTGAGTTGTCGTCTATTATTTGCCATTGTGGCATTAGTAAGAAGGTTAGATATTTTTAGATAGATAGTTTTAGATATTCAAATAGCTGCAGGCGAGTCAACTGCGTTGCTGCAACTAAAAAGAAAATAATTTTTATTTAACATTTCCGCAAACCCACGCATATTGGGATAGTTCTTAAAATAAAGATAAGGGACAAAAGGAAGACAAAATAAAAGTTTTAAGATGGAAAAGGATACATTTTATTTGCAACTCAAGCAAAATTAATATCCAAGAAAATGTTAACCGTTTATGCAGTATTTGACTTGACATATTTACACCAAATAGTAATCAAAATGAAAGCACAAAGCTCAGAAAAACACTCGAAAACCAGACCACTTGCAAGGAAATACAAACTCAAACTGAAGGACCGCCAGGATTAGCTCGGGTTCCGATCCCGCTCCCTGCCTAACAGGTACCGCTACGCACTTAGCCGATGAATCCCCAACTTATTGTTCATTAGGAAACAATAACAAATGGTTTAATTTGAATTTCTAAACAATCGATTTTGGTGTCTGTGTCGCCATAAATATAATTTTTGGACTGCAGTGCGCGTGCGCCGGGCCCTGAGCTTCTTCTACCGTTAAATCTTTTTCAGTAGAATCATTCTCGACTCCATCTAGCCATCTCTCTGTCTTCCTTTACCTCTCCTCACATGCACTTTCATTATCATTAACATATATACATTCACGCTCAGGTTCACTAGAAAGGTTTAAGATTTAGCACTGATTTAAACTAAGGTCTTCTAGTCGATCAACTACGTATTCATAGAGTTTTGTTGTCATTGTTAATAGGTCGTCATTAAAAACTTATGGGTTATTCTAATTCTATTTCGGCGATTTGCCTGGTTTCCAAATGATTTTCATCTTGGAACGTGTTGCTAGGCTGTATTTGGTTCAATTATTTTGGAAAATACGTACCAAAATTGAACTTATCTTTATAAATTTGCTAGAAAACTTAGAAACAGACTAATAATATAAAACTTAGTTGTCTTGTTCTTACACTTATCAGTTTAAAACTTTTGGTTGTCAAATTAGACCGATCTGGCATTGGAGAGTCTGTCACATCTAATCTATTTTCATGCACTTTATTGACCATATCTCAGTCTTACATATCACTGCAGGTTTAACTAATAATGTCCGAATTTTTCCACATTTTTTGTTTTGCTTCCTTTGCTTCTTTTCTCCTTATATTTTCCATAATCTTCTGAAGTTTTGGTGCTGAAGTATTTTTCCATAGCTTTCTTCTCTTTAATGACTTTTTGTATCTCTGTTGTCTCTTTATATTTTTGTTCCCTGTTTTTGATACTCCACAACTTTCATCTGCCGCCATAGTATTCCCTCTTTGAATTTTTTCCGGTGCTCTTCTATATTTGTTTCTTCTTCCTCTTGAACTTCTGGGTTTCTCTTAAGGTTTTCTTGATGTTTTGTTCTCTGTGTCGGTTCTTTGAGTTTATAGCTTTTTATCTTCTTATTTATCTTGTTTCTTCCGTTTCTTTTTGTTCTGTTCTTATTTTCATCTTTAATAGGTAGCGGTCGCTGCCGGTTTCGCCTTTTCTTGATACTTAACATCTTTTACATATTTCTTACGTACCAGGAAATAATCAGTTACTGACTTTTCATTTCTCCCTGTTTCTTCCCTTGTGATTTTGTTCATTTTTTTTGTTTGTACTTTGTATTTGTAATTATTAAGTCGTTTTTCATACACATTTTAATAATTCTTTCTCCGTTGTTATTTTCTGTTATTTCTCCTTCTTTCCACATTATTTTTTTATATCCCTTGTTGTCTTTTCCCACTCTTCTGTTTAAATCTCCTAAGACATTGAGGTTTTCGCTTGCATCGTCCATTTCTTCTTGTCGTTTTCTGACATACTCCTCTTCCTCTTTGCTCGCATCATCATTTACACCATAGGTGACTATTACTCTGCATATATCTTCTTTTCCCGTCTTGATTTCTATTACCATCTATCTTTCGTTTATGTATTTTCCTTGATAATATTTTTCAGTCAGTTTGGAGATACTATAAGCATATTTGCATAACTCCGTTTTCTTCCTTTTTTTGTCTCTGTTACTGCTAGTACTTCCACTTACTGCTCTATCATTTCTTCAACTATTTCCTGTTTTTTTTCAGTCAAACTTCTTAGGTGCCATGTACCTACAGTTGTCATCTTTATGTCATTTTCCTGTGGTGTTGTTTTTCTTCTTTTTTTGTCATTTGTTTTGTTTCTCCCATTTCCCATCTTTTCCCTTATGGTTCTCGTTTCCCATTTTTGTATCTATTCTTAGCTCCGTTTTCTCTCTCGTGTCCTTTTCCTTTGCTAGAGTCTTCATCCGTATTCCGTCCCTATCCACATCATTCAGTTTTTTGGAGTGTCCTTTCTTGTTTTGTTTTCTATGATTTTTCCTTGCTTCTTATCGCATTTCCATTTAATTCCCTCAATTGTGATCTTTCGGAACCCTGCCTTTATACGTTTTTATATTTTTCTTTCCTCTACTGCTATTTATTTCATCATGTTTTGGATTTCCCTTTCGTCTTTAGTCATTTTATGATTTATGTATATTTTCTGCTGTATTTGTTTTAGCTTGATTTTATTCTTCATTACCATTTCTTTTTCGTAAGTGTTGTCTAGCTCTGCTTTGTATATTTTCGTTCCTATCACTCTTGCCTCTTTTATCTGCACTTTCCTACCTGTTTTTCTTTTCAAGAAGTGTTCTACCCCATGCTTTAGTCCGATTGCATTTTTCTCTTTTACCTCTAGTCCTGGTATTATTATGTTGTTACTGATTTTTCTTTCTCGAATCTTTTTACTGTATCCTCTAAGTTTTCAAGCCTGTCTTTCATTTTTCTATTTTCTTCCTTTATCTCTTTGTTTTCTTGTCTGAGCGCTATCATTGTCTGTTGGAAATCTTTGTGGTCTTGTTTTATTTCTTTTGTATCTTTGATTAGGTCTTTTGTCATCTCTGTTAATATATCAATCTTATCTTCTTTGACTTGCTTCTCCTTTCGTGATGTTCTGTTAACCTTTTTACTTTTTTCAAATATATCGTCTAGTTTCTCGGCGTCTTTTTCCCTTTTCGTGTTTTCCGATGTAATGTCCCCGTCGCTGCCCATGTTAAAATGCCCTGTATGTCTTTGTTTGGATTTTCGCTTTCAAACTAGGTTGTGCTTCTATTTATATTATTTTATTCTACTTATATATTTTATTTTATTACTGATGGTATTTGCAATTATCACGAAAAGGAACGAACTCACCCGTTTATTTTTGTTTTCCGCCTATCCTGCATTCTGTGAACTCTCTTACGCTCACTTTCTCTTAAGTTTCAAATGTTAATTAGTTTATAATATTGATTTAAATCGAAACTGAAATTATTTAATTTCTCTAACGTGAACCAACTATTTACTATCTTTTAATTCTCACTGTGTACAATTACTAGCTACTCTAGTTACTCTAGTAAAATCAAAGGATATTTTGTAAAGGATTTTGGAGAAACATATGAGGTTTCTTTAATTTTTTACGCTAATGGCCCAAACACCATTACAGAAACTAATAAAAAACATTCTTATTATTTGTCACGAAATCTTCCTTGAACCGATGGTCCATGTTTGGTGAATTAGCCTGCATATATTTAATAGAAATGTTTAATCTGAATACAGGACATTATAGATTCTTATAAATGTAGTTATTTATTCTCTAGTTCTTGATGGATGGGTAGTAAAGACAACCCTGTAGAGCAAGGCTCCAACAAATCCAGCCAGAAGTGGCGCAACCCAGTAAACCTGTAACATGAAAATAAGTATTGATACTCGTATAAAAAATAAGACAATGGCAACAGAAACATATCTTGAGTATACCTACAGCACTTACAGCAGTAATAAACTTTATCTCAAAAAACAATTAGCAAAAAAATAGAAAGAAAATAAATGTCATTCAATTTCGGCATGCCTATACTCGTAAGTCTGTCAGCGTTTACTGTTGTTGATGACGATAATAAAAACAAGTTTACATACAATTTAAATCTTGGCACTATTTCATGACATTGTTTTAGCGAAACTGCTAACGAAACGATATATTATTATTATAAAATAATTTTTGTCTACTAATCCCAGCATTAGAAAAAAATAAAAATGTTTTTTCACGGCCGAAAGGGAACTACCGAGGAAACTCCCCTTCTTGGTATAATCACCATACTCTTATATAAAATGCTCTAGTACAGGGTGGTCCACGTAAGATGACCCACTATCTTATCTCAGAATCTGTAAGAGCTACAAAAAAAAGTTAAAGACAAAAGTTTTTTGCCTTGACTTTAAGTTTTTAGGTATTCAGTTTTTACGTATACAGGGTGTTTAGTTTCTTCTGGCCAAGTATCAACTTTATTATTTTAAATGGAATACCCTATATATTTTTATATTTTCGGATTTTACGGTTGATTCTAAGTAAATTTTAATATAACATGTTTATAGAAATTTTCAGTAGTTTTCGAGATATTTTAAGTTTTAAAATTTTTACAGCGAAATCAGTCATTTGAAACATATCAAGTATTTATGTTTAATATTGCTCAATTTCCAAAATAATTTAATATTAGCTTCCCTATTAGATACTCAGTTCTTTTTTTCTAAACTAAACCAAAAGCACCATACAGGGTGTTAAATATATTAGTCCAAATTTGTCAATTTTTAAACATCAATATCTCAACTTTTTTAAATGGAACACCCTATATATAAATGTTTTATATAAAGCAGCATTTAATTCCCTATAATTTGACTATAATATTTCCTATACCTAAAATCAACTGTTTTGGAGATATTGGTATATTTCTTAAAGCCTGTAGCTTATTTTATTAAAATTATCAAGTGTTGACAAAAGTTTGACTAAAATTAATAATATTTATTTGTATTCGCCTATGATATATTTACCAAATAATAATAAATATATATTACCCTTATAATAATATCATTGGTAGTAGTTTTTTTTTTGGAAATTTTGTGAAATTTAAACCTTAATATTTTAGTTATTATCCGTCCAACCGACATAATTTTTTGTGTGCGTGATGCGATTGACTGAGTGTGCAATAATATAAACATATTTATTAAAAACTTATAATTTCCAACTGTAGTATTATTTTTGCCATTTTAGTGAGTGTTTTCAAAAAAACTATAACTTTAAGAAATTTACTTACCTCTACAAAATTATTGATTTTAGATATAGGAATCATTATAAGCGTTTAATATAAATCCGTTTTAAAAATTTATGATTTGTTGATAAAAATTTAACGAATTTAGCCTAATATATCTTATTTTCGGTATATAGAAGTATTTTTGCAAACAACATTATATAAATGACATTGTTGTGACGATAATTTCATAATGGATAAATTTTGTTTTTTATCATTTTTAAGGAATCGAATAATGCGGAATTTTGAATTGTTTCAACGTGATGGACAAACTACTACCAATGGTATAAGGGTAATATATATTTATTATGACTTGGTAAATATATCATAAGCGAATGCAAATAAATATTATTAATTTTAGTCGAACTTTTGCCAACACTTGATAATGTTAATAAAATAAGCTAAGAAATATACCAATATCTCCAAAACAGTCAATTTTAGGAATAGGATATATTATAGTCAAATGATAGGGAATTAAATGCTGCTTTATATAAAACATTTATATATAGGGTGTTCCATTTAAAAAAGTTGAGATATTGAAGTTTAAAAATTGACAAATTTGGACTAATATATATAACACCCTGTATGGTGCTTTTGGTTTAGTTTAGAAAAAAATAACCGAGTATCTAATAGGGAAGCTAATCCTAAATTATTTTAGAAATTGAGCAATAGTAAACATAAATACATGATATTTTTCAAATGAATGGTTTCGCTGTAAAAATTTTAAAAATTAAAATATCTCGAAAACTACTGAAAATTTCAGTAAATATGTTATATTGAAATTTGCTTAGAATCAACTGCAACATCCGAATATGTAAAAATATATAGGGCGTTCCATTTAAAATAAGAAAGTTGGTACTTGGCCAGAAAAAACTAAACACCCTGTATACGTAAAAACTAAATACCTAAAAAATTAAAGTCAAGACAAGAAACTTTTGTCGTTAACTTTTTTTTGTAGCACTTACAGATTCTGAGATCAGATAGTGGGTCATCTTATGTGGACCACCCTGTACATTATATAATATATTAGATTTCTTTTTTTTTTTGCTGTAGTGAAGCAGGGTAAAAATAAATCAAATCTTACGCTGATTATTATTATTATTTTTATGTCACTATGTACGTAGTATGTTCCATAAGTTTCCGTCCCGTCCCATTCTTTAGGACTGCATGCGATTTTGGCTACCGCCGTTCGGTACCCTCACTCCTGTTATACATTTATGTAGTACTGCATCCAGGTATCTCGATTAGTTTAGTTGTAAGTGTGAGTAAATATAAATAAGTGTGTCCCTAAATTTGTTAGTGCAAGATGGGTGCCGCGAATTCTTTCTTCGACTTTGCAAAAAGACGAACGCGTCAAGTGTTGTCAGCGGCTTTTAGATCATTATAACCTCGAGCCAAAAGAATTTTTGGACTCGATTGTCACTGAGGATGAGACTATGATCCTTTATTACGACCTTTTGTCCAAAAAAGAGTTGATGGAATGGGGAAAACCGGGAAAAGCGCCCCTCGAAAGACTATGTCGAGGCCCATTTTGCAGCCAAAGATAAAAACAATTTTTTGCAGGTATAGAGATGCTTCCGAAGAGATGTAAGAAATGTACTGATATTAAGGGAGATTATATTGAAAAACAGTAAGCACCGCATTTTCATTTTTATCTTTCTTCTGGGTCGGGACGGAAACTTACTACCTATCATAAAGGGTGTTATAAAATTCCCTACATATATTAAAATGGGTAAATCCTTGTGTGAACTCATGTTAAAAAAGTAAATACTCATGAATGGCGCTTCGCAATAATAAGCTAGTATTCGCCCCCCAACCTTCCTTTTACAAATGGGACCCGCCCCAGGCAACATTTACATGACACTGAAAAAGTTGCCAATTCTATCAATAATTTTTCTATACAATAAGTTACTATAAGAAATAATGTTTTTGGTACTTTTAAAGTAAAATCTTTTTGAAATTAACTTGTTTTGAAAATGTTTACAAACGCTAATATACCACACAACACAGTACAGCCATTAATGCATAAAATCAATACTTTACTAATAATTAACATTAACAAAAGGTTCATTAAAGAAAATTAATGTTTTTGTTACTTTTAAAATAAAATCTCTGTAGTACTTCCTCTAGAAAGGTTATATCATGTTATATTTAAAAATTGAAAAAAATACTAAGAAAAGTTGTTAAAAATTAAATAATATGTAACGTACCAACTGCTTTAAATGTTTCAACAAACATCACTATTGTTGCTAAACTGTTTAACTGTTTCTTTCGGCCGTGAGAAAAATATTTTGATTTTTCTTATGCTTGAGGTCAGCAGAGAAGAACCCTGTTTTGTAATATAATTACCCTTAATCGAATCTTGACTTGTACCAAAAAGTCGATAGGGTAAATAGGAGCCGAGAAAAAAAATTAAACAATTACGGGTAAGTTTTACGGGCATGTTTTACACCCTGTTAGGGCTAGTAGGGGGCTTAAATGTTCCACATGTGATTATCTACTTATAATACATTATTTGGCTACTCCACTACTATAGTTTAATACATGCGGGGGCAGTTTTTCACAGCTTTATCTTCTGGGCCCTTTTGGTATAATACTCTACTCAACGAGACCTTCCGGTAAATTTGACTCTACTGCTAGATCAGTCTATTGAGGAAAGGACTAAGCTTCATTTGTGATTTAATTTAGAAACTGGGTTTATGGTGGCAAAACTGAAAGCATTTGTTTTTGTGTATGTCAAACAAAACTAATGAGATGCATTGTAATTTTTTTACGGTACCACTGTCTGCACTATATCCGCTATTTTACTTAACAGGTGCATTCAAGTTATTCTGCAATAATCTTTGAATTCTGATGTTAAAATACGAGAACAATTAAAAATTATAAAACTTTTGATTATTACCGGATTAAATAAATCTTTTGTGGCTACTTACTAAATACCTACCCAATGATTATCCCAGTCGCCATTGAAAAGTGCTGGAGCAAAACTTCTTGCCGGGTTCATGTTGGAACCCGTGTATGGAACCTGTTACATAAAAAATTATAAAATCAAGGAAATTACAGTAACTAACTTTATATTTAAGAAATGGGTTTTGTAAACAGTAAAAGGTGATTAAAACTTAACATAGCATTTGGCTTAAAATGCTGAAAGCTCTGCCACGCAAAAAAATATTCCTAAAATCAATACACACATATTTAATTATTTTTTTGTAAGAGCGGGATATTTTTTAGGAATAATAATATTTATTATTATTATTATTATTATTATTATTATTATTATTATTATTATTATTATTACTATTATTATTATTATTATTATTATTAATTATTATTATTATTATTTTTATTATCTGCGTTGGCACAGGTTACTTCTGGTTTATTTAAAACAGTTACATCGGTCTCAGACAAGATGTGACGTTTAAAGGTAAGTATAATCCCCACTCTAACCCAAGTTCGCTAATACCTTTCTTCAATGTTTTAGGTACCTCACCGGTGGATCTTATAACGACTGGAGCGATGATAGTCTTCTCCGTTTTTCACATTTTACGGATTTTATTAGCTAGTTGTAGGTATTTATTTATTTTCTTTGCATAGGGTTTTGTTATGTTTTCTGGTAAAGAGGCCGAAAAATCAACTATAAATATTGTATTTTTATATTTAAATGTGAGAACAAGGTCAGGATATTGTTTGTAAGTGGTCGATCCGTTATTATCTTTCTGTTCCAGTATAAACAGATACGATGATCCCCACCGTGGCGGGTCATATTCGTAGTAGGGCATAAGATCAAGATCTTTTAAACCCATATATTTTTCTCTAAGACTTTAACAGATTATTTCACCAATCACTCAAGATACGATTTCGGCGCTAGTACTGAGCAGCCAGCCACGATGTGATCAAGGTACTCCTCCCTTACCTTGCAAAGGCGACACTTGGTATTTTGCAACTGTTCTCCAATAACCCTTTTATAAGCTCTGGTTTCAATGACCTGATCTTATATAGCCGTTATAGCTCCCACTGTTTCAGCGAATAAATTGCTGGATCTTAAGTACGCTATGGAGGCTGCGGTGTCAATAATAGGTCTGTTCCAACAAGCAGTTAGAACGGTTTTCTGACCGTCCGAAACAATCAGTCATTTACATGCACTAAACGCGTCTGTCGCTTTGCAACATGTAATATTTATCTGGGCACCTCTATTTCTGATCGAAAACCGTTCTCGGACTCGGTGTTGGAACAAACCTATTATGGCTCTCGATTACAGCAAGATACTTTCCATGACGAGGTTTGCCTCTCCACTTTGGATCCGCTGATCCACCGTCGGGATTTCTGCGATCGGGATAAAATTTCTTTCCGCCAATCTTAGCGGCATCGCTTTTTGTTCGATACGACTATCGCCTGGTGTAATTCGCTGGACTGGGTTTTTCTTAAAGTATTTTCTTAAGTTTTCCAGCTGACTCTGATGTCTTACAAGCTGGTCAGGTATTCCCCTACCGCCTAGTTTTCGTGGAAGATGGTATCTACCGTTCGACGGCAGGTTTCGTGTGATGCGTTCTAAATATACAGAACTCTTTTCTGGTTTCTATATTTAGGTCGTTCAGCTCAGTCGGGGTCCATTTCATAATTCCGAAGCTATAATTTATAGCCGATGTTGCGTAAGTATTCATATCATAGCACTTGCCAAATTTCTTGCATATAATTTGGAGTGCAGTAGTCATCGAATTCTTTTAAGTTAAGTATCCATGGCTTTCTTTTAAGCTTCTTTATTATCAATGCCTGTATGTATCCGAGGTATTTATACTTTTCATCGCCATCCAGCAGGCCCTGGTCATCGACCCTATAACCTTCATGGTCAGTACACCTTCCTTTCCTTCCTTCCATTCCGCTTATTTTACACTTGTCGATTCCAAATTTCATCTGGATGTCCGTACTAAAGCGACCCCCACAACAGGTTTTGCAAGTGATTCTTGTTCTTGGGGTACAATTTAAGGTCATCCATGTACCAAAGGTG
The DNA here is from genome assembly GCA_963971165.1 of Philopedon plagiatum. Classification (NCBI taxonomy): domain Eukaryota; kingdom Metazoa; phylum Arthropoda; class Insecta; order Coleoptera; family Curculionidae; genus Philopedon; species Philopedon plagiatum. The sequence goes on from OZ020189.1 coordinate 32,415,671, forward strand.
ACTAATCTGCCCGTCTGTTTGGGGTATCTGGTATCCCTTTTTCTGTTTGTTAAGCAATGTTGTTAAGGCCGCAAAGCTAAAAAAACATAAAGGACTAAGCGTATCTCCCTGAAATATGCGTCTTTTAGTTTTAATTAGGCCTGAATCAAGAGAATGCTCGGAGGTATTAAGCATCAGCTGTGTTTGCCATTATGTCATTGCGTGATCAAGAAAGCGACGAATATGCTCCTCAATTTTATACACGTCCAGAATTTCGATAGCCAGCCGAACGCTTTCTGATAGTCTATGTACGCTGTAAAAAGAGAATCTTTGACACGTTTCGCATTGGACGAAATGACTGAATCAATAGTCAGTTGTTCTTTACATCCTCTTGAGCCTTTACGGCATTCTTTCTGTTTCTCATCCAACAACGTGTTAGTTTCAAGGTAGGTATAAATCTTCTCTGTTAATATGGATGTTAGTATCTTTATTACTTTTATTATTATTATAAATTATTATTATTATTATTATTATTATTATTATTATTATTGTTATTATTATTATTATTATTATTATTATTATTATTATTATTATTATTATTATTATTATTAACAATTAATAATTGTAATTATATTAGCAGTAGTAAGTACATACCGCAGCCATAGCTATGGCTGCAATGGCTAACCCAAATCTGACTGGAACCGAATCATGTTTCTGGCTGTTTCTGGGATCCCATATACCACAACACACTAACGTCAAAATTAACGTAGCTAAGAATTCTACTAAAAATCCTTGAAATACAGTAAGGTCGCCGTGAATTCCGGGTGAGCATACTCCGAGAGCTTTAAAGGTTCCATTTGCTGAATGATCTATATTATCATTCTTCATAAACGAAGCTGGTGTAGATAGCTAAAATTTAAAAAAATTGTAGTTAATATGAAGAAAATTCATTGACTATTTTTTATGTTTTAATAACAGAACGAATGGGCTTATCCAGCAATTTTTCTATTTCATAATATGAAAGTATTCCATTCGACAAGCTTATCCTCAAAAAATTAGAATTTTTTGTGATAAAATTCACCCTCAAAAGAACAATCAAACTTTGCTCATTATAGAACTGGTCTCTGATTACGTAGTCCCACGATGAGCGACCTAAATTTAAGAAATAAATTAAGCGTTGGCACCGCTGCAAACATTTTCTGGCGATCCTGTATACAGTGGATTGGTTTTCGAGGTTATGTTAGTATTAAAACGGCCGATAGGATACATGGCGGTGTTGCCGTATCCCTAATTTAAGTCGTCACATTGTCCGTTATGTTCAGTTGATTTTCATTCGGTGACATCAGGCTGGACACTGTACTTCTTGAATTTGGTCGAAGTTTAAACCTTAATATTTTTGTTAATACCGTAATCTGGGGCTACTTGGACACCCCGGGGTAACTTGGACATTTGACACTTACCTACGTCGCCATTTTCTTTTCTCCGAGAAGAGTTTTTTTTGGAGGGGTTTTTATTTTTTTCTCCTTTTGTTTCTGTTAACTGCTAACTAAAAATGGTAAGACAGTACAAAAGAACTCCTGGTTCCAGGACCTACCATGATTTAAGGATGAAGACTTGGAAAAAGCCTTGGAGGCTATAAGAGCCGGCATGTCAAAAAAGCTGGCTGCAGAAACTTTCAAAATACCCCGAACAACGTTAGTTAGGAAACTTCTTGGAAGGAACATGGGATCAGTTGGGCCCCCAAGAGTTTTATCGACGGTGGTGGAAGCGACAATTGCGGAGAGTCTTGGTGTGGTGGCCTCCTGGGGTTTCCCACTAACACGGTTGGATGTGAGGTCTGTTATATCAAAATATCTCGACAAACAGGGAAAGACAGTAAAGGTTTTCAAAAACAACGTTCCTGGGGAAGATTTTCTGGATTTATTTATCCAGGGGAATAATTTATCCATACGACTTGCTTCGAATATAAAGCGATCCAGGGCTGGTGTCGATCGGGAAGACATCTTAACATTCTTCAACAATATTAAGGAAGCCTTACATTCTTCTGACTCAGATTTTGTTCCAAGTGATTAGTTTTAAATGAACTTTGTTATAACAAACAACAGTCTTTAGTTTTTAAGTTTTTTTTCTAAGTTTGTACGTTTCTGAATTTTTTTTTGGTTGTTTTTATGTTTTGTTTTTACGAACCTATTCGTAAATAGGCAGTATTGCAATTTTGTTATGAACGCTATTTTCAGTTATTCAGTTCTTAAGATTTGATGTTCTATAAGTGGAGCAGTTTCGTTGAAGCTAGGTTAAGTTTTAAAAAAGGATTCAAGTTCCTATTGACCAAATATTCTTTTCGTTTGTCTTCAAACACTGCGTTTTGTACCAAAAAGATGTTACCAAACTTATTTTTATAATAAATACCAGTGTTAATTTGATTTGTGTTAATTTTTATTAAAAAATATAAATAAAATATTAAAAAATATATACATACCTATATACAGGACTGTTTTTTTAGTTTTTTTAACAGGATCTCGGGTAACTTGGCCATAGAAACCATTTACAGAGCCAATTTCGTCGACTTTCACTTAGGTGACCAATTTACCCCAAACCCGGGGCAACTTGGTCACCCAATATTTATATTTTTTTTTCGAAAAATGAAAAAAATATTAAGCTCATGCAATTTCAGGGGATAGTATTAGAGGCTCCTCGGTTTAGGTAAATTTTCCCAGAATGATAATTAAAGCGGTTCTGGAGTTATGTGAACAAAATTGCCAAAAAGGTGTCCAAGTAGCCCCGGATTACGGTACCCGTCCAATTGACTTAATTTTTTTTATTATGTTTCAATTGACTCACATTATGCAAAAATATTCACATATTTATTGAAAACAAGAAATGACTGAACAAGCCCATTAAGAGATTTTGAAGACCAGTTTTTTGTTATCGTTGATATTTAATTCACAACATTTTATCAAGTTTCAAAATAATGCCAATTGACAGAAAAAATCGGATAACTAACAAAAAATATGTCACCCAGCAAATGAAATGTCAACTAACTGACCGATTCTTTTTGTCAACTGACTGATTTTCTTGACAATAATTGATGAATAATAAATAAAAATCTGTGAATTTTAAAGGCAAAAACATCCAGAACGCTACTACACCATCGTGTCATAGTGAACGGTTGGTGGTGAGAATTTTACAGAAAAATTAGCGGACATAGCGATGGTGTCAATGTCAGCTGTATAAATAGGAAATTAAAAAGATCAAGAACAAAGTTTTAAGATAATCGAAAAAAACTGGATGCAGGTAAAAAATTTCATCTACCAAATACTATGCAGTTAAAAACAGTGAAAACATCTTTAAAAAAAATAGCACACTAAGTAATAAGGATAATTTATAAATAGTTCAAATAATGCGATTATTCAAGACAAACTATGAAACATACCTTGAGCAAACCAAATCCTAGTAAGGCACCAAAGAATTGGCCAACAAAATAAATGGGAACCTGAATTAACGGAATATTTCCTAATGTTACTGCTGCAACTGTAACTACTGGATTTATATGAGATCCAGAAATATGCCCAACTACCTAGAAAAAAAAGGATAAATAAATAGCCAGAGGCATGAATATATCTAAACCACTCGTCGTCCAAAATAAACTGTAAAAAGTTAATATTTTTAAAATTGTATTGTTTAATTGTCTGTGCCTAGTTATAACTAGTAGATTTTGTCAATTTTGTTTATGTGGTTTTTAAACAATTTTAGGCATTATTTCTTTTCCTGTGTATTTTTGGCAACCGGCGCGGCGCCAGACTAGGTTAGTGTCAGATGTTGATATTAACAAGAAAGAAATAATTTTGTTAGTTTAAACAATATTTTACCGAGATATACAAATAACAAGGAATATATGAATATGTCGGAATTAAGGTTGTAAAAAACGAAATATCCTCGTAGGTTATATAGGTGTATCTAAATTTTCAGAAAAAAGGGGTTGCTTAGCTTAAATAAATAGCATGAGTGCTAGCAGCTCTTAAAATGAAAGTCCAGGATTTTGCCACTTGCACGAATGCCATTTGCTAAAAAAATTGCAAGCAATGTATTTTTTGGATTTTTTTACGGGAAAAATTAGATGCACAGATACACGTGTCAACACGTGGCATAGAAATATCTATTACATTATTACATTTTTGTGATGTTTGCATCAGCCGATATTTATCCACTAAGTGTGTGAGTAAAAGATGGAAGAAAAAAAATTGAAGAGGTCGGAAAGTACGAATTTCTATACAATGTACAGCAAAGTACGGATTATCTAGGTCAGACAACCTGAGCAAACCTTAAACAATAAAAATCTTTCCATTGAAGATATTGCTTCTCTAAACTGTATTTTACTGCTCTAATATAGTTTTTAGTAAATTATTGTCAAGCACGTCAAACTCTTTTAGCGATTTCAGTCCACAGAACGTAAAATGTCAGTATAACACATCAGAGTAATGTGATCAGAAAATATGATGTGTTGTATGTGCTAACATGTCACGTGTTAATACTGTGTTCCTAGCTGACTTTTTCTCCGAGTAAAATATACACAACATACCTACTATTAATTTCTGTAATTTTGTTGACAGTCAAATTTTGCCGCGAGTAAAAAATCGAATAAATTTCTGGCAGAAGCTGTCAAACAACTCTTCCACTTAAAAATGATTTTTGACATAAAAAATCCCACTTGTGATTGGTCGGAATTAAAGTAAAATTTTTGAATCGTTTTAAACAGGTTTGAGATCCAAAAAAAAATGGTGCCAATATAATAATTTGTTCTTTAAATAGGATTTCAATCACTTTAATCACTTTAATCACTTGATCCTGGAACACCTCAAATTTCTTCATCGCATTTCTTAAAAGCATATTTTCTTATTTATGCTTGGTGAATAATTCTTGTGTCATTCTTGTGTTTTAAAAAATACCTAATATTTTTGTAATTGCAAGAACATACTTGCCAACAAAAATGTATTAAAACATTTTTCATTTCAAAATCTTTTATTATATGGCATTACTGTAATGAACTGTAACAGTTCATTGCAAAATTTGCACCTTTAACTGCACTGGGCAATAAATTTGACCTTTCTTTCTTTATTCATGAAAAACCCATTTTCTGAATTTTATTGGACATAAGCAGACTGAAATAACGTAAAAAAACGTCCTCAAAGTACATCGTGGAATCTATCACGCAGGTCTTGAATTATTACTAGGTAATATAGGTAAAAGGTATAGGTGAACGAAAAATAAAACTGTTAAATTCTGAAGTTTTTATTCTTAAGAAAATTACATTATTGTCATTGTCACTGCAGAATCAAGAATTAAAAAAACATATACAACAAAGAACCTACAATTTATAAATTTAAACTAAATGAGAGACGTGCCCACCTTCTACGTTCAAACATGTTCTCATTCTTCTTTCAACAGCATCAAAAACATTAGTGAGCCCTTGGGAGGTGTTGTTAATTTCCTGAAATTTATTTGTAATTCTAGCCTGTAGTTCTTCTAAATTTTCACAAGGCGTTTTGAAAACCGAGTTTTTAATGTGTGGCCATAAAAAAAGCCACACGGCGTGAGATCGCGTGACCGTGGGGGCTACCTAGTAACTGGCATATTACGACTAATGATTCGGTCTTTGCAAAATGCTTCCAAAAAATTTAAAGTATCCAGAGTTACGTGAATTAGTGCGCCGCTCTACTGGAAGTAACCTTGTCGCATCCTTCATCGTCTAATGCGTTTACAAAATTTTCAAATATTTCATCCCGGTATCGCGCCGAATTGAGAATCCCTTAAAAAAAATAAGTCCAATTAACCTTCTTTTCGATATGGCCACCCACACTCCATCTTTTTGTGAATGCAGAGGCTTCTCTATAAAGAAATGTGTTTTTTTCAGAACTCCACATTCTCATTTGTAGAGAATTTACATAACCAGAGAGGTAAAACGATGCCTCGTCAGTAAAAAATGTTTTTTAAAATACGTTTGAAAATTGCATTTGCTGCAGTTTGTCGTTTGGTAACAATTCTTGCAATGAGCTTAGACGATAAGCGTGCATATGCAGATCACATTTGACAATTGTATTGCAGGTTCCGTAGGATACATTTACTTGCTGGCTTAAACGCCGAATAGGGGTTTGTGGGTGTTTATTAACAATTTGCCTGAGTTTCTCTACTTTTGTGCTGTGCGAACTTTGGGTCCCTCACTGCCTTCCTTTCTATTTACACGTCCTAGTTCTCTAAACAAAGTCACAGATCTAGTCAAAACTTGTCGAAATCCATGACTATGTGTGGAAATTCTGTTTGAAAATCCTGAATGGCGCCCCGTGTTGAATAAACCTACTGGCCATCAACCATTCTACCGTTTCTAAAGTAACTTTCGATCATAAAAGCTTTTTGTTCTACCGTGATTACCATAAGTTTTTATTAAATAAAAACTTCAGAACTTACCTTACCTATTGTACCTCTCAAGAGTAATAATTCAAGACGTGCGTGATTGATATACGGCATACTTTGAAGACGTTTTTTTTATCTTACTTTACCTTAAACTTATTTTTTGGCTCTCTAAAATTAAATATTTTTATTGCTTATTATTGCTTTGTTCGGGTTCCTCATATTGGCGGTTCAGAACTGTGCTAACCATGTTCATTCATTACTCTTTTCCTGTTCGGGTTTATTGGAGCTGCTTTGGAATTAATACCGAACAAGTAAACTACTGTTTTCGATTTTTGACGAATAAATCTGGAAATGGTTTTAAATAATCCAAATCAGTCCCTACTCTGGGGAAGAAATCGGTTAAGAACAAATTTCTAATTAACATTGACGTATACCTACGTATTTGATCATATTTATTTACGACATAACCTGGAAAGTAACTTTTATGGATTTAACAGAATTTTTATTAATTTCAATGTTTTTTCATCAAGTTCAAGTCCCTCTTCAAGCGATTTAAAGAGCGTTTTTCGTTCTTTGGAACTAGTTCAAAAAAATTTCAGAATTTGCATCAAACGTGAACAAGTTTACAACAATCCGATTTTCAGAACTCAATCAAACGTTATGCAAACAAAGAACGAAATCGGGTTGTGAGGCTAATGGCTATGCCAAATCAATATGGACATTTCACGCTGATTAGCACCTGTTTGTTGAGTTAGCTTTTATTATGCTTATCTTACATTATGAAGCTTATTGTTAGTACAAGTACATAGATACAAAATGATATCAAAGCAAATTTTTTGTTTACATCTTTATGTCACTAGTTATTTCACTAAATGCGAATTTCACTTCTAGCATTACATAAAATGTAACTATAGCCGGGTTCTCATTAGTCGACTTCATTGATCAATATCATTGAATCATGCCTTTGAAGTAAAATAGTTTAATTTGAACAGTCGTTTAACGATATCGTTTAATAATATTGCGTTTCAATAAAATTGAAATGAATTCCTACGTTCGTTGATCGACGGGACTGATTCAGTGACACTGAACAATGGTCGAGTCTGAGAACACGCGCTCAGTTGCATTAAAAACAATACGAAGTCGGTTGAATTTTGTGTCTTTTTTAGTTTAATTTTGTTTTCGTGAAAAATGGCAAATTTTAAATGGAGAGATGGAGACATGTCTATTGTCTGACAGACATTGGGAAATACTGTTTTTGGGCAACCTGTACAGTGCAGTCAGAGATGAAAAAGAATTTCCTATAGCTAAATATCTTCAAACTACTTATAATTGACACTTTCTGTAGAAGTTCTTTAAATTTCTCTTGACTCATCCTTAAATGCTTTTAATACGCATCCAAGTCATCTCCAGCCTCCAGCTAATTCCGATAACCGTCTTACTGAAGCACCTTTACATACCCATCTTGAGATCCATAGTCTGACCCACCAACGTCGAGGTTTTCTTGTTTTTCTCTTTCTAATTAGGTTTTTTAAATGTTCACACACAATACGAACGTCAGCACGCACAATCTTCTTTCTTGCAGCCATTTTTACAATTGACATTTTCTAGACTCAATATTCAATGCTCTTGAATCATGTGAACAAATTTTACATTTAATTTCATATTCAATGGCATAGATTCAGTGATATTAATAAGGAAGTCGATTAATGAGAACCTGGCTTTACAACCAAAACAGTTGAGCATTTCATTAATAAAAAGTCTAGGCTTTTAAAGAATCAATAATTTAGTTTACTATTTAACACAGCACATTATGGCTGACTTTTTAGTGACAATTTATTTACACTCCTCTCTCCGTAATAAAAACAAAGTCGTTTATGTTTATATAAACTTTTTGTCTTAAAACTGAGTAAGGAATAATACCCTGAAGTTTGGCCACAAACTTTATTACCACCATAAGAGGAAATTTAAGCAAAAGGAGTAAAAATAATAGGTACATTTTTTGCAATTTTCTTAATTTTGCTTTAAAAGTTTATGCTGTATAGTCATATTGCAATTAACTTACTTGAACTGCTACCATCACAGCCAAACCAAATGTGAATGATAACTGTAGATGGTGTATACTACCTTCCACAATATCGGCCACACAACCCATGCAGCCAAGGAAGACAAAAATTGCGGTACCAACTACTTCCGCAGTGCACAAAACTACCCTGTCCATGGTTGTCATTTCATCACTTATTTGAATTATCTTGCCTACAAATCAGAAATTATAACTACCATTAAATTTGTATAGAAAAAGAAACCAATAGCGTATTTTCATCTACCAAACAAGGTCTCAAAAGGGCGTAGCTTGTCTAAAATCTGTTGAAAAACAATATTTTATATTTGAAATGGCAAGCACAGCCACGAATTTCAATATATATATATATATATATATATATATATATATATATATATATATATATATATATATATATATATATATATATATATATATAGCAAGTGAGGCAATTATAATAAAAAATTTAAAATTAGAAACGTAATTTTCTGTAAGTAGTGTATCTGTTATTGATTTTTTACCGGTAATGAATGTACTGGTCAGTGGCGGTTGGTGAAATTTCAAAGTTGTATATCTCTGTTCATACTTACAGGACCCGTACCAAATTAAGGGGTTTTGATAGTGAGCCCCCTGGGAATGTTTTGGTAAAGAAAAAAACATTTTGTAATTTGCGAAAAAAAGTTAAATTTTTGGTGCGGCCCTCCCAAGAAATAAATGAACACGTCTAGGTGTTTTATGTATTAGTTTTTCTAAACAAATTTTAGGTACATCATTTTGTCGACAATTTTTAAATTTTGAGAGAAAAAAATGTCTTAGTAGAAAGTTATAGTCATTTGAATTTTGTTAAGCCTAAAATATAATTTAAAAAAAAATTCAAATGACTATAACTTTCTACTAACACATTTTTTTCTCTCAAAATTTAAAAACTGTCGACAAAATGATGTAAAATTTGTTTAGAAAAAATAATAAATAAAATACCTAGACGTGTTCATTTTTTTCTTGGGAGGGCCGCGCCAAAAATTTAACTTTTTTTCGCAAATTACAAAATGTTTTTTTTTCTTTACCAAAACATTCCCAGGGGGCTCACTATCAAAACCCCTTAATTTGGTACGGGTCCTGTAAGTATGAACAGAGATATACAACTTTGAAATTTCACCAACCGCCACTGGTACTGGTACTGGAAATAAGTAAATAAAGTTATCGAAGTTTTTGAAAATATTAAGCGGTGTAAAAGGTTTATTTTTTCTTTCCGCTTACGTAATAAATAACTTTAAACAGGGTCCGATACAGAATGTTAGAAAACTTTTTAAGCCTAAATTATCTTATTTTTGAATTTAAAAAAAGTTTATTTTAACGATGCATTCAAAGGTAAAAATGAAGTATTAACCTAGGAATCACCCTATATATTCTGAACACATTAAACCATAACTATGTTCCCACGCAGCATCAATAAAGTTTTATATTCTAGCAATATACCTGGAATATTTATTAAATGTACATACTTTAACATTATGTATCGCATATAGGTATATCCATAGTATGTAAATATCCATTGGTTGATATGTGGGTTATTCGATAATGACTTTTCGAACAATTTCATTTTTGAAAAAATCATGTTTTGAAAGAAATGTATATTCGAAAAAATTGCTTTTGGAATCTTTTGAAGTAGATATATTTTGAAATTTAATGTTGCAGTAAAATCTTAATAAGAAAAAGAGAAACAAACCTGCTCAGGCTAGTTAGAGTTAAAGTTTCATTCATGATTACGTATTTCTAGGTAATGCTGAGATAACCTAGGTAATGCTGACATTAATGGAATTTCGGGCAATAACGTTAACATACATATACATAAGTTAAGAAATTACATACCTACATCGCTACATAGTTTGGGTGTGTGCACTGCACATCGAGTAATCATTACTAAATTATAAATTTTGCAAATAATAAAAACCTGAACCACCTAACTAAATCTGACTCGGATGTATAAATTATTTTCTTTAAAAGTGTAATTAATTTGACTAAATTATTCAGTGTTTATTATTTGTATGTCAAATTGTTCTTACCGTCCTTGTCCTTATCTGGATTGACCCATTTTACCTCAGGGGGATTTTCTTGAGGCACTGCTGGTGTCGTTGGTGAAGATATCACGGCTACTCCAATTGACCCTTCATTTAGAGAAAATTGTCTGTCAGTCATCTTGAAGAAATATTGGACAAGCTGACTTGAGTTAGTGTTTCTAACCAGCCTTTGCTTTAAAATGATAAATATGTAATTAAAGGACCTAAAAATAGTAATCAGTTGTATAATCTATATATTTTGAATATCTAATGAATTTATTATTTTAAACTATTACAACTTCATTTTTTACTGACTCTTTATATTTTACAATGGGGAGATTTCTTCTCTTCAAGTTGTTTAGCTACGTTAGGTAGTTAAATGATATTTTTTGTCTACAATTAATATTTATATGTGGGTATAATCTCTAATTGTGATGATCTAAATAAAAAAAACTAGCAAATCATGTTACGAAGTATGCATTTTGATATTTTTGTCACATTTATTTTGTTCTTTTGGGCTGCAATTATGCTACCGGCTAGTTCTCATTAGGTTTGGTTTTTGAACTAATTAATTTTTTTATGAAGTATGGGGAATAAAGAATAAACATCTTATTAAATATGAGACATTTATTGCCTACCTCCAAACGGAAATTAAATATTATCTTTAATTTAAAGCAAAAACTGCATATTTTACTCCCTTCACTCTCTATCTCAATATAACTCATCTAATTAACAAGTGTACGGGAACGAAAGGAACATATTTTAATAGTATCTAGCTCCCGGAGTCATAATAGGTCGGTATAGAACATTTTGCCTCAGGACAATTTTGCTTCCTTAAGAAGTTATAGGGCCTTAGGTCCTTAGAACTTGTATTTTATTTTACATTTTTTTAGTCACATTGCTCATAGTTTAAACTTTTGTATTTCAATGTGATATACGGGAATTTACCTGGTAGCCAAATAAGAATTTGTTATTTTATTATTATTTTTTCTGTAAGACATGACAACACCCTGCACTTATTTTATTTTTCCTAATATTTTTTGTAATTATATACTTTAAAAGGATTGCTCGTTTTTTTGAAAGAGCATTCAATTCGGTTTTAAAAAAGGTTATTCTTGCTTAATGACCCTCATATATCTCATTTTCGGGTTAGTGAGGGCATAAAATCTATTTTTGTCTAGCAGATGTAAAAAAAATTACCGGGGGGGGGATTAAAGGAAAGACTGGGAAATTGTCCAAAAATGTTAACTAATCAGTCATTTTCGGGGTTACTGAGGTAAGAAAATCTAATTTTGTTTAATTCGACCCGTAATTTTTTTTTGTATGTTCACGCAAAATTCTTTAACGGATTAACCGATTTCCATAATTTTTTTCGTTTTGTAGATGGGTTCTCACAAATGGTCCCATTTTAAGGGTTTCCTGCTGAAGTGAGTGAAAACCTAAAAAACTGGAAAAACCAAACGAAACTCTTGAAATCGACTATTTTTACGTATGTACCTACTTCGGAATGGTATCCCCGATTTCAATAATTTTTTCTCCGTTGTGTTTAGCATGACGATCCGATGGTCCTGCTGGTAATTGACTTTAAAAAAAGCTAACGGGAGGGGTAAGAGGAGTTAAGGCTTAAAGTTTTTGCGAAAATGTTTAATATCTCATTTTCGGGGTTACCTAATGAGGGCTTAAAATCTTATTTTGTCTAGCAGATGTTAAAAACAATTACCGGGGGGGGGGAGGGATGAAAAGAAGATACTGGGAAATTGTCCAAAAATGTTAACTAATGTGTCATTTTCAATGTTATCGAGGTCAGCAAATCTAATTTTGTTTAATAAATGCTAAAAATATATTAACGGAGGGGGGATAACAAAGAGCGGCTGAGAATTTCTCAAAAAATGTTAACTACTATAACATTTTCTGGGTTATTGAAGTCAGAAATTGTAATTTTGTCTAACCGATATTAAAAAAATTAAGGGGAGTGGGGATAAAAAGGGGCGATTGGCATTTTCTCAAAAATGTTAACTAACATGCCATTTTCGTGGCTATTAAGATTAAAAATTTTTAACTTTGGGTAACAGATGTTAAGAAAATTGACGGAGGGGGGGGGGGGGGAATAAGGAAGAGCGACTGGCAATTTCTACAAAATTGTTAACTAATGGGTCATTTTCGGAGTTATTGCTAAGTTCATGTACCTAACGGATGTAAAAAGAATTACGGCGGGGAGGGGACGAAAGGAGCGGATGGAAAATTTTTTAAAAATATTAACTGTTATTTTCGGGGTTACTGAGGTCTGAAAATCCAATATTACATGGACATTACAAATTTAAAGATTTTGAGATTAAGGGGGAGATAGAATAGTTAAACTAAAAAGAAAGAAAATTTTTTTTTTCAAAAAAATTAACTAACTTCACAAAAGAAAAAGCACTAAAAAATACGAGATAATATTTTTACGTATTTATAACTCTGGTTAATGGTAAACTTCATTTGGTTTAAAGTTAGGTAACTTTTACACCAAAGTTCTAAACTTTTAAGTCGACGCAGTATATATAGTCCTTCCTTGCCGGACTCGACTCAGCACTTTGTGTCGGTCATTTGTGACCTTGTCTACCCAACATATTTTTATCATTCTTCTGTAGCACCCTATGGTAGCATCACATCTCGAATGTTTCTGTGCCGTTATTCTTGTTTCCTTGGTGTCAAAGCTTCACACCCGCACCCGTATAAAACAACACTCCATAATGTAATCTTTTAAGCTTTCGAATTCCTATATCGATATAACACATATTATATAGGTACTGTGATAATGCAACTCTGCAGATTCGCTGTATTGCAATACAGGTACTAATATTCTTCTTTCAAAAAAATTAACCAACTTCACAAAAGAAAAAGTATTAGTAAGTATAAAATAATATTTTTACGTATGTAGGGGAGACCGGGGCGGAATGGGGTACCGGGGAGGAATGGTGTAGGTTTTATATTTCCCGCTGCAGAAGCCGGATATTACTAGCGCTCTCTAACACCATTTACTAGAACGCCACTTATCAACAGGCAACAACAAACGGGTTACTGCAAACAGCTAAGAGTGTTTTTGAGCAAACGTTGTGAAATTGTGTATGTTATTAGAGTTTTTCGGCATTTTCAACACAATGTAAGTTAATTCTTTATTTGTTTTAAGGGTTGTTGTTTATTTTACTGGACACTGCATGTGTTTAAGTGTCTTTTGATATGGATAGGTCAACATATTGGTAAAGCGTGCCTGGCCAAAAGTTAGATTTTGTTATTAAGTACACGTGGGGCAGAACGGGGTGGGGCAGAACGGGGTAAACCATTCCGCCCCGTCTTTATTTAATGATCTTAATTTAGGGTTTTGTAATATTTTCAGATGGTTCGCAAATATGTTAAAAAGACCAATAGACAGCAATGGAGTACTGAAACTATGAATCAAGCAGTAGATGCAGTAATTAGTGGCGTAATGGGCTGTAACAAAGCGTCAATTCAGTTCCAACTTCCACAAACTACATTAGAAAGACATGTAAAAAAACGCAAGAATGATCCAAATTATGTTATTGATAAAACAGCTGGTAAATATCAGTGTGTTTTTAGTAAAGATCAGGAGTCAGAACTGGTTACGTATTTAAAAGATATGCAAAAGAGACTCTTTGGCTTAACAATGAAAGACCTAAGAAAGCTAGCCTATCAACTAGCGGTTCGAAACGGTTGTGAGCATCCATTTAACGAATAAACAGAAATGGCAGGGGAAGACTGGGCCCAATCTTTTATGACACGTCATCTAGAATTAAGTTTGAGAAAGCCCGAGGCAACTTCTGGAGCACGTGCGATGGGGTTCAACAGAGTAGCAGTCGCGCAGTTTTTTACATTACTAAATCGAGTTATTAATGAAAAAAAAATTACTGGCGAAAGAATTTATAATTGCGACGAGACCGGTATTACGGTAATTCCGAAACAGCATTCAAGAATTATTGCTAATAGAGGACAACGTCAGGTGGGCGTATTGACTTCTGCTGAGCGTGGTAACACGGTTACGGCCGAAATTTGTTGTTCTGCTGCGGGTAATTTCATGCCTCCAATGTTGATTTTCCCCCGACAAAAGAAACGACAAGAATTCGAATTAAATTTGCCGACTGGTGAGGTTAGTGATTCTGGATGGATGACCATAGAAGTGTTTCTAAAGTGGTTTAAAAAGTTCATTGAATTTTCTAATGCAAAAAAAGAAACTCCTGTCCTCTTACTTTTTGATGGGCATGCATCTCATACGAAAAACCTCGAAGTCATCGATCTAGCTCGTGAAAAAGGTGTTATTTTATTGTGCTTTCCACCTCACTGTTCACACAGGCTCCAGCCTCTAGATGTGGCATTTATGAGACCTTTAAGTCTATATTACGAAAACGAAGTACGAAAATGGTTGCGGTCGAACCCAGGTAAAGTCGTTACTTTATTCCAAATATCAACATTATTTGGACAAGCCTTTATTAATGCTGCGAACATGAAAACCGCGCTAAAAGGTTTTGAGAAAACGGGTATTTGGCCAACAAATGAGGATATCTTTACTGATGATGACTTTTTACCAGCCGAGACAACTAACATTCCCTTTGCTGTAATACAAACCGGTCCTACTACAGTCGATGATCCTCCAGAAAATAACAATATTCCCATTGCTGAAAGACAAGCCGGTCCTATTACAGTCGATGATTCTCCAGAAAATAATAATAGTCCCATTGCTGAGGCACAAGCCGGTCCTACTCGAGTCGATGATTCTTCAGAAAAAAACGATTCCTTTAATAACCTCTTAACACCTTCCAAAGTTACGATGGAAAATAATAACGAAACTCAAAATAACCCTCGACCTCAATGCTCCTGGATGCCCGACAGTCCTAATGCACCAATAAAAAAACTCAGCACCTCCAGTTTTCCAGCACTTTCTCCAGAAGTTGTTATGCCAATACCAAAACTAAATATCGCCGCTAAACGAGTGCAAAGGATGAGAGGCAAAACCGCCATTCTTACAGAGTCTCCTTACAAAGCAGAACTGACTGAAGCAATAGAGAAGACAAAAAAAGTTAAGGAGGCACAAACAAACAAAGTTAAAAAAAATCTGTCAGGTCAAAAACAGAAGAAAGCAACAGTGGTGTCTGTACCAAAAAAGCAAAAGATGGCAAAAAGAGTTGAAGAAAGCTCTGAGGAGGAAGAAGACGCTCTATGTTTATACTGCAATGACCAGTATTCAGCTTCGACTGAAGGTTGGGCTTCATGCATTTAATGCAAAAAGTGGGCGCATAATTCCTGTGCGGGGATAGACAGTGACGACGACGAGTCCGTGCTTCTCTGTGAAGTGTGCAAGCCCGATAACCGCGGGTACCCCATCCTGCCCCGTAGGCGGGGCAGAATGGAGTAAAAGATACTTTTTTTTCTAAATTGAAAAAGAAAAAAACTACGAGCCTTATGTTTATATATATATATATATATATATATATATATATATATATATATATATATATATATATATATATATATATATATATATATATATATATATATATATTGTTTACAATACTCAAATACATCGCCATGAGTTTTTTTGAATTTTTATCACATTATTTACCCTTCCAAAAATAAACTACAACGTTAGCAACCCCATTTCGCCCCGGTCTCCCCTAGTTATAATTTGTGGTTAATGGTACACTTAGTTTTGTTTAAAGTTAGGGAGCTTGTACACCGAAGTTCTAAACTTTGAAGTCGGCGCAATTGTAAAGTTAATAAATTGTATTTTTAGTAATTTATTACTGAGCCTAATGGTCAGCCTAATTATTGTGTTCGACTTTAAGCAATTTGTTCGCAAAAGTTCTGAACTTTAAAGTAGAAGCAACTGCGCAAATCCTTATTAATTGTTTATGATGAATTATTATTAGGGATCCTCATACTGCGTCGACTTAAAAGTTTAGAACTTTGGTGTAAAAGTTACCTAACTTTAAACCAAATGAAGTTTACCATTAACCAGAGTTATAAATACGTAAAAATATTATCTCGTATTTTTTAGTGCTTTTTCTTTTGTGAAGTTAGTTAATTTTTTTGAAAAAAAAAAACTAACTTCACAAAAGAAAAAGCACTAAAAAATACGAGATAATATTTTTACGTATTTATAACTCTGGTTAATGGTAAACTTCATTTGGTTTAAAGTTAGGTAACTTTTACACCAAAGTTCTAAACTTTTAAGTCGACGCAGTATGAGGATCCCTAATAATAATTCATCATAAACAATTAATAAGGATTTGCGCAGTTGCTTCTACTTTAAAGTTCAGAACTTTTGCGAACAAATTGCTTAAAGTCGAACACAATAATTAGGCTGACCATTAGGCTCAGTAATAAATTACTAAAAATACAATTTATTAACTTTACAATTGCGCCGACTTCAAAGTTTAGAACTTCGGTGTACAAGCTCCCTAACTTTAAACAAAACTAAGTGTACCATTAACCACAAATTATAACTAGGGGAGACCGAGGCGAAATGGGGTTGCTAACGTTGTAGTTTATTTTTGGAAGGGTAAATAATGTGATAAAAATTCAAAAAAACTCATGGCGATGTATTTGAGTATTGTAAACAATATATATATATATATATATATATATATATATATATATATATATATATATATATATATATATATATATATATATATATATATATAAACATAAGGCTCGTAGTTTTTTTCTTTTTCAATTTAGAAAAAAAAGTATCTTTTACTCCATTCTGCCCCGCCTACGGGGCAGGATGGGGTACCCGCGGTTATCGGGCTTGCACACTTCACAGAGAAGCACGGACTCGTCGTCGTCACTGTCTATCCCCGCACAGGAATTATGCGCCCACTTTTTGCATTAAATGCATGAAGCCCAACCTTCAGTCGAAGCTGAATACTGGTCATTGCAGTATAAACATAGAGCGTCTTCTTCCTCCTCAGAGCTTTCTTCAACTCTTTTTGCCATCTTTTGCTTTTTTGGTACAGACACCACTGTTGCTTTCTTCTGTTTTTGACCTGACAGATTTTTTTTAACTTTGTTTGTTTGTGCCTCCTTAACTTTTTTTGTCTTCTCTATTGCTTCAGTCAGTTCTGCTTTGTAAGGAGACTCTGTAAGAATGGCGGTTTTGCCTCTCATCCTTTGCACTCGTTTAGCGGCGATATTTAGTTTTGGTATTGGCATAACAACTTCTGGAGAAAGTGCTGGAAAACTGGAGGTGCTGAGTTTTTTTATTGGTGCATTAGGACTGTCGGGCATCCAGGAGCATTGAGGTCGAGGGTTATTTTGAGTTTCGTTATTATTTTCCATCGTAACTTTGGAAGGTGTTAAGAGGTTATTAAAGGAATCGTTTTTTTCTGAAGAATCATCGACTCGAGTAGGACCGGCTTGTGCCTCAGCAATGGGACTATTATTATTTTCTGGAGAATCATCGACTGTAATAGGACCGGCTTGTCTTTCAGCAATGGGAATATTGTTATTTTCTGGAGGATCATCGACTGTAGTAGGACCGGTTTGTATTACAGCAAAGGGAATGTTAGTTGTCTCGGCTGGTAAAAAGTCATCATCAGTAAAGATATCCTCATTTGTTGGCCAAATACCCGTTTTCTCAAAACCTTTTAGCGCGGTTTTCATGTTCGCAGCATTAATAAAGGCTTGTCCAAATAATGTTGATATTTGGAATAAAGTAACGACTTTACCTGGGTTCGACCGCAACCATTTTCGTACTTCGTTTTCGTAATATAGACTTAAAGGTCTCATAAATGCCACATCTAGAGGCTGGAGCCTGTGTGAACAGTGAGGTGGAAAGCACAATAAAATAACACCTTTTTCACGAGCTAGATCGATGACTTCGAGGTTTTTCGTATGAGATGCATGCCCATCAAAAAGTAAGAGGACAGGAGTTTCTTTTTTTGCATTAGAAAATTCAATGAACTTTTTAAACCACTTTAGAAACACTTCTATGGTCATCCATCCAGAATCACTAACCTCACCAGTCGGCAAATTTAATTCGAATTCTTGTCGTTTCTTTTGTCGGGGGAAAATCAACATTGGAGGCATGAAATTACCCGCAGCAGAACAACAAATTTCGGCCGTAACCGTGTTACCACGCTCAGCAGAAGTCAATACGCCCACCTGACGTTGTCCTCTATTAGCAATAATTCTTGAATGCTGTTTCGGAATTACCGTAATACCGGTCTCGTCGCAATTATAAATTCTTTCGCCAGTAATTTTTTTTTCATTAATAACTCGATTTAGTAATGTAAAAAACTGCGCGACTGCTACTCTGTTGAACCCCATCGCACGTGCTCCAGAAGTTGCCTCGGGCTTTCTCAAACTTAATTCTAGATGACGTGTCATAAAAGATTGGGCCCAGTCTTCCCCTGCCATTTCTGTTTATTCGTTAAATGGATGCTCACAACCGTTTCGAACCGCTAGTTGATAGGCTAGCTTTCTTAGGTCTTTCATTGTTAAGCCAAAGAGTCTCTTTTGCATATCTTTTAAATACGTAACCAGTTCTGACTCCTGATCTTTACTAAAAACACACTGATATTTACCAGCTGTTTTATCAATAACATAATTTGGATCATTCTTGCGTTTTTTTACATGTCTTTCTAATGTAGTTTGTGGAAGTTGGAACTGAATTGACGCTTTGTTACAGCCCATTACGCCACTAATTACTGCATCTACTGCTTGATTCATAGTTTCAGTACTCCATTGCTGTCTATTGGTCTTTTTAACATATTTGCGAACCATCTGAAAATATTACAAAACCCTAAATTAAGATCATTAAATAAAGACTTACTACTTAATAACAAAATCTAACTTTTGGCCAGGCACGCTTTACCAATATGTTGACCTATCCATATCAAAAGACACTTAAACACATGCAGTGTACAGTAAAATAAACAACAACCCTTAAAACAAATCAAGAATTAACTTACATTGTGTTGAAAATGCCGAAAAACTCTAATAACATACACAATTTCACAACGTTTGCTCAAAAACACTCTTAGCTGTTTGCAGTAACCCGTTTGTTGTTGCCTGTTGATAAGTGGCGTTCTAGTAAATGGTGTTAGAGAGCGCTAGTAATATCCGGCTTCTGCAGCGGGAAATATAAAACCTACACCGTTCCTCCCCGGTACCCCATTCCGCCCCGGTCTCCCCTACATACGTAAAAATATTATTTTATACTTACTAATACTTTTTCTTTTGTGAAGTTGGTTAATTTTTTTGAAAGAAGAATATTAGTACCTGTATTGCAATACAGCGAATCTGCAGAGTTGCATTATCACAGTACCTATATAATATGTGTTATATCGATATAGGAATTCGAAAGCTTAAAAGATTACATTATGGAGTGTTGTTTTATACGGGTGCGGGTGTGAAGCTTTGACACCAAGGAAACAAGAATAACGGCACAGAAACATTCGAGATGTGATGCTACCATAGGGTGCTACAGAAGAATGATAAAAATATGTTGGGTAGACAAGGTCACAAATGACCGACACAAAGTGCTGAGTCGAGTCCGGCAAGGAAGGACTATTTGGAGAACATTATAGAAAAGAAAAGACAAAGTTATCGGACATATTCGTTATATTGTCTTTAGTTCTTAATAAATCATATATTGTCCTCATAATAATATGTCGATTTATGTTTACAAACTTACAACCTAGAGCTATTTTGTTTAATGAAGTAGAAAATATTTCGGTACTTTCTGGGTTACCCTATGAAATTAATACGAGCTATCAGTTAGTCAAATAAAACAATCTCTACGGGACAATTAATAGCAAATACCAACAACTGCGATGAGTGAATTTTTAGCATATTTTTTTGGAGCGCTAATGAAATGCGCTAATAAACTGAAAATGTTAAACAAATTGTTATAAATAATATGAAATAGTTCCGGTAGCATATTTTTATCCACATTGCGTATCGTAAACAGCATGTTCCTGATATTGAATGCATAAACAATCCACGTGATGCCGAAACCCTAACGAATGCCTGCAGGTTTTATTCTTTAATCTAATTCTTGCTTTCAATACTGCTAGAGAGGCTATATTTTTTTGCAATTTATTCTACTGTTGATATTAATTTACTCAATCCCTAATTTACCCCTCGTTCTTGAAATCATATATTTTGTAATTAATTTTGATAGGAAATTAATTTATAAACGTATTCAGTATTTTAAAAATGTTTAGGTTTCCTCAAGTTTGCTTGAGTAAAACTCATCCCCCTAGATAGACTTTACCCTATATATATATATATATATATATATATATATATATATATATATATATATATATATATATATATATATATACAGGGTGTCCCACTTAAGATGGATACAAGCCGATATCTTGGTTGTTTGTTCAGCGATGTTTTTCATTTTTGGTAGGAGGCTGTATGGTCATAAGGCGCACATTTTACCCAGGGTTGTAAATGCGATACCTCATAGACGTACGTTTTAATGGGGTTTGATTTTTCTTTATTCAAGAGTAAACTACCTTGAGGAGAGTATTTATTTCAAATCTGATAAATTATATTAAATCCTCCTTAACCAAGACACTTAAGTTCTAATTTTGATAAAGATTGATACAGGGTGTGTGATAGCAGGAGGGCACCCGGACCAGAATCAAAAAGAATTCGATATATTATATAATATATATTTTTTTTGTGAAAGTTTTCTTGGGCAGAGGCTATTTTGTAAAAACAAAAATTAAAACTAAAAATTTACAACCTTTCGCATATTTATTAACAATAGTATGCTTCTTCAGGCTTCCTTGGAATGTGTGTAATTACAGGATTTAAAAATGCTGGTTAATTGTTTGTCGTCAAGAAATTCCTTGACGAACAACTAACAAGCATTTTTAAATCTTGTAACTACACACATTCCAAGGAAGCCTGAAGAAGCACAATATTGTTAATAAATGTGCGGAGCCTTGTAAATTGTTAGTTTTAATTTGTGTTTTCACAAAATAGCCTCTATCCAAGAAAACCTTCACAGAAGAAGTATTACAAGAAAAACTTTAATTCAATAAAGGTGAGAGTCGCGTAATGCTGCAATTTTTGTGTAAATTAGAAAAAAAGTGCTTCTGTAGACCGGGTTTCGGGAGGATATGCCCTTTTACAAAAAAATTGGATGCAGTAAAGATGGAACATCTGTAGAGTACTGGTTTTTTACCTTGTGCTAATGGTTTGAGCAAATTAACAGAGAATGGACACTGCAAGATGATAATGATCTTAAACACTGAAGCAGAATCTCTTCTGCTTGAAAAGAAGAAATGGCATTACATTAAGCGGCCCTCACACGATCAGTATTACTGGCAGCATTTAGATATACTGTAAATATTACTGACTGTGTGAGGGCAATTCTGATAGACTATCAGTATACTGACGATACTTTCGCGATCCTGAGAGTATTTGGATATTTGAAGCCAAAATACTGATTAAAATACTGATCGTCTGGGGGCTAGACCATCAGTAACTTCTGTAATTCATTAGTATATCAAGTGCAGCCATGTAATTCACGTCGCCCGCACTGTCACCAATACCTGAAGTTGGACAAAACTTATTGTTGTAGGAGAAATAATAGTTGAAAACTTTTAGTGTTGTTTTTTCCTAGGTCTTCGGTCACTTTTTGAAAGAAAAGATTTTTATTTACCTGTTAACGTTTCGGTTTCTATTGAATAACCATCTTCAGAACTACAGTGAATTTTATGTTTGTAATATAAAGATAAAAAAGGGAAATACTAACTATTATACATTATTATAAAAAACAACAAATACGAATCCTTTTTTTTTATATAATAATGTATAATAGTATTTCCTTTTTTTTATCTTTATATTACAAACATCAAATTCATTGTAGTTCTGAAGATGGTTATTCAATAGAAACCGAAACGTTAACAAGTAAATAAAAATCTTTTCTTTCAAAAAGTGACTGAAAACCTAGGAAAAAACAACACTAATTGTATAAAACGGTCAGGAAAACCAAAACATAGTTGAAGACTTCATATCTTCACATTATCTTACACTAGCTAAAAAACGGACCGTTACCGCTAGTCTTTCATTTGCTGATATTGCTTGCCTCATGTTTGGTATCACTAGTCATTCGGAAATAGTTTCGATAATCCTCTGGATCCGCTTCCTTAATAAAATTTAACCAATTTAAATGCGTCTATTTTTCACGCTGACCTACCCATTGTTTGATCCAACGACTTTTTTGCTTCGTGTCTTTTAAACTTGTTAACTTGCACAGTACAATATAATGTCAGTGCACGCCTTTTGTTTATTGTTCATTTTTTAGAAATTAAAAAGTACTAGCTAGAGAAAGACGGTGTTATTCCAATAAAAACCGCAACAAAACTAAATACTGATATAAATAGTGATCGTGTGAGCTGAATTTTAAAATACTGATGAAATACTGACAGTATCACATACTGTCAGTAATACTGATTGTGCGAGGGCCGCTTAATGGGCTGTCAGTTGTCACAATTACCGGATAAAAATTCAGTTAACATGTTTTGGCACTAATGAGCACTAAGAGCAAGTTACGTGAAAAAAATATTTCCCAACTATAAGACACTGGCGCAAAAAATAAGACAAATGTATGAAGTCTTATTAAGGCAGTATACCAAATATCAAGTGGACAGGATACCAATAAGAAGTCAGTTCATTGTTGCTAATAGTGGTGATTGGACTGTGTATTAATATATAGTGCAATAGCTACATCAGTTTATCACACAATAAATATTTTTATTTCCTTTGAATTCTACTTTGATTATATTAGTTAATACTACTAATTTTTTATGTTTCTTGGACAATAAACCTGTTAAATTTTGTTGGTAGGGTTTGTAACACCCTGTATAATTTTACTCCCTGGCTATAAAAATGGACATGGGGGGTTTATATTTACAAATTTATTATGTGTTGCTAAATAAAATAACATAATAATATTACATATATACCAAGGGTCTAAAGCGGGACTGATAATCCTTGGGGATATAACACGAGGGATTAAAAGATGTTTTAGTCACGTAGTATACATAATATACTATATTTTCAGTCCGTATTATTCTTAGTAGCCCTCAAATTATTTTTTTGTTAAGTAAATAAATGCATTTTGTTTTTAATAAGTGCGAAATAAAAATTCTCTATCGAGCTAAATATTTACAAGCCTGCATCTGGTCGGATAATTTTTCCTAAAAGAGGAACGGTTTTAAATTGAGTCAATCAACAAAAAGCAACCTGTAAATATAAAACTCTTAAAAATAAAAATTCTTTCTTGTAGTAACTTTTTAGCAAGATTGGAGGCCAAAATTTTATGTGACGTTTCGACTTGGTAAAGTTCTCTTCAGTTTTTTTTTCCTATATAAATAAATAATATTGTAATGTGATTGTTGGTGATTAAATTTTATTATACTTTGACTCATTATTTCTTTTATTTATTAACTTTAATGATTTAGCATTATTACAATTTATGGCTAGGCATAAAAAGAAACTTATATGACCTTCTCAAATTTTATTATCAAAAAAGCACTTTTATTCTACCATAAGGGGTGAGAAACCTAAAAGAGTACTGAATATACCTTTGAATCTTTAATAACACCTTGTATTTAATATACGAATTAACAAACTTTTTAAGTAACTACTTTTTGTTTAGATTTTACATTCAATGTTTATTAACTACTCTTCCTAACAACATGGTTTTTTAAAAATATCAAAATAAATAATTTATTATAAACAGCTTCCACTTTTTCATTATTTCAACAACCTATCTTCCACTCCTTGTAAGGCTTTTAATAAGGAAAAACCAAAAAAAAAAAAACTTTTTTAATGAAGACAGAAGTTTATAGTGTCACTGAAATATTATTTTAAACTCTTTAATCAACTAACTAATTTTTCCTACGGATTACTTACCAAGTTAAAAACTCTTCTACTTAAATGGTAATAATAAATAAGCAGCAAACAACTGGATCGAAAGTTCCGCAGTTTCTGACGAACTAAAAGTGTAAAATACAACGCTGGGCATTGGCTGGAAATCCTACTTTATCTGGATTATACATTTTCAGTATACCGTTCCAAAACATGATAAATTCAGGAAATTGCCATTTGTTTTGACTTTTCCTACAGGCTTTTATACAGTATGTAAAAATTACATAAAAATATGGTGACATAAATAATAAAAAAAGCAACAAATCAAAAATGTATCTTCTGCATATAATATAGTTGTGTAAATGTTGCCCAATTTGACTAATACTATTTTTCTTAGAATGGCATTTACATACAGGGTAGCCCATTAGTGCGAGGAAGTCCAATACCTCAGTTGTCAGTAGAAATACGAAAAAATATTACGTACAAAAGTTATAGGATCCGTAAAGGTGCATACTTTAAAAATATTTTCCAGTATACGAGGTGTCCCAAAAAAGCAGAGCAGCAAAAAGTTACTTTTTTTTAAATGACTAGCCTTATATTTTTATACGGAATTGAATTCAGCATAAAATTTAGCATATACTTCAGTATTTTAATTTGGCGTTCGTTGCGATGTTGCCACGCTATTTATAATTTACAAGAAAATCCAAGAAAAATAACCTATTTAAAATGCTTTTAAAAAATCAACTGATTTAAATTTAATAATACTGGATTACGGTTTTCGTAACCCAAGGGATTCCAGAATATTCTTATTAGAGAAAATTGGCCATAACTTATACAGAGTGTTTCTTACGAAGGTGCCAATATTGCTATTTTTGAAGTAACAAATCTTCATTTTTTTAAATGGGACACTCTGTATATTAATGCGCCATGTTGTTAAGTGTTTTATGCTCCGTAAATTCGCAGTTATAACTCATGTCCTAAAATCGGCCGTTTTGCCAAAATTTTGGATTTTAATGGAAAATGTAAAAATATCGTTGTTTTCCATGTACTTTTTTCTTGGTAGGCCATTGCCTAAACAAAAGCGCTTACTATCTGACGTAAATATTTTTGTAATCTCTCTTTAACGCCCCTTTATTATAAAATTTTATATAGTTTTTAGTTTCAATATTAAGAAAAAACAATTTTATAATAATGTTTATAGGTTATTCAAATTTTGATTTCATTTTGTACATACTTAAATAGTTTATTCCAATAATGAAATAAATTTTAAAAATCCGAAACAAAGATTCGAGGACATAGAAACATAGAAATAAATAAAACAACTGTAAAAACAAACTATAAATGTTCTAAATGGCCGCCATGGTGATTTAAACATGCCTCTATACGTTCTGTAAAAGATCGACTGACTTCGTTCGCCATATTGTCATTGATGTTTATAAAAACTGCTCTTATTCGTTGTTTCATATCTTCCTTAGTTGTCGGTGGGATTCTGTAGACTTGTTCTTTAACGTAACCCCATAAGAAGAAGTCCATTTTTGTCATATCGGGCGATCGAGGGGGCCACTGAAATGGACCACTTCTTCCTATCCATCTGTTGGGAAAAGCGTTGCTTAAATGCTCATGAATTACTGCGGTATGATGGACTGGAGCTCCATCGTGTAAATACCACATTCTCTCCTTAATAAAGTTTGGCACAGCATTTGTAAGACGTGGCGACTCGTTTTGAAGGAATTGTAAATACACTTGACCAGTTACTCTCTTCTCAAAAAAGTAGGGCCCAATAACATAAGTTCCAACTATGCCACCCCACACATTTAACGGCCATCTTGTTTGACTATGAACTCTTATAAAATGTGGATTCGTTGTTAAATAGTTATGGAAATTGTGACGATTCACATTACTATTTTTGTGAAAGGTGAATTCATCAGCGAATAGAATTCATAAGGTGAATGTGGTACGGATGCATTTTTTGATCATTTAAAACTCTCTGAATTGTTTGTCGTGATATATTGGTATCATTGGCAATTGTTTGGTGTAAAATATGCGGATTTTCTGTAACTTAAAGCAAAATGGTCAACTGATTTTCTTCTGTGCTGGCTGTTTTGCTTCTCTCAATCTTTTCGTAATCTACTTTTCCGGTTCGAACAAAGCGATCCAATAATTTTTCAAACGCTTCTTTTCTTGGCTGTCTTCTTTCAGGAAAAGCTCGACAGTAAAGCCTAGTGGCCAATAAACAATTTTTGTCACTGGCGCCTAATATAAAAACCATATCAACAAGTTCTTCTTTCGAAAAATTCATTATAATTTCTTAATACTTCTTTAAAATTACAGATTCAAAACTCAAAGTTACACACAGTAATTACAAGAATATTCTGACGTCTGACAGTGGCCGCTTTTGTTTAAGTCATAGCCACCGTTGTTTCTGTTCGGTGTCATGGCCTACCAAGAAAAAAACAAAATGGAAAACAACAATATTCTTGCATTTTCCATTAAAATCCAAAATTTTCGCAAAATGGCCGATTTTAGGACATGAGTTGTAATTGCGAATTTATGGAGCATAAAACACTTAACAACATGGCGCAATAATATACAGAGTGTCCCATTTAAAAAAATGAAAATTTGTTACTTCAAAAATATCAATATTGGCACCTTCGTAAGAAACACTCTGTATAAGTTATGGCCAATTTTATCTAATAAGAATATGCTGGAGTTCCTTGGGTTACGAAAACGTAATCCGGTATGATTACATTTAAATCAGCTAATTTTTTAATGGTATTTTAAATAAGTTGTTTTTCTTGGGTTTTCTTGTAAATTATAAATAGCGTGGCAACGTCGCAATGAACACTAAATTACAATACTGAAGTATATGCTAAATTTTATGCTGAATTCAATTCCGTATAAAAAAATAAGGGTTGTCATTTAAAAAAAAGTAACTTTTTGCTGCTCTGATTTTTTGGGACACCCTGTATACTGGAAAATATTTTTAAGATATACACCTTTACGAATCATATAACTTTTGTACGTAATATTTGTTCGTATTTCTGTTGACAACTGAGATATTGGACTTCCTCGCACTAATGGGCCACCCTGTATGTTCATATTGACTTAGTCCCTATTGTTTCGCTTTACTGGCAAGATGCTTGCGATAATTCTCACGCGAGCGACTTTCGTATGAGTTTACACTGTATGCAATAATTTTCGAAAGTAGCTGTCGAAAGTCCAGCGAGATTTGCTTTCTTCGAGTTCTCGCAAACCCGTTTACACCATAGACAAGATATATTTAGACCATCACAACGTATTCGCGACACCAGCTGAATCCGTCCAATGTATGGGCGAAAAAGTGCGTTTATGCGCAGTGGGCGCCAGTCAGATTTTTAAACGACGGTCCTCTCGAGGCATGCGCACTCGGGACGTCTAGCAAAAAGTGGTTGTTGAACTCAATGACGCAACGCGGCGAACAGAACCGGGCCGAAAAAATCTCAGTCATTTGTATGTTATGGTATTTTTGGTTGGGGTGGCGAATATAGCGACCTCTGAAGCTTGTTATTTCGATACAAAAATAGTCTTTACAAAGTGTTACAGACATTTCATATGTTTCGCCAATTATGTATCCAACTTTTAAATATAAGGAATTATTTCGTAGTCTATTTCTTACAAGTAGTGCATAAATAGAAATAGTTTAATTCAAATTTAAATTATATGAATATGTGAAAGAATAGGAGGTAAAAAATATAATTTATCTTAAATGCACTCCGGTGTTGAAGTGAATACACATACGGAGAAGTAGAAATATTTGTCAGTGACGTATATTGAGTGTGGTCAAGGTGTCAGAAAGGCACTGATGGGGTGTGTGTGTATTAGGGGCATTGTATAAGGGGTAAGATGGTGTAAGAAGGTCATATATAGTGTCAATGCCTCCTTCCCCTATATTGCATAAGGGTGAGTGTGTCCAAAAGGCATATTTGCGCTTTCGCCAAAGGGGCACTAAAAATACTAGTGGATTAGGGTAGAGGGGAGTATTTTAAAACGGATGGCGAAAGAAAAAAGCGCTTTCGCCAAAGGATCGCTAAGATATCAGTGGATTAGAAGGGTGAGTGTCCAAAAGGCATATTTGCGCTTTCGTCAAAGGGGCACTAAAAATACTAGTGGATTAGGGTAGAGGGGAGTATTTTAAAAGGGGATGGCGAAAGAAAAAAGCGCTTTCGCCAAAGGATCGCTAAGATATCGGTGGATTAGATTGACATGGGGCCGTAAGTAGTAGCGCTTTCAGCAAAGTATCAGTGCACACACTGTAAATAGGTGTAAAAATATTTACATCTTACCCTAGAACTTGCTTTGTTCAAGAATTATACAGGATGGGATGCCAATCCAATAAAATATACACATGTAATTTTTTTGATTTACTATTTTACTTCTTAAAACAGTTGCATATTTTATTTCTATTGTTTAGAATGCGATGTTTATATTTTATTTCGACTTTCAATTTTGTAAATGTAACGTTTAAAAACAT
Source organism: Philopedon plagiatum (assembly GCA_963971165.1). Taxonomy (NCBI): domain Eukaryota; kingdom Metazoa; phylum Arthropoda; class Insecta; order Coleoptera; family Curculionidae; genus Philopedon; species Philopedon plagiatum. Next base: position 32,444,586 of record OZ020189.1, read on the forward strand.
TAAAGAGACGCACTGTATATATATATATACATATTATATATATATATATATATATATATATATATATATATATATATATATATATATATATATATATATATATATATACATATATATATATATTATATATATATATATATATATATATATATATATATATATATGTATATATATATATATATATATATATATATATATATATATATACAGTGACCGGCAAAAAGTTGGACACATATGGGAAAAATTTTTATTATTGGAATATTGAAAAAACTTTTTATGCCGATTGTCTCTGCATGATGGGTAACCTAAAAATTCATTTCGACATTTGTTACGTGATTACTCGTTTGGCGGCAAAATTGAAAAAAATATATATTGTCATGGAAAACTGGTATTAGGTGACAAGATATTGAAAAAAGTTATTAGAAAAAAGTGTTTAGATTTTAATTTTATACTCCTTGGCAAAGTCTGGAGCCAAAATTAAAAAAAAAATATTTTACATTTTTTGAAAAAAAATGTACAATATTAGTTCCATATTCCCATGAATTTAATAAAAATGTGTTAAATGATCGAAAACCAAGGTAATAACCTATTATCTCAACATTTTTGTTATTACTTAAAAGTTTTATTTGATAAAATTTAAAATTTAGCTTTTTTACATGTACTTGGGTGTGGCCAGGCCCTGTATCTGGCAACCATATTTACCATTTATAGTTACTTCTGGAACAATATGCTTACGAAAGACCGTTTGCTCTAATTTTGAAGAAATTTTAACGTGTCTACCAAAATGGTTGCCAGATACAGGGCCTGGCCACACCCAAGTACATGGAAAAAAGCTAAATTTTAAATTTTATCAAATAAAACTTTTAAGTAATAACAAAAATGTTGAGATAATAGGTTATTACCTTGGTTTTCGATCATTTAACACATTTTTATTAAAGTCATGGGAATATGAAACTAATATTGTACATTTTTTTTTCAAAAAATGTAAAATATTTTTTTTTTTAATTTTGGCTCCAGACTTTGCCAAGGGGTATAAAATTAAAATCTAAACACTTTTTTCTAATAACTTTTTTCAATATCTTGTCACCTAATACCAGTTTTCCATGACAATATATATTTTTTTCAATTTTGCCGGCAAACGAGTAATCACGTAACAAATGTCAAAATGAATTTTTAGGTTACCCATCATGCAGAGACAATCGGCATAAAAAGTTTTTTCAATATTCCAATAATAAAAATTTTTCCCATATGTGTCCAACTTTTTGCCGGTCACTCTATATATATATATATATATGTATATATATATATATATATATATATATATATATATATATATATATATATATATATATATATATATATGTATATATATATATATATATATATATATATATATATATATATATATATATATATATATATATATATATATATATATATATATATATATAAACTGAGCTATTTTCGAGGAATTATCGACAGTTTTGTATAGCAAGACAACTCAGATTTAAGCCAACAAACTATACACTTTTTGTTAAAATCTCACTAATGGTTACATTTTTATCATTAATAAAAAGAATAATTACAAGTAATATATTTAGCATTTATTACTCGATAAAAGATTCACGTCATGTAAAATAAATTTTGAAGTACGGTCCTGTCTATCACAAGGCAAACGTTCGACAATGCGCAAGCCCGCAGAGGACCGTCTTTGTTTACGGATTCAGCTCGGTAAATTTGCCGCATTCGTAATTGACATTATTTCTCTACTATATATTTTCTCTATGGTTTACACTCACTCCCAGCAACTTCGACTTGCGGAAGAGCTGCTTTTTTACGTGTACGATCATTTTAGTAGTTGAGTTATCATAGCTCCAGTAAGGCGTATTCGTGCTGCGGTCGCATTATTGGTTTTATGTGACAAATGCCATTAGAAAAAGAAGAGATATAGAACGTGTTGGGTAAGAAAATGGATAGAAGAATATTCTGGGGCATACAATAACTTATTGAAAGAGCTGCTGTGGAACGCACGTTCCCACAGCAAGGGGTTTTCTCCATAAACAGAAATTAACATTCTGATTTCCCCGTTTGTCCACACTTTTTTCTCCTCCGACATGATGACATCACATTGTTAAACTTGCAAAACATCGAACCAAACTGGAAGTCTGACAGAAATTGCGAAACTAAATTTATGAGTGTTTACACAGGCAAGCGCTAGAGTGTCGCGCGAGATCTTCCGCAAAGTTTAGCAAATCCACTGTCGACGCTGTTTAGACTAGTGTGACACCAGTGTCGGACAGTAACTTCTTCGAGTTTTCTTGGTAGTCTAAATGCACCTTTAAAATATGCACAATATTTACCATTTTTTTCGGAATATTCAACAAACATATATTTTGGAAATCAGCCTTTGCGTTTTATACAATACCCATTTTATAATTGATCTCTAAAGAATAACCCTGTTTTCACTGTCAAAACTTATTTTTTCATCTAAGATTCACATAAAAGCAACTGCCACGTAGCTTTATGTCCTTATATGGTTAATTTGGAGGCTCATGCAGTAACTGATATTCTGCTTGAGTCAATGGCCAAGGACTGCTGAACTGATAAAGAATGACACTAAGTAAACTAGATCTTAAATGTAATGTTTCAAGAACAAGGTTGATTATACTAGACTTGTAATCGAAAACTAAACTGTTACAATCAACAACTTTTTCTTCTTCAGTGACCGTCTTATCTTAACATAGTATCTGATCTATGTTCCTGATTAAACATCTCCAAAAAGTCCTGAGATTCTTGTGCGGTTAAATCTTTTTCCGTTCAACCATTCTTGACTCCATCTAGCCAACTCTCTGTCTTCCTCTATCTCTCCTCACATGCACTTTCCTTATCCTTAACGTACAAATATGTATGGTCTATCACTTCCAATCTATTTTCATGCACTTTACTGGCCTTATCTCCGTTTTACACATCTATGCAGTTTTGACAATGGTCATAAAGCACACCGGAGACTTTTCTCAATTCTCCCATCTTGCTGGCAGTCCGTTTGTTAGTTTTAAATCCAACATCTTCTATGGTGCTGGAATCTAGATAAATTTTTTTTAACTATTTACTTGAGTTGGCCTCTCCTTACATCCTTACTTTTGCTCTTTCTTTCCCATTGAGCTCCATGCAATATTTTTTTCCTGTTTCATCTTGAAAGTTTTCCTCTAGCTAGGCACTTTTTATTAAACGTATTTCTTGCTAGTGCTACATAGTAGGTATAATACCGTTCACAACCATCATACCCCAGAGGACGTATTCTACGTCTTGAGGAAACGCTGCTAGGCTGCAGCCAATTCTGACTGTCGTACCTTGACAGCATTCTCTCGAGGAGCGCTTTCTTAAGATGTAGAATACGACTTCCTAAGTCACGAATGATGACAAGGTTACGCAGAGGCATAGGCTCCAGGCCTAACACTGGTAGAAGCCAGCAATAACCAGAAATTGTCACATCATCCTGTACTTTTTTACATGTTCTAGCACCTGTACACATATCCTGGACAATCCGTAAGTACTTATCTGGTACTCCTTTCTTTCTCATGCACCTCCACACTTTCTGTCATAAAAAAGGGTCGTAGACTCGATGAATGTATCGAAACCACATGCAGTTTCTCCTGATGCATTTCCATAGTATATTTTAATTCAAGTTTTTATTCTATATTCTACCGGGGCGCGCGAACTACGGGTGCAAGGGGTGAATCTTTAAAAATTATATTATTGGAAACATGCAAAATGTTTATTTACTGACAATAACCTTCTTTTTACTGTGTATGTCACATCAATCACTTTACTGACAACAATTGAGTACGTTTCTCACATCAAACTAAAAACCAACAACGAAAGCCGGTCTATACCCTGTTGCTGGTTCTGGAAAATTCTGACACATTTTAGAAGGATACAAGGAGCATTAAAACAGTAAACTAGAAGACCGTGATAAATTCTAGGCATTCTATTAGAGGCGTTCCACACGAAATTGAACATTCTGCAAAGATCCAGACCTTCTTTCATAGGCGTAACATATGAAAATTAACTTAAATTAGAAACTAAAATAAAAAAAATCTACCATCTCAAAACACAAGGACATTAACCGAAGGTAAAAGTCTTCTGCGAAGTCCATAACAATGACAATGAATGAATGGCATGAGGTTATTCAGTTTTACTTAAGAGTCTGAAATAAATAAGAATTACGGTGGAAGGCAAAAAATATTAATTTTAAGTCATGAATATTCAACAATAAATCTTACATAGATAACTAAATCGCAGTTTGCTTAACATATCCTCCATCCATATGAATACATTTTTCTATAAATTTGCTATTATGCTGCACAGCTTTCCGTAATTCTGCCGGTGTTATTTGTAGGCAAGCCTCTCTTATTCTATTCCGTAGTTGTTCTGCGCTTTGAGGTCTCACTTGGTACACTAAATTTGTAATACGCCCCCAGAAGTAAGTCTTTTGGTGTGAGATCTGGAGGTCGAGGTGGCCATTCTTGAAGCGGACTTCTTGGACCTATCCATTTCAGGGGGAAATGTGTATTAAGCCAGTTACGAGCAACGTTCGCTTTATGAGCTGGTGCTCCGTCCAGTTGCAGAATTAAATGGTGCATTGTTTAAAGAGGCATGTTATTCAAAATATCAGTGACATCCCCTATAAGAAAGTTTAAGAATTTTTCGCCGTTTAATGTTTCAAAAAAGAAACGACCTCTAATTTGCTCATTGAAAATCCCGCACCAAACATTTACTTTTTCGGACCGTTGACTTTTACTGTTTATCATCCAATAGGGATTTTCACCAGCCTAGTATTGGCAATGTTGACTAGAGACTACACCATTTGTAGTAAATGTAGCTTCATCGGTAAACATTATTTTCTTGAAAAAATCTCTATTATTGAGAAAATGTCCTTGCGCCCAGTAGATAACAACAATCTAGTCTTCTCAAATTATGGCCTTCGAACAAATTATGTAGCTACTTCGGTTTGAACGCGTTTATTCTGTTTCTTTTTAGGCATCTCCATAGTTTAGTTTTGTCAATGTTTAAAAGACGTCCCACATTTCTGATCTTGTCTAAACGTTGCAATTACTCATTCGTCATCGGCATACCTGACATTGCAGCTTACAGCGTATTTTTTTGGCCTAGGCTTTTGAACGTTTTCGGTAGAATTGAACAAATTATTAATAAATGCGACTGTTTTAATGTGGATATTTGGTCGCTCGGGATGCCGTGCATTAAATTTTCTTGTAGCCTCCGCGAATGATGTATTTTCACCTACTATACGAATTATCTACACTTTTTCATGGACTATTAAACGTGCCATTATTAAAAAACAAACTTTACTTACGTAAATTTGTGCAAACACCCAAATAATGTGAAATGTCACAAACTTCAAAGTAACTTTGAATTGTTATTAGGCGTTTGTTTGTCATGGATAACTTTTCTTATAACGTGAACACCCTGTATACTATACTTTTGAAATTCGGTATTGGGGTGTTTTTAGTAACGCCGAATAAGATTATGAAATTATTTTACAGTTAAAATACCTAACATATTTTTTTGGAAACTTATGTCCATTTTTCTTTATAACTACGAACGCCACTTTTGGAATTTGAAATATTCTACCGTGCCACAATCTCCTGATGGGTAAGTACCTTCCACCCAAATTTTACAAAAATCGCATTGTTAATAAGGGAGCTATAATGTGAGAGTCATGAAACGTGAGACTTATACTGTATAAAAGAAGAAACTGACTGACTGACATATCAATGCACAGCCCACACCGTTGGATCTAGAAACTTTAAATTTTGCACAGAGGTTTCTTATATATCATAGACATCTACTAAAAAAGGGTTTTTCAAAATTCAACCCCTAAGGGGGAAAACAGTGGTTCAAACCTTGTATGGAGAAAAAATATTAGATGGTCCTGTTCCTTCTTCATACTTAGAAGTACTCGAAAAGATTAATGTTTAAACACTTGTTTCATAGTCAACACCTATAAGGGGGTGAAATGGGGACCCAAAGTTTTTAATTTACTAAAACTAAACTATTATCACCTATACCACGGGAACGAAGCGCGTAGCAAAAGTTAACGATTTTGCTAGAAAAACTAGGGACTTTCATCTCAAAGAGAATTCGTGGCATAATATGCCTATTAGTGTCCATAAAATACTTGTTCATGGTTATGAGGTTATCTTTTAACAAAATATACCAATTGGCCAAATGTCAGAAGAGTGTTTGGAACCTAGGCACAAAGAAATTTGCAAAGAAAAGAAAGATTAATACTACATAGGTACCAGAAAATTTTCCGACCAAAATCAAAAATTGTATAACTCCATCCATGCGTCCATCCATCCATGATTCCTTTTTGCGATTTATATCGTTATTAGTTAATTTCTTAATGTCTTTGTTGTTATCTTGATTATTACATCGGATCCCTTACTGGCTGTTCATTGAAAAAGAATCAATATAAAAGAAGAACATTAGCTAATGACAGTACCAATAAAGAACAGATTGCGTTTACAGAAGAGACTGATCCTTTGTCAGCACGACTAGGTACTCTTGAAGATAGCGATGGAAGTGAAAGTGACTTAGGGGCAGAATAAGATACAGATCATACTACATACATATACGTTTACTTGTTTTTCCTTGAATTAGGTTCCTATATATAAATATATATATATATATATATATATATATATATATATATATATATATATATATATATATATATATATATATATATATACTAATTCAAGGAAAAACAAGTAAACGTACATATATGTATGTAGTATGATCTGTATCTTATTCGGCCCCTGAGTCACTTTCACTTCCATCGCTATCTTCAAGAGTAGTCGTGCTGACAAAGGATCGGTCTCTTCTGTAAACGCAATATGTTATATATACATATATATGTATATATATATATGTATATATATATATATATATATATATATATATATATATATATATATGTATATATATATATATATATATATATATATATATATATATATATATATATATATATATATATAGATATATATATATATATATATATATATATATATATATATATTGATTAAATAATTAAATATTACAGTTGATAATATTATTTGTTTTGAGTATCATTTCTACTGTTAGTTATATATTAATATTATGGTATTCTGGGCAAAAACCTCTGGCGCAGCCCTGCATTCTACAATTGCGAATCTGCATCATGCGTGACACCAGCTTGATTCCTTTGTAGTTTGTAGTGTCTATATTTCCTTGACAGTCAACGAGTCAACATCATAAAGTTAAAATGGAGCCCTCAAGACGCTGAAACGTATCGCTTCCTAATTATTATTTTGTTATATGAAAAATAAATACTAAAAGGAAACCATTATAACCAGTGTATTTTTGAAAAAAACAATTTATTTTTTTCGTTTTCTCGACAATTCACTGAATAGATGCTAAAAAAGAGGTTTATCATTTTCAACATCTCTAGGAACAGTGATATCAAATTATCAGAGAATAATCCAAGGTTATTTTTATTCTCTGGTGATATGTTGAAAAGCTATTCTTGACGCGAAGGCGAATTTAATATAAAAGGAACGAATTTTGTATGGTAAACCGTCTATTTTCTTTGCTTATCACAGACAAAATAACAATAAATTAGTATTCTTACGTTAAACATGACACCACTTATGTCATTCAACACTACTTGGCATTAGTCAGATCCCTTTCGATCCAGTAATATCACTAATATCTAATAACAGTCGTTGGCCGAACTAAGCAATAAAACAAAAATTTTATTTTGTTTAGGATTAAGAAAAAATTATATTATTATTTTGTGTTCTGATAAAAATAGGAAGAGGCATACCGAATTGTACGTCGGCCTTTTGTACAAACGCTTCCCAGAATCATTGAACCTCTTTTTCCCTTCAATGCCAGGATTAATCCGTCGCGTAGTCTGCTTCGTCACCTTTTTTGTAAATTCTTCCCACCTAAACTAGCCAACTCGTACAGATTTTCCAACTCGAAGGCCTACAGTAGAGAATGTTTACCCATCTTTCTCGTAAATACTTCCCGAAATTTGGTAGTACTTCCTTGTCTGTAATATCAATTTTATGACGATTATGTATTCTTGACACGAAGGCGAGTTTTAGTTAAAACGTTTCAAACTTCAATTCTAGTTGAGAGACACAAATAAAAAGTGTGTTTGCACGAAACTGCACTAACCTGCACTGATTTTTTCGAATGGGTATCTGCTACAAATAACAAAAATGTAAACTAGGGCTGTTTCGTGCAACACAAACGAACAGACCCAATGTCAAAAAGCCAGTAAATTATAGAGTCATAATGATTATGGCTATAATCAGAGAGTATATTATTATTTAGTCTATGCTATAATCGATTAATTAAATATTAACCGTCTTAGCACAGGCAATTATAGTTAAGTATATTACCTGTGATAATAGCATCGATTCAGGTGGTTTTATGGTGAGTAAAATTGTCTTCAGAGCTTTCTCAGATCTCAGGTGAAACGGCCCAAAAAATTAACTTTTTTTCGCAAATTTCAAAATTAAATATTTTCACGAAAATGATTGTAGGGTACCCAACAGTAACATTTTATAATTTGGTGCTTTCGCCAGAATTTCGACAAATGGTCTTTGGCAAAAAATACAGGAGAATACAAAAAACGCACACAAATTTTAGTAGCGTCTTTTTAAAACGCTGTAGCTCGAAAACGGATTGAAAGACTCTGTCGGACTTTATAGGTATTGAAAGCTCTTTTCGTGTAGCGTTTTACCTAATAAACTATTTTTTCAAGGTCATAAATGTTTGCTTTGTATAGGGGTGAACTAAAAAGTGAATGAAAAGCATTGTCAAAAATACGTTTTTTTATTTGTGAAAATTGAGCAGTATGCGTTTGTTTTTTCCAGAAGGAGAGCGTTTTGTCCAACTCTCGATTAGTTATACAGCGTGTAAAAAACAATTTTAACAAATGGGATTTTTTTTATTTTTAACTTTACGGAAAAAAGTTATACAAAAAGCTCTGCATCGTGAGAAAATAGCATTGCCACAGGGAGGCTCAAAAATGTAAAAGTCCTAGTCCACGTGACGCTACAATGACACAAACCGTTATTTAAAGATAAACTGCCACTGTAAATGTACTAGATGTAACATTTTATGTTAGTGAATTAGGTTTGGAACATACAGAAGGTTCCAAAAATAGAACTATTTTTTAATATTGACTTTACAAAAGTATCTTCATAAAAAGTTTCACATTATGAAAAAAGAGCATGGTTATTCAAAAACTTGATGCGAGACAATACAGAGTGGCTCAAAAAGTTAAAGGTCTCAATTTATGTACGTAAAGTTAAAAATACACCAAATCTTTATTTAAAGATAAACTGTATGGAAAAGGACGGAGGTTACATGTAGGTTTGAATTTATTTAGTTACTAGTCATGTTTAACATCTTTTTTACTCTAATATTTCATTTGTTATTAAAATTGTGTTAAATAAAAATAAACCCTCAATCAACCTGTAGGTACGTCTCATTTTAAGTTTAAGTACTTACCTATCCTATCACTTAATTAGTAACCTTACACAAATATCATAGTGGTAAATTGAAATTTAGCTTACCTTTGTTTTAAGGCCAGTTCAGATATTAAATTTTTTAGCCACCCTATCTGTCCTAGATCAAATTTTTGAATACCTAACCATGCTTCTTTTTCACAAGGTAGATCATTTTATAAAGACATACTTTTTGGCACAGTCGATAATACAAAATTAATTTTATTTTTGGAACCTCCTGTCCTGTGTATATCAAACCTAATTCACTAACATAAAAAATTAATACCAGTACATTTACAGTGGCAGTTTACTTTTAAATAACGATTTTGTGTCTTTTTAGCTTCACGTGTATCAGTACTTTTACATTTTTGAGCCGCCCTGTATGTCTTAGATCAAATTTTTGAATGGCAATGCTATTTTCTCACGATGCAGAGCTTTTTATGAAGTATAACCTTTTTCGTTAAGCCAAAAATAAAAAAGTGTCGCATTTATTAAGATGGTTGCTGGACACGCTGTATAACTAATCGAAAGTTTGACAAAACGCCCTAGTTCTGGAAGAAATCTGGAATAAAAAAAGCATACTGCTCGATTTGCACAAATTAAAAAAAATATATTTTTAACAATACTTTTCATTTACTTTTTGTTCACCTCTATACAACGCAAACATTTCGACATTGAAAAAAAAACAGTTTATTAGGTAAAACTCCACACGAAATGGGCTTTCAAGTTCCAAAAAGCCCGACAAAGCCTATGAATCCTTTTTCCAGCTACAGCGTTTTAGAAATGACGCTACCAAAATCTGTGTGCTTTTTTTGTTTCCGCCTGTATTTTTCGCCAAAGGCTATTAATCAAAATTCCGGCGAACACGTCTGGAGATATTGATATCAGCTTACTAACGTGCTATGTCGGATCGACCAAAAAAAATTATTGGCAATAGGGCACACAACTAAACTTGTAGTAGTTTTACATTACCTTATTAATTACCCTGTATAGCATGAAAATGTCGTTTCCATTGCAAAGTCACTTCTTGATGCATAATCTGGGAAAGACGAGCTATCGATATCCGAGAACAGCTCTCAAAAAAGTTTTAAAAAAGTTATAGCAGATTGAAAAGTCGAGTAAAAATCGCTTTTGCTGATTTTTTTGTCGACCAGTTTATATACAGTGTCAACTTAGGTACTAAAACTATATACGATATACAGAGTGGCCCGGTTACGACTTCCATTCTAGGGAGGTCCAACGCGGTAACGCGACCAGAGAGCGGCCGGGGCAGGTGTTAGCCCTTGGTACCTGTTGTGTCGGAAAGAATATTTACAGAAGGTTTGAAAGTTTAAAGTATACAAATTCCTATTAATTAAAGTAGATTTGTCACCGCGCCGCCCTCTTTTAATAACTGTTTCATTTTTTTTATCTTCTGACAACCCACGAAGACCGAAGTCTAAGTACTATGTACCGTAGGTGTACTGAGGAATCGACTCACACATCCAGAGCTGGAAACATCCGTAGCCCTTTAAGAGGATGTGTGGGGTGGTACCATCTCGGTCGAGGAAGAATTCCTCTACCACCTTCCAATAACAATCACAAAATATCCATGGTTGAAGCGGAATTCGAACCCGCGCCTCTCGGTTGCAAAGCTGGCGCCGTACCAACTCGGCCACCGGAGACACCGCCCCATTTTCTGAGTAAGGGCGCTATATCGAAGTACAAAACATGTCCAAAATTGGACATCCATAAGCCCTACAATAAATGGATATCCAGTGGACCGTTCAAAAATGTCCATGGACGTACTGGATACATTATGGACAAATTTTGACCTTCCAGTGGACGTCTTGTGCTATCTGGGATACCATTCTTTGATAGTATATTTCTTAAAAAATTCATGATTAAAGCATTGTGGTAGGTTGTAAGTTAAAATTACTAAATTACACCTGTTTTACACATCTACAGCTTTCCGTAATTTTAATTAACTTGCCAGAAGTGATTATTTAATTTTGTACGATAAATTCTCAAAAAAATTACTGACACTTGGGCATACTTTTTAAAAATAACTTTTAAGACAATAAACTAAAGAATGTTAAACCACTGGCACAGACAAATATAGGTTGTCATTTGGATTCCTTTCTAAAATTTAAATTGTATCGTAACCGCCAATGATTGAACTCTGGCTGACATAACTTTTTACTTGAACCTTTTGAAGATAAAGCAAAGTTTGAAAGTATTCTATTATTTTAAGTATAATGTATAAGAATAAATATTTTGCTTATTTGTCTTAAAACTTTAAACCAATTTATTTTAAACTTTTTTTTAATAATCAATTGTTTTCTTGATTCATCATAGTCATAGGCAGCTATTAATATATAAAAATGAAACTTCAACTACTTAAATATATTTAATATAAAATTATATTACCCTCGTTATACATATTATTCTTGCCAAACTTCAACTACTTAAATATATTTAATATAAAATTATATTACCCTCGTTATACATATTATTCTGTCAACTTTAACACATAACAATATGCCTACTACTACTACTAGATATTTCATTAAAGAAAGAATATCCAATTTAGCCTTCACGCTTCACGCTAGTCACGCTTATTAAGGGAATACTTGTCCGTTGAATCGTATACAAATTTATAGAGAACAGCACCGGTACACTGACCAAGAACTGGACCGAGATGAAAAACCTAAAATTTTTTTTAAAGTAAGTACATCATAAGAAAAAAATATAGTCACGGTTTTTGTGTCCCAGGAATAGTAATTTCCCATAATAACCCAGTATACCGTATGCCACCCCCCCCCCCCCCCCCCTGGAGACTTGTTCAAAAATAATTTCAACAGCAAATTTTATAAAAATAAATATTGTAACATAAACATTAACCATTTCTACAAAATATTATAAACAAAACAAATATTTTGCCGTCTAGGTAAGGTCTTTGGAATGAATTTTACCTACAAAATATGAATAATGGATCAATACTAATATGTAATATAAAAAATGCAAGCCTTTTTTGGCATTTTTGATTTACATGCTCTTAGATTCTTTCTGAAAACATTCCTTACACATCTCACTGCGATCTTATCAAATTTTGCGCCCGATAATTTTGGCTTCTAAACGAAACAAATATCCCAATAGATATTTTTTAAACATCTCTTTGGAAAGTAAATTTTTTCGAATAACAGCTTTTCCGAAAATGGAGTAACGAAATTTTTCAAAAATATTATATGGAAAACGTATTTCCAACCTACATTTTTTCAAAAATGTCCTGACCGCTTTTTCAAAGATGCTTTTTAGAAAACGGATTTATGAAATATTTTGAAAATATTTTCTCCAAAATCCCGTATGTCTCCAAACAAATAATTTTTAAAACAGGTACATTTTCCATAATATATTTATTTTAAAAGAATATTTAGTAAATTAAATTTTGATCAGGTTTCCTTAGGTTTGGTACGTTAGTTTCTCGTAAATTACCTTTTCAAAAAGCCGTTCCTTGAAAAAATTAAAACTATCCGAAAAAATTTAATTTCGAAAAAATATTCTCTGAAAACCTGTATTTCTGAAAAGGGCCTGAAAAATTGGTTTTAGACAAATTTTACTTTCGTAAGTACTCGTATATCCCCCCAAATGAGCACAAGGCATAAAATTAAATAAAAAAATGCTGCAATATTTACACTTCCATATTAATCAATAACACAGGACCACAAATGGGAACCGAAAAAAGTCCTTTGGCGAGATTGATATCCTATATGTATTTTGGTGCGCTGATTACGAATCCGAGGTCCATATAACCCCAGCACATCACGTTCAAGGTCATTTGAAGGTCAAATGCATATATTATGGAAAAAACAGAAAATTTGACCACGGATTCGGAAAGAGCGGGAAATTTTACGTCCAAATATGTAGTTTTTAGTTTTTCCAACATGACCCTCCAAGGTCATCTGGGGGTGAAATGACTCACCGATAGACCAAATTCTTATTTTCCATATACATCATCACCTTGAAAGTGACGTGCTGGGATTATATGGACCTCGGATTCGTAATCAGCGCGTCAAAAAACCTAAAGATACCTGACTAAGTTGTACGTAAAAGTCTGTAGTTGTGATGATGTACCTATATGGGAAATAAGAATTTGGTCTATCGGTGAGTCATTTCACCCCCAGATGACCTTGGAGGGTCATGTTGGAAAAAATAAAAACTACATATTTGGACGTAAAATTTCCCGGTCTTTCCGAATCCGTGGTCAGATTTTCTGTTTTTCCGTAATATATGCATTTGACCTTCAAATGACCTTGAACGTGATGTGCTGGGGTCATATGGACCTCGGATTCGTAATCAGCGCACCAAAATACATATAGGATATCAATCTCGCCAAAGGACTTTTTTCGGTTCCCATTTGTGGTCCTGTATAATCAAACAATTTGTCCTGTCGCGTGTAAGCAAGATGACCAAAGAGTTGGTCATCTGTTTCTTTTTTCAACAAATATCTTCTTTGATGTCAAAATAAGTAAATTTTTTCGAAAAACAGCTTCTTCGAAAATATATATTTTTTAAAAAGAACCTTTTAAAAATACATTTCCCAGATATATTTAATATATTTTTTAGAAAACATAGTTTTTCTAAATTTAAGTTATGAATGAATGAATAAAATATCAATAAAAGACTGACAAAAAGATCCTAATATAACCTAAACGAACCTTTTTTGTGTTTGGTCAGGTTTACGTATCATGTATTTGCTATGTTACTCTGTAGTAAATTATTTTTAAAAAAGTGTTGTTTTTTAATATGAACATTCGAAGTCTTTTTCGAAACAATGTTTAAAAAATGTTCTTCCTACATGTGTTCTTCAAAAAATTTGGTTGCAAAACGTGGTTAAAAATATTCGGCGTGTTTTTCAGAAAAAAAAAATTAAAACATCCCTAGTTTTCGAATATGTATGTAACTGAAAAAGTTCTGTTTTCGAGAAAATATATTTTCGAAAAAATGTGTTTTCGAAAAATTTTCATATACCAGTCCAAATGGACAATGCTTTTTAGAAAACGGATTTATGAAATATTTTGAAAATATTTTCTCCAAAAACCCGTATTTCGAAACTACATTTTTTCAAAAATGTCTCCAAACAAATAATTTTTAAAACAGGTACATTTTTCGAAAATATATTTATTTCAAAAGAATATTTAGAAAATTAAATTGTGATCAGGTTTCCTTAGGTTGGGCTGGGTTGGGTTAATTAATTGGGTAAGAAATTACAAAAATGATAGAATATTGTATTGCAAGTTAGGATGACAAACCGTTCTGTTTTCGCAGGAACAGGTTTAGATATTGCGTCCATTATGAAATAGCGAGCATTTCTTAGAACCCTAAACAATAAAAAAGTAATGTCGCACTAGAGCTTGCCCGTTTTTCTTTTGGTCTGTACTTTTGTGTAGCTCGAGGTGCGCACCCGCCCCCTCCCTAGACGACATTCTTAATCCGCCCCTGTCGCCGGATAAACCAAAAAATGACATTAGTGTCGTCCAAAAGCATATGGCGCAAATTAGGGTTATGTTGCGTGCTATTGAAGAACATGGACCCTTATCTATTGTTTAAACATATAGTTTTAATAACAATAAATGTAGAAATATCGACTTATAATTTAATATAATAAAAAATTAAAAGAATACAATTCAATATCAGTATTAATATATTTTCTTAAAACTTATGGGACATACTTTAATATAGTTTGTTTTTTCTATATAAAAAGTTTTGTCCGTTTGGTGTAGGCCTATGGTTTGGTATCTGTGTTAAGCCCCCCACAGACTACGATGTTTTTCATCCGTTCGCATCGCTGCGATTCGAATCGGCGTGCCAAACTGATAGTCTATGGCCGAAAACGGTCGTGCCGAACCGTCCGTTCTAATATCTGTCCTATATTGAATTTCAACACGACGGACGGGACGCACAGTGCGGAAAAACAGTGAATTTTGTGACAAAAATCAATACTCACACGGATTTTCGAAATTGTTGTTAATATCATATCCAGAAGGACAAAGAGTACTAAAGTGAAGGTTTCTGCAATATCGGATATTACTTAAGTGGTAAAGATCTATATATTAATTGTACAAGTGGACAAATAAGTACGAAAAATATTGTATTTATTTTTTAGTTATAATATCATATTTATATTACCATATTAGATAATACAATAATTATATAACCTAAATATTACAAATTAAATAGTATTACAAATTGTTATAAATAACAATTTAGCATTCTACCTATCACTAGACGAAAAGAAAAACAGAAGTGCGTTTAAACACTATCTTCTGAGTCTGTGTCACTAATATCGAGGTCATAGTCCGTCAAGATGTCTGATTCATTATGTAGGTTATCATTAAGATCCAAGTACTCTTCAATACCAGCAAAATCGTTACTTTTCTTTTTTGCAGAAGTTTTTCTATGACACGATATGAGTGGGTCCGAACTAAGTAAAAGAACATTAAAGAGGTCCTTATTGGTGTCACATCTGCTTGTTTTACGGGTGTGATTCAGTCGATTTTTCCGGATTTCCTTATGTGTAGCTTCTAAAGCTTCTTCAGAAAGAAGACCTATAGGGAGATCAAAAAATCGAATGACATCACATCCGTGTACTAGCACTTTATGCAGGCTAATGGGCATATAAAACCAACTGTATAAGTCTAAATATGATTGGAGCGTATTTTTTATAAGTAAATCAAATTTTTCGTGATGAATCTTCCTACCACAAGATAGAACTCTTAGAATGATATAAAGTTTCTCTATTAGACCTTTATCTATACCTGTTATTTGGGCAGTAATTTCTGAGTTACTGAAAAATCTTCTGGCAGTGTTGCCATCATTGGTCGTTCCAAAGCCTGGTTTTGGCTTGTCTACAGTTAGTCCTAGCTGTGATTTGAACCCTTCTTGAATTTTCTTTTTGGTATTTTCAAATATGGCTTTATGCTCTTTTGATCTTACTTGCCATTTTTTAAACGGTAGTCTGTACGAAATGTGTAGAAGGCACTCCAAAAACCGGATCCAGCAGTGTAAAGTAGACAAACCAAAACGATAGTGTTCACTGTTCGAAGGTTTTTCAGTAACTTTTTTTAAGTTCATTTCACTAGGAGTCGCCCCACATATGTAACATTTTGAAGTAGAGTTGGTATTAGACAAAATGTTAGTTACGCTACCATCTAACATAGTAAAAAGTAATTTAAAATGAACTTGAATCTTTCTATTGTTTAAATGCATTGTATGAGGAGAGAGATTTTCAATTTGTTCTTGTATTGCAGACTCCTGGTCTCTAACTGTGCATTTTCTTTCATAAACATAAATTTTATAGGGCGACAAAAAAATGTAGAAGAAGGTCTAGTATTTACCCACACTTCCTTGTTATTGGGAGTTGTAACAACTTGTAACGGCACCAAGGCAATAACAAACAAGAACTCATCCGTTGGGAATAAATTTTGCGTAAATCTTTGCTTGTAAATACTATGTCCTGAGCTGCCGTCGAATCCCCATTTACAAATTAGTGTAAATTCACTGGAGTCGCAAACGTCTACCATTTGAAAAATACTATCAGCTGTTGTATTCAACAAGTTTTGCAATCGAACATCGGCGGAAGTTTCAGTTATGGTTATATTTGTGGGTAAAAACGATTGTTTAATTTGCCTTATACATTTTATATTTGGCAAACACTTGGTATGAAGCTTATTTATAAAACTACGCAGAATGCAATATTTTCTTTCGGACAGATCTAAATCCAAGTATAGTGCAACAAGTTCATGAGGAGGTAGCTCAGGATGAGTTTGGATTGACGGGCTTAGTGATTTTTGTGATAGTGTGGCAGCAAAGCTAAGTTCCTCACTGGATGTTGACAATAGCAAGTCCTGAACCCTACGCCGCTTTGTTCTTAATGATGCCTCACTAAATGGAATTGTCGGCCGCCCACGACTGGCTCGCGGTTCCGATTTGTCAGAAGCTTGGGGTTTTTGGAGAAACACATCTTCTGGTATTTCAATTTTCGTGTTAAGCCACGCATGATACCGTTTTTGTAAATAAAATTTGTTCCGCTTGCATCTTCTCCATTTTTTAGTTAAAGCTGCATGGTAGGTTTCTGATATTGCTTTAATTTTATCACTCAGTACATCAGAACATTCAGAAATGTTGCACAGCTCGAGAATTTCTGAGATAACTTTCGAAACTTTTTCAGTTATGGGGCTAGAAATCCATACCTCAAGAAGATCTCGATATTTAATACTGGGATGGCCCACTACAAAAAAAAAGATAGCAGTCAGTGTAGCAGTTAGTAGCAAAAAATATTGTATGTTTTAAAAACGTGAATATCTAGAATAACCGGAAAAGCAAAAAGTAGGATGCTTGCATTTGCCATACTTAAAAAAAGCTTAGGTCACGTTACTACACCTTACCAAATCAGAAATTTTGTAATACTTGTTTTCAGGTTACGATATCTATCAATGTAACTAAGTAACAATTGAAAAGTAAATACTTTTAAAAAGTACTAACCTCGGGGAGTTCCTTCCATACTATATCGTTTGCAAAAACAGACGCTGGTACACACAAACACTGATTATAAACAACTAAAAATGTACAGCGAATTTTACCTCTATGTCGCATCAAGCATAATACTCAAATACCTGACAAGTTTCGACAAGAATTTGGACTTGCACTGTCCAATGTGTTATTATACAAATAATTCGGATATTTTGTAATCTATTTGCGCGGCTCCCGCTTCAAACATACCATGTTGCCCATTAGATTTTTGTCACAGGTATTCCGCACTGTGGGACGGTTCAAATCGCCGATGCGAACGGATGAAAAACATCCTAGTCTGTGGGGGGGCTTTACATATTGTTTCTTTAGCACTTGTTCAGTTAAATTCGTTTTATTACCTTGAGGGCAATCCAAAGTTATCGAGTATTCATCTAGAATATAGTTGAACACATTTATTTCCGAAGTGAAGATCGGGTATATTCGGGACGTTTATTGGATGGCGGCCTTTTAGCTTTTAAGTTTTACACTGACATTTTACTGCTCTTAGGCATAGGTACAATGTTACAAATACGTATAATACCAGTTTCGTAAATCAATTGATGCATTGTACGAGAAAATGTTCACTTGCCGGACTATAAAACAAGTTATCGATTGGTAGTCGTATATAGCACCCCTACGTTAAGCCTCGGAAATAAACGTATACGTCTTGATGAGTACATCTTAACTCTGAATTGCCCTCCTGGTCTGTAACAAGCTATCTCATATTTTCAATATAGGACATACCGTGAGATAAAAAAAATCCTCAAAGTATGCCGTAACATCAATCACGCATGTCTTGAATTATTTATTACACTTGAAAGATAACATAGGTAAAAGGTATAGGTGAATTAAAAATAAAACTCTCAAGCTCTGATTTTTTTATTTTTAAGAAAATTACATTATTTTCATTGTCATTGCATAATGCAGAATTAAAAAAACATATATAACAAAGAACCTACAAAATATAAGTTTAAACTAAATAAGAGACGTATCCACCTTCTACTTCCAAAGATGTTCTCATTCTTCTTGTCACAGCATCAAAAACATTGGTGAGCACTTGGGAGGAGTTGTTAATCTCTTGAAATTTATTTGTGATTCTAACCCGTAGTTCTAAATTTTTACAAGAGGTTTTGAAAACCGAGTTTTTAATATGCGACCATAAAAAAGTAGCACGGCGTAAGATCGCACTGATCGCAGGACCGTGGTGGCCACCTAACTGTCATATTACGACTTATGATTCTTCCAAAAAATTTAAATTATTAAGATTTACGTAAAGTGCGCCATTCTGCTGAAAGTGGCCTTGTCGCATCTCTTCATCGTCTAATGCGTTTACAAAATTTTCTAAAATTTCATTACGGTATCGCACCGAATTGAGAGTCCCTTAAAAAAAACTCGGTCCATATTAACCTTCTTTTCGATATGGCCGCCCGCACGCCAAATTTCTGTGAATACAGAGGCTCCTCTATAAAGAAATGTGGATTTTCAGAACTCCACATTCTCATTTGTTGAGAATTTACACAACCAGATCACATTTCAGAGTTGTATTACAGGTTCCGTATGATACATTTACTTGCTCGCCTAAACGCCGAATAGGGTTTTGTGGGTGTTTATTAACAATTTGCCTCAATTCTTTTACTTTTTGTGAAGTGCGAACTTTGGGTCTTTTACTGCCTTCCTTTCTATTCACACTTCCTGTTTCTCTAAACAAAACTTGGCGAAACTGGTCGAAATCCATGACTACTTAGGTGTGGAAATTCTGTTTGAAAATTCTGAATGGCGTCCCGTGTTAAATGAACCCACTAGCCATCAACGATTTTGCAATTTTTAAAGTAACTTTCGATCATAAAAGCTTTGGTAATTATTGATATTACTGTAAACAGCGAATTTTTTCATGAAATTTTGCACAGACCCTAATTTTGGGTCGTAGAACACGAATCCGACGTCAGCTTTTGGCGGTCTCGTATGGTTTTTCCAAAAAAAAATTGTTTTTGGAAAACTTTTAGGTTAACTTTTAGGTTACCTTTTTGTTATAGATTCCTTTTAGTTTCGACACTTTCACTTCAACATATCTGTAAACTTATAATTTTTATTAGTTTTCGTCACACAAAACACCACATTTAGGCAAAAATAGCTAAGAAAATTGCTGTTTTCTATAGAAAATTCCATTTTATGGCTCTAGACGTCATTATTTTGCCAGCTGTCAATTTTCCGGCGTTGCCACGTTTACAAAACATTTTTCTCGCAAATTTTAACAATTTCCGGCCATAAATAAATCCAAAAAAAGAGATGGCAATATGAGAGTAAAATAAGACAGATAGCATTTTATTTTCCCTAAAAGGGCAAAAAGATGACCCCAACCAACACCCTGGGGCACCGATCCCTCTTCGCCTGCGAGGAAAGAGACTGGTCAGGGCCCCTAACCAGGTGCTAACCCTGCTCCGACCTTAGGGTGCCCTCCGATCCACCGTTATACCACCGTTATATCGAAAATATTAGATCTGTCACCTAATTCACCGACTTAGAAAAGTTTTTGATACGAACGGTGGATCGGAGGGCACCCTAAGGTCGGAACAGGGTTAGCACCTGGTTAGGGGCCCTGACCAGTCTCTTTCCTCGCAGGCGAAGAGGGATCGGTGCCCCAGGGTGTTGGTTGGGGTCATCTTTTTGCCCTTTTGGTTAAATTTGGTTCATTTTCGCATTTTCCCGCCAACTTTTTATTATTCCTAATTTACAACTTTGTCTTGAAAAATAAGTAAACCTGGCAACGCCGGACATTTGACAGCTGGGAACGTACTGGCGTCTACTACCAAATACAATGGAATTTTATATAGGAAAAAGCAATTTTCTTAGCTATTTTTGGCTAAATGTGGTGTTTTGTGTGACGAAATAAAATAAAAATTATAAGTTTACAGATATGTTTAAGTGAAAGTGTCGAAACTTAAAGGAATCTATAAAAAAAGGTAACCTAAAAGTTAAAAAAATTTTTTGCGGAAAAACCATTCGAGACCGCCAAAAACTGACTTCGGATTCGTGTTCTACGACCCAAAATTAGGGTCTGTGCAAAATTTCATGAAAAAATTCGCTGTTTACAGTAATATCAATAATTACCAAAGCTTTTTGTTCTGCCGTGATTACCATATTTAATTTTCTTAAAAATAAAAACTTCAGAACTTGACAGTTATATTTTTCTTTCACCTATACCTTTTACCTATTTTACCTTTTAAGAGTAATAATTCAAGACATGCGTGATTAATTGCACGGCATACTTTGAGGACGTTTTGTTTTTGATCTTACGTTTTTGTGTCTTCTTACAGCCCACGAAGACTGAAGTCTAAGTACTATGCATCGTGGGTGTACTAACAATCTCCGACTCACACATCCAGAGCTGGAAATATCCGTAGAGATTTCACCAGCCCTTTGAGAGGAAGTGTGGTGTGGTATCACATCGGCCAAGGAAAAATTCCTCTACCACCCTCCAACAATTAACAATCACAAAATATCCAAGGTCGAAGAGGGATTCGAACCCGCGACCTCTCGGTTCCAAAGCTCATTCTCATTTCAACGGATTTTATTGTTTTTAACTATTATATACCATTCATTCTTTACTTAATCTAGGATTTACAATTATTTGAGTGCCTTTAGTACAATATTTACAAAAGTGAATATTCATCAAAAAGAAGCAACCAGAGACTGGTTGGGGCGGTGTTAGCCCGGGGAAAGATTGAATTGCGCAATTAAAGGGTCCGGCTCCATCCGACGGTGATCTTTTAGAGCCATGTTATAGTTTGCCCAAAAAGGGAAGAAAGAAAAATTATATAGTTCTTAAAATTAATATTTACAAATAGAGTTCCTGGAAAAATTAACCAAAAAAACAGTTTTAAAATCAGGTACAAGTAGCGCTATATACAGTCTGATGTACTACGTAAGCTGGCGCCGGTACCAACTCGGCCACCGGAGACGTTATAAGAACCTTGTAGAGTTGACAAAGTGTGACAGTATTGGCGATTTAAATTAAGCAAGCCAGTTGCAATCAGCTGGTTTTTAACGGGGAAGAAGGGCTCACTAGACGACAAAATTAACAAAGATGCCAAGTAACATGATAATGAAGACAAAGACGAAACGAAAACATTCCCCGTTTAGTTGGATGGATAATGGATAATTTTTTGTCCATGTCGACGGAACTGACCTTTATCAGTACCTTGTGCATTGTTACAAGTTAGTGATTAAAGTAGAAATCGCCCATGTTAACTTGCACAAACAAAATATTCTTGAAATTGAATTTTCGACGACTGTACAAAGAGAAATTTTTTTGGAGTGTTTTTCGACTGTAATGATTATATGAACAACAATTACAGCTATGAATATTTTATTCATAGCTGTAATTCCTACATTAAAAAAGTTTTAAAAATCTGAATTTGTACTGGCCTTATTTGGACTAACAACATTCTGGCACAATTTGATTTTAAAATTTAATACAATAAAAGAGAAAAATTAGAAGGACGATTAAGTACGTTTACACTTTGTATTACATTTTCCGGCTTTGCAAGAACCTTTTAAGGTTTTTTTTATGATGCAAAAGAAGGCTCTTAAAGGGCACAAATAACTGTATTGGTCCCATTTTAAGAAAATAAGTACATTAACAACACAACAGGAATTAATATTGTGACGTATAATAATCGCAACCAGTACTATATTGTATATTATATACTATATTATCACAAAAATATCAGTAACGAAGATAAACAGAAATTACAAATTCTTCAAAATAACTGTATTCGTTTTTCAATAGGACTAAAAAAATATGATCACGTATCACCTACCTTTAACAAACATAACAAAATTAAATTAGAAAAAAGACGCGAAATCCACTTATCCTGTTTTATATATAAAATAATTTTAACTCAGAAACCTAGATATTTATTTGAAAAAATTGAATTCAGGAATAATATTCATAATGTTAATACTAGAAATCAGAACGCAATAGAAATTCCTAAACATCATACTGGAAAATATAAGTCTTCGTTTAAATATACATCTTCTGTAATTTTTAATAATATTCCTTCTAGTCTAAGGGGCTTAAGCTATATAACTTTTAAAAATAATATAAAAAATTATTTAGTAGGGGTAGGATTGGAAGCATGATTTCTTATAAATCAAAATCCTACCTATTTATGGCAACTAGTATACTACTGTCATTCATTTTTTGGTTTCCTTTTTTACTTTTATCAATTTAATATTTATATTTTAAATTGTTTTTATTGGCATAAATAAACATTATTATTATTATTATTATTATTATTATTATTATTATTATTATTATTATTATTATTATTATTATTATTGTTATTATTATTATTATTATTATTATTATTATTATTATTATTATTATTATTATTATTACTCTTAAATATCCTTTAAAAAAACCTTAAACCTTAAAATCTTTTTATTTAAGATTATCTTCACATTTTTCAATATTTTGAAATCTTTGTACACTTTATCTTGACATTGATCACTGTTTATCCCAAGATCAGCAAAGCCTTTTAACAAGAATAACGTTTTCTGATAAAGTTCAAAATAAGGTAGGTAGTTAACAGAGTGAGGTAGGTATGCCATGTTACTGTACATGGTCGTTTTTCCGAAAAATATTTATGATAGATTATTATCCTTAATTTTTCATATAACTAATTTTGACATGAAATAAAAAAGAATGAGACAATGGCCAAACCGGGTTTTTCGTACCTTTACCCCCCCCCCCTCTCTAGAGGGGGACGCCGACATCTTTTGAGGAAAAAAATAATTCCTTCTTAACCAACTTAACACCTGGATTAATTAATCTATACCCAATCAAGATAGGCATTAAAAGGCACAAAGGCGCTAAATCAAACTTTTTACAAATTAGCAGTAGATGTTAAAATATCTCTACTCTACAGGAGGAGGTCTTACCCAGTGTGAGTCATATACATTATTTAAAACTGCTGAGGGTAAAGCTCTTGCTGAATTTAAACACGCTCCGGTCAATTCCGCCTAAAATAAATAAAAATATTTAACTATCTGAATTATTAACAAAGTACTCCACACAAAGAACCACAGAGCCGAGATACACTGTGTGCCTCGACTTAACCCGAAGGTCTCACATCCATATTTTTTCAGATTGTATTAAAGTGGTGTGGCCTAAATAATTTAAGCCCAGAATGAAAATCCTAGATCCTTGAAGAGAAAACTTGATTTTAGGAATTTTTTTTAGGTTAAGCAGCTTTCTTTTATAAAAATCGAAATTTTTTAAGGCGTATAATGTTCTTTCAAGCACTGGAAACAATATCTTCTTATTAAAAATATTTAATATTTTTAAATGACTTTGTTGATCCTAAAAAAAGATGAAAAAATTAGTTTTTGGCCACTTTTTGGTACCTATCTCTTAAATGGCACGTTCAAATACGATGGTTTATGACTTAATTTTAAAGATAATGTAATTATCTTCAAATCAAAAAGAAAATGCCTCTCTATCTACATCTGTTCAAATGGTATAGGTAATAGAACGTTGAAAAATTCGAACAAAAAAATTATGGAATCAGAATGTTGTGACATTGACTCAATTTCAAGCAGAATTTAAAAAAAAATCATATCGGATCAGGATCGACGCGACGTTGTTGACAGTTCCAACCGCGTAGAGCGCTGACGAAATCACAGAAAACATAGCTATGTTTTCTGTGACGAAATGCTGTATTATTAAGTTTTTTTGTTTTACTTACTTCGTGAAAATTTAAAAGTACTCGTTTTAACTTATTTTCCTTTATATGAATTATTTTCAATGTATCATTTTGTCCTTTTATATAGAACAATACATTAAAAATAATTCATTTAAAGGAAATTAAATTAAAAGGAATTAATTCTAAATTTTTACTAAGTAAAACTCGAAAAAAACTTATTAATACAGCTATTAAATGCATTTTATCAGCGCTAGGGTTTCCAACGACGGCTTGTTCAATTATTCGCGTTTTCAATAAATATGTTAATATTATTGCACAATCACTCAGCTGAAACACGCACAGAAAAAATTACACGGGTTGTAAGGATAATAACAAAAATATTAAGGTTTAAATTAAGACCAAATTGAAAAAATTCAGTTTCTCGTCATGATATCATCCTTCGAAAACGGCAGAAACTAGTGGACAATGTGGCGAATCAAATTACGGATGCGGCAACATTGCCATGCGCCTCTTCGGTCCTCTCAGTACTAAAGTCATGGAAATACACCAAGTCCCTAGTCATTCTCTTTTTATTATATCGCAACTGCATGAGACAAGAATTACTAAAAAACTGAACGGCTGAACCTTTACCACCATGCATGTACTTTTGATAATATGTCAACGCAGTTTGACATTTTTTGTAAATCAATTTGATTGCTTCTGGCTAAAAATAATATGTTTTTAAAAATGATAAAATGGTTTACGGATCAATAAAAACTTTAATTTTGAATGTATTTTCTTATTTTGAGAATCACAAAGAATATTGGCACAGGACGAAGTCGTGTACAAATATCTGCAGAATCGCTGAAAATTTCAACAAAAACGATTTATCGCATAAAAAATTTCAAAATTCTTGCAGATGAAACTTACACCCAAGCAGTTTCAGAAAAGACTCAAGAAAATAAAACAACGGTGGCTCCTGTTGTTTTAAATTTCCTAAGAGATATTGTACATAAAGTATATGCTGCAAAACAACATGTTACAATTATTGACACAATGCACAGACGATTTTCTGAAGAAGTATCTAAATTTAAATGCTCCGCGAGATTCATTAACACCTGGATTCATAAGACTGGTTTCAAATTTTAAAAAGGGGGAAATCGTCGAACAAGAGTTTCCGACGATCCTATCTTTGGTTTTATTCCAGATAAAAGATGATTTTTTTTCATTTTGCTTGAAATTAAGTCAACTTTTTAAAAATGATGAACAGTTTTGATTGGGTTTGATTGACTTAAAATTATTGAGATATATCACAACATTCTGATTCCATAATTTTTTTGTTCGAATTTTTCAACGTTCTATTACCTAGGTACCTCCATCTCTTAAACAGATGCAGACAGACAGGGAATTTTTTTTATTCGTAGATAATTGCATTATCTTTAAAATGAATGAACGTACGTACTGATTTGAACGTACCATTTAAGAGATAGATACCAAAAAGTGAGGAAAATCTTATTTTTTCATCTTTTTTTAGGATTATTAAAGCCAATTAAAAATAATAAATATTTTTACTAAGAAGATATTGTTCCCAGGACTTGAAAGAAGTTTATACGCCTTAGAAAATTTTGATACTACTCTTTTTCATAAAATCAAGCCGCTTAACCTAAAAAAAAATGGTAAAATGAAGTTCACAATACAATACAATTGGCTTTTATTTCAGAACAAATTTTGTTACATCACAAAAGTTCCAAATAAGTCAATTTGTGATTGCCTTAAGTTCAAATATTTTCCCGTTTATATTCCGTTTTATCATGAAAAATTAGCCTCTTTCTTTTTGTAAAAAAAATCAAATCCCTTTAATGATTTTTAGTATCCATCGTTCAACATATTGTCATGACACGCCCTTGCATATGAATAGTAAGTACACAAAATAAATTATGATTTAAAAAGCTAAGAAACACGCTTTTATAAGTAGCGCACTAAAAAGTTAAAAATAATTATTTTCTTTTAGAGCTGTAGAAATTACCAGAAAACCAGGGTGTGCAGTTCACACAGCGTGCGGAAAGTAAACAACTAACAAACTGCGCCTCCCTTTACTCCGCACATATGCATACCCCGGTTTTCTGTTAACTTGTACAGCTATAAAACATTTGGTCTTTAAATGGGTAACTAAATTTAAAAGCGTTGGGCGCACTTACAAACAGGGTGTTATGGAATTCCCGGCATATATTGAAAGCGGTAAATGCAGGTATGAATTCAGACCGAAAAAATTATCATAAAGGGCGCTTCATGAAAAAAAAAAGGTAGATATCGTCCCTTAATTGTTTCTTTAGTAACTGCACACCAGTGGTAATAAATACATGGCCATATAAAAAACGGCGAGAAACGTCAGTTACAGAAAAAAACAACTTTTTTTATTATATCGCAACTGCATGAGACAAGAATTACTAAAAAACTGAACGGCTGAACCTTTACCACCATGCATGTACTTTTGATAATATGTCAACGCAGTTTGACATTTTTTGTAAATCATTTTGATTGCTTCTGGCTAAAAATAATATGTTTTTAAAAATGATAAAATGGTTTACGGATCAATAAAAACTTTAATTTTGAATGTATTTTCTTATTTTGAGAATCACAAAGAATATTGGCACAGGACGAAGTCGTGTACAAATATCTGCAGAATCGCTGAAAATTTCAACAAAAACGATTTATCGCATAAAAAATTTCAAAATTCTTGCAGATGAAACTTACACCCAAGCAGTTTCAGAAAAGACTCAAGAAAATAAAACAACGGTGGCTCCTGTTGTTTTAAATTTCCTAAGAGATATTGTACATAAAGTATATGCTGCAAAACAACATGTTACAATTATTGACAATGCACAGACGATTTTCTGAAGAAGTATCTAAATTTAAATGCTCTGCGAGATTCATTAACACCTGGATTCATAAGACTGGTTTCAAATTTTAAAAAGGGGGAAATCGTCGAACAAGAGTTTCCGACGATCCTATCTTTGGTTTTATTCCCGATAAAAGATGATTTTTTTTCATTTTGCTTGAAATTAAGTCAACTTTTTAAAAATGATGAACAGTTTTGATTGGGTTTGATTGACTTAAAATTATTGAGATATATCACAACATTCTGATTCCATAATTTTTTTGTTCGAATTTTTCAACGTTCTATTACCTAGGTACCTCCATCTCTTAAACAGATGCAGACAGAGAGGCAATTTTTTTATTCGTAGATAATTGCATTATCTTTAAAATGAATGAACGTACGTACTGATTTGAACGTACCATTTAAGAGATAGATACCAAAAAGTGAGGAAAATCTTATTTTTTCATCTTTTTTTTAGGATTATTAAAGCCAATTAAAAATAATAAATATTTTTACTAAGAAGATATTGTTCCCAGGACTTGAAAGAAGTTTATACGCCTTAGAAAATTTTGATACTACTCTTTTTCATAAAATCAAGCCGCTTAACCTAAAAAAAAATGGTAAAATGAAGTTCACAATACAATATAATTGGCTTTTATTTCAGAACAAATTTTGTTACATCACAAAAGTTCCAAATAAGTCAATTTGTGATTGCCTTAAGTTCAAATATTTTCCCGTTTATATTCCGTTTTATCATGAAAAATTAGCCTCTTTCTTTTTGTAAAAAAAATCAAATCCCTTTAATGATTTTTAGTATCCATCGTTCAACATATTGTCATGACACGCCCTTGCATATGAATAGTAAGTACACAAAATAAATTATGATTTAAAAAGCTAAGAAACACGCTTTTATAAGTAGCGCACTAAAAAGTTAAAAATAATTATTTTCTTTTAGAGCTGTAGAAATTACCAGAAAACCAGGGTGTGCAGTTCGCACAGCGTGCGGAAAGTAAACAACTAACAAACTGCGCCTCCCTTTACTCCGCACATATGCATACCCCGGTTTTCTGTTAACTTGTACAGCTATAAAACATTTGGTCTTTAAATGGGTAACTAAATTTAAAAGCGTTGGGCGCACTTACAAACAGGGTGTTATGGAATTCCCGGCATATATTGAAACCGGTAAATGCAGGTATGAATTCAGACCGAAAAAATTATCATAAAGGGCGCTTCATGAAAAAAAAAGGTAGATATCGTCCCTTAATTGTTTCTTTAGTAACTGCACACCAGTGGTAATAAATACATGGCCATATAAAAAACGGCGAGAAACGTCAGTTACAGAAAAAAACAACTTTTGTTTTGACGTCAGTACCCGCTGTGACGTTGCCAAGTCTCTCTAGAATATCCTATGTAACAGATTTGAAAAAATACCATTTTTGTTATCTTTCACGTAAGAAATCACATTACAAACTCTTTTAAAACATTCAAATTCAAAAAATTTAAATATTACAACACAAAAAACCTCGAGAAAACCAAGAGTAACATTTTGTTCAACTAGGCCAACCAGAAGTTTTTGGAGGAAAAAGAAAAATTAGCTTTAAACAAAAAAAAAATTCTAACACTTAAGCATGTACTTTTTTTATTTGCCTATTTTGAATCATATTTACCAGAAGATTTGGTTTTATTAACAGGTTTATTTATATCATCCATAATTTTTAAGCAAAATTCCTCACAACTTAAATTAAGGATAAACATTATCTTCATAACCTCTTCCAGTGTTGAAACAGACATTCGACTTTTTTTATCTGTCCAATAATTTTAAATTTCGCCAGAGTCTTTCACAGTCTATGTTAGTACCAAGTAACATAAAAATACTCACTAAGATTTTTTGATACAAAGAAAAGTTATTTCAAATGCAGCATTGTATTTATACTCATTTCCAACAAAAAAAAAATAAAACTGTACCAAATAACCTTAAATACGAAAAGAAATGACAAAGTGATTTACTACCATGAGCTTCCAACGACGCACAACGAGGCTCTGACTTGAAGTAAATTCTCTTTAAAATACACATCTTTTGAAAATATTTTATATTAAAATATTTAGCACTAACAACCACTGAAGTGAAAAAATCTATTTCAGTGATAACAGCTATTAATGAAAAACAGAGCACTCAACTAATAATTATTAAAATTGACAAAAGTTAAACACAAATATTCCACGCTTCCTTATCATCACTATCGCCCTACTAAGAACGAAAATTAATGTTTTTGTTACTTTTCTAGTAAAATCTAGGTAACAAAAGATAGGCAATCAAGAAAAAAAAACTACACATAATAATAATTGCTGTATGAGTATTCTGGCGCATCCGCCGATTTATAAAATGTCTGGTTTTTGTTTATTTCAAAGTACTCTATTACAACAATACAAACAGGCTTTATATTTTAAATTTTTGCGCCAAAACAGCGCCAGATACTTCCTCAAGACACTAAGAGAGGAAGTGAGTTGACAAAGAGAGATGGAAAGAGAACCATTCTGAATGTCATCTCATAAAGCGCCGTGCGCCATATTTAAGTTTTTACAGTCCAGTCCACTTAACCTTCAACAGTAGCATAAACACCATACAGTGAATGTTATCAATATTTTTTCTTTAGTTTGTAAGTTTTAAATAATACTGTAATTTCTTTTCACTACCTAGAAAAGGGTCTTTGTCGATCCATTGTTAACTAATATTTTTGCTCAGTTTTATCTAGTTTGTGCTTTTATTATAGTGATTCTTAAATTAGCCTAATAGGGTTGAAAACTGAAAACTAATAATATTTACGTATTATGGTAACGTTTGCGGGTGCATCTCGACTTTAGAAAAACTCATTTAGGGGATCTTTTCAAAAAAAATCCATAATTTTCTTAACAAAAGACGAATAACAACTTTCTGAATGTGCTGCGTGAAACAGTATAACGTGTTGTTTTTTTGACAAATGCTGTTATGAAAGAATTTTACTTTAAAATACTATGTAGTTGTGCTCAGTTAGTATTTTTCGTTTTGATTTTTAACTTTTCCTTAGCAGAAAGTTTAAGCTAATAGAAATAATGCTTATCTCATTAATTACGTAATATAGGGTGTCTTAAATATTAGTTAAACCTAAGGCTACTGACAAAAAGGATTGATTTCGCAGTGGTCTTTTTAGTATGTTTATTTTGTTTTTTCTTAGGAAAAGGTTTAAATTTGTTTTACCTTTGTCTTAAATTACTGTTAATAACAAAAAATAAATTATTCTTAAAGATTTATATTATCTCTGGCAACGTTACAACAAATTCAATTATTTTTAGGTTTTTTTTTGCGCGCAATTTTCCGTCAAACGAACGCATATGTCAGCCAGGTGCGGCGAACATGTCCATGTTTTTGAAAATTTTTAAAATGTTTAATTTAAGAAAAAAAGTATTGGGGATGTTTGTAGACTACCCCCTGAGTCACCCATTCCAATATATATAGTGAATTTCATAACACCCTGTATATAGCGGTCTAGGCATAATAGACAAAATGTAGTGTAGTTACCTCCCTACATTACATAAAACCGGGGTATGCATGTGTGCGGAGTAAAGGAAGGCGCAGTTTGCTAGTTGCTTTACTTTCCGCACGCTGCGCGCACTGCACATCCCGGTTTTCAGTTAACTATAAATAGGCCAAGCAATAGAACGATTTGTCGTGACATTAATACTATCAGAAAACCGTCTGTGCCATCATCTAAAAGACGACCCGTAGATGATTGCTGTTATATTTCCAACTCTGAAGTTTTTTCCTTTAATTTGTTATAAACATTTTTAAGCAAAAAAAAGCGATTTTTTAGTTTTTTGCTTATAAAATGGAAAGTAATAACGCAATCTTAATGGTGTCAATGGACGATTTGTAGAGAATAAAAATACGAACAAAATGAGAGGTCGAACGTCCCGATAGGATAAGTAGCAACGGAGAAAATCCGGAAAACCGGAAAATTAAGAGTGTTTTTTTTTAATTCATACATCGGCCATTTTTAAACGCAGAGGGCTCAAACTTTGGTAAAAAGTAGTAATTTAGAGTTACTTTATGTGTGCCAAACCCCGACGCTGTCCGACGATTAGTTTTGCCACAATCGTCATTTTAATTTTTCAGCACACTATTTGGCAACAGGTCTGGATGCTCTATGGATCGTCCAATTTTAATTATTGAAACGGATTTGAAAAGTACAAGTTTAATTGAACAATATGTATATTTTAATTTTTCCATAAAATGCCACGAAACCGGTTGAAAATGCACGTAAAGATGCGTGAAAATGACCGAGCGCGCGAATATTGGCTCCCCTTCGCTCCGCTGCTCTCCCGCTACGCGTCATCGTTCGCGCGCTCGGCCATTTTCACGCATCTTTACATGCATTTTCAACCGGTTTCGTAGCATTTTATGGAAAAATTAAAATATACATATTGTTCAATTAAACTTGTACTTTTCAAATCCGTTTCAATAATTAACGGACGATCCATAGAGCATCCAGACCTGTTGCAAAATAGTGTGCTGAAAAATTAAAATGACGATTGTGGCAAAACTAATCGTCGGACAGCGTCGGGGTTTTGCGCACATAAGGTAACTATAAATTACTACTTTTTCCCAAAGTTTGAGCCATCTACGTTTAAAAATGGCCCATTTATGAATTTTCTAAAAAAACTCTTAATTTTCCGGTTTCTCCGGATTTTATGCGTTGCTGCTTATCCAATCGGGACGTTCGACCTCTCATTTTGTTCGTAATTTTATTCTCTACAAATCGACCATTTACACTATTAAGATTGCTTCATTACTTTTCATTTTATAAGCAAAAAACAAAAAAATCGCTTTTTTTTGCTTAAAAATGTTTATAACAAATTAAAGGAAAAAATTTCAGAGTTGGAAATATAACAGGAATCATCTACAGATCGTCTTTCAGATGATGGCATAGGCGGTTTTCTGATAGGATTAATGTCAAAGAATCGCTAATATTTTGCTCTGTTGCTTGGCCTAAAAAGGAAAATAATTATTTTTAACTTTTTAGTGCGCTACTCATAAAAGCGTGTGTTTTTTTTAGTTTTTTAGTGAAATAGGTTCGGAACATACAGAAGGTCCCAAAAATAAAATTATTTCTTTATTATCGACTTTACAAAAAAGTATAATAATATATTCATAAAAAGTTCTACATTGTAAAAAAAAGAGCATGGTTATTCCAAAACTTGATGTAAGACAATGCAGGGTGGGTGGCTCAAAGTCAAAATTTAAATTTCAATTTTTTAGCCACCCTATATGTCCTAGATAAAATTTTTGAATAACCGTGGTCCTCTTTTTTCACAATGTAGAACTTTTCATGAAGATGAACTTTTTTTGTAAAGGCGATAATAAAAAATTCGTTGTATTTTTGGGACCTCCTATATGTTCCAATCCTAATTCACTAACATAAAAAATCAATCTAGTACATTTGCAGTGACAGTTTACCTTTAAATAACGATTGTCTGTTTAGCTTCACGTGGATTAGGACTTTTATATTTTTGAGCCACCCTTTATGTACTAGATCAAATTTTTTAATGGCAATGCTATTTTCTCACGATGCAGAATTTTTTGTAAAGAGGCACTTTTTTACGTTGAGGCATGATTGAGTAACAAAAATAAACTTACAAAGTAAAAAAAAGTTTTGTGTGTACGTAGGGTAGTGGTTATCACATCCCCCTAATTCTAAATCAAGGCAGTTTTTTGCCAGAAATTTTTCCGCTTAAAACAAATAAAATCTTTAAAAACAAACTATTGTTAATTCTCGTAAACAAACGTCAAGCTATGCCAAAACCATGCCCTAGGTGCCATAATGTCATTTCCGTTGGGTTACAATAACCACCACTTAAATTTCCGATGTTCTCCCAGGGTCACCATCAGCAGGGTTCACTGGGAAGCTTGGAAAGCTGGGAAATTTATCAATTCACATAATATTTTTCTGTGCTTATCAAAACACTGACAATAACGTATACTTTGGCAAGGAACTTGGCATAATTTTAACATTTCAGTTATTTTTTCAGATATCAAGACGCACAGTCCTAACGAGAACTTGGCCTGTTTTTTACATGTATATTTTTCGTGGGATTATTATCAACTACAATAAATTTATATTGTTAAAAAACGCGAAACATTGTTTTATTTCTTGTAGAAAATGTTATGTAAGTTGGTACTGGTATTGGTAAATATTGACCACATTAACTTACTGTAGCGATAACAAGTCCAAAAATCACAAATCCAAACCTTAGAACAACTGAATCTCCAAATTTTTGATTGTTAGCATCTCCTACGCCACCAACTACCAAGAACAATATAAAAGAGGCAGAAAATTCTAGGAAAAATGCCTAGAAATAAAATATTTGTATCTACATATATCCATAAAAATACATAATTTTATGAGACGTCTAGAACAAAATAAAAGCTTAATAATAATTTGCGTTCATCATTGCTACCTAATTTCATGTTTAGTGGTGGTCATTCTCATCAGTAGAAAGAAAACGGAGTACTGACATGACGTTCAGGAGAAGGAAAAGCAGAATAATTAATGATTCCACGAAAAAACCTCAATATCATAATTTTTTTTTAATATCTAGGTTCCATCTTCACAACAGTATGTACAGTTGTATTCATAACAAGAGAGTAGGGTAGGATCGCCCAAGAATAGCTCTCGGTTCAATAAAAAATTATTGAATTGAAACCCCAATTTTATCAAAAATATTTTGACTTGCATACTAATCTAAATTTATAATATGACAGGTACGACAAATTTTGCCTATTGACAAAAATATAAAAATTTAAATAAAAACCACAAAACGCTTACTCTTAGGTTTAAGGTCTCTTAAGAGTTCAGTTATGCCCTAAAGAGTACGCATGTCGACGACGATTTGACAAAAAACGTAGGCCCAAAAAATTTAAAATTGAGAGTTTAATGCCCCGTATAGAAAAAAATGCAACGCATCGATTGACGGTAAGTACGTAACAGACAAATTAACCGTTATTGCGACAAGAGTCTTGATGGGTGAAACTTTATTACTCGGGCTTCCGCATGCGCAGAGGAAGGAATAATAGTGGGTTTTTTCGCAACGATCCCTCTTCGCCTGCGAGGAAAGAGACTGGTCAGGGCCCCTAACCAGGTGCCAACCCTGTTCCGACCTTAGGGTGCTTTCCGATCCACCGTTCGCTAGATTTTCTGGACAACAAACAAAACATAATTTTTAGGTTAAGGTACCTAGACACGATAAATTTTTTGCTCGGGACCCTTGAAAAAAGACAAAAGAAAATTTTTATCGAGGAAGGAGTGCTAACCCGTTTCCAATACACCTTTTAGAGCCGATTTCCTAATGTTTTATAATATTTTAAGTGACAAAAATTAAAAGAAGATGCGGCCGAGCACGGATTCGAACCAACACATCTCGGTCAATAAGCGGATTCTTTACCACTGCACTACGTGACTGATGCTAGAAAATCGGTAAACTTATAACAAGTGCATCGTTTATAAATTTTTGAGGTATTTGCGCATGCGGAAGCCCAGGTAATAAAGTTTCACCCATCCGCTAGACTCTTTAGTTATTGCGTACTTTCCGCTTGAATTTGCTTCTGATGATTTGCAACAGTGGTGCTGACTTTAATTTTTCGTACACTGTTCTCAAATTGTCGAAACATCGTTGGCATTTAACTTTGCCGATGGCGCGTCCTAAACTGCATTTTTCTGGGGCTAAATTGTTTCTTTCTGCAAATGTTGTACCCAGTGCTTTCCCGCCGTTTTGTTTGTTATCTTCATTAAACCAATGCGGAGTTTTATTTAATACCGCATATTGAAAGGCCAAAGACTTATCGTCATTCATTCACAGCCCATAAAGTCTGAGATCTAGATCTCTAATATGGTCAGCTAATTCTTCTCCGGTGCATTCAAAAACACTAGCTTAAACCTACACAGACTAGTTGGGACGGTACCCTAAAATCAAAAAGGTATGATGCACTGGTTTTAATAAATGATTATCTTTTGCTTTTCCCTTTTGCGATACGATTTCTCGCTTCGTCAAGCATTTCTTGAGTAAATTTTAGTTCTATATAGTCCCGATTTTTAAAAACAAAAGATGGCAACCCTGTGTGGTGGTGACTTTAATTTTTCGTACACTGTTCTCAAATTGTCGAAAAATCCGCGTCCTAAACTGCATTTTTCTGGAGCTCTCAAGGATAAACTGTTTCTTGCTGCCAATGTTGTACCCAGTGCTCTCCCGCCGTTTTGTTTGTTATCTTCATTAAACCAATGCGGAATTTTATTTAATACCGCATATTGAAAGGCCAAAGACTTAACGTCTTTCATTCACAGCCCATAAAGTCTGAGATCTAGATCTCTAATGTGGTCAGCTAATTCTTCTCCGGTGCATTCAAAAACACTAGCTTAAACCTACACAGACTAGTTGGGACGGTACCCTAAAATCAAAAAGGTATGATGCACTCGTTTTAATAAATGATTACACCGGCACACAAAAAAAAAGTGGTCTGTACTTTAGACCAGACCCATCTATCTATATGTATTTTGATGCGCTGAATCCAAATCCGAAGTCCGTTTGGCCCGTACACCCTCAAATTTTGAGTAAATTGCAAAAAACGCTGAAAATGGCTAAAAATTGCGAAAAAGTGCAGTTGTGAAAAAGAAGAAAATTTTATTGAACTAGATCAAGTATATTTCTTATATATTTTGATGCGCTAAATCCAAATCCGACGTCCGTTTGGCCTGTACACCCTCAAAATTTTGAGTAAAGTGCGAAAAAACGCTGAATATGGCTACAAATTCCGAAAAATTGCAGTTATGAAAATGAAGAAAATTTTATTAAACTAGGTCAAGTATGTATGCATGTGAAGTTTGTTTGGCCCGTACATCCTCAAAATTTTGAGTAAATTGCGAAAAAACGCTGAAAATTGCTAAAAATTGCAGTTCTGAAAATGAAGAAAATTTTATTGAACTAGATCAAGTATGTATTTTGAATCCGAAGTCCGTTTGGCCCGTATACCCTCAAAATTTTGAGTACATTGCAAAAAACTTCGAAAAATAGCTAGAACTTGCAATTCAACTTCGGAGGACTGATTGCTTGTGCCTGTAACCAGGGCACCTCCACGTGGTGACGGTGGGCAACAGAACCATCTGGCAGAGTCCCTGGGTTAACGGCGTGTATGCCGTCATGGCAGACACAAGCGATAATTTTACGATGCAGGGATTCGGAACCCCAGTATCGGCGTCTGGTCAGTGTGACAAAGCATCAGGCCCGCAAGCGTCGTCATCAAGCGACTGCAGTTCTGCAGTAGTGGGTATCTTGGCTTCTGTAGAGTATAATGTTACAAGAAATCACGCCCACATATGTAATAAAAGTCCTCATTGGTGCGTAAGAACAATACTATTTTTTGCTATTAATTGCTATTTTTACGATTTTTGATAAATATATGAATGATTGAGATTGACAGATTCCGAATTTGGATTCAGCGCATCAAAATACATACGAAACATACTTGATCTTGTTCAATAAAATTTTCTTCATTTTCATATCTGCAATTTTTAGCCATTTTCAGCGTTTTTTAGCAATTTACTCAAAATTTTGAGGGTGTACGGGCCACACGAACTTCGGATTTGGATTCAGAGCATCAAAATACATACGAAACATACTTGATCTAGTTCAATAAAATTTTCTTCATTTTCATAACTGCAAGTTTTAGCCATTTTCAGGGTTTTTTCGCAATTTACTCAAAATTTTGAGGGTGTACGGGCCAAACGAACTTCACATACATACATACTTGACCTAGTTCAATAAAATTTTCTTCATTTTCATAACTGCAATTTTTCGCAATTTGTAGCCATATTCAGCGTTTTTTCGCAATTTACTCAAAATTTTGAGGGTGTACGGGCCAAACGGACGTCGGATATGGATTTAGCGCATCAAAATACATAAGAAACATACTTGATCTAGTTCAATAAAATTTTCTTCTTTTTCATAACTGCACTTTTTCGCAATTTTTAGCCATTTTCAGCGTTTTTTGCAATTTACTCAAAATTTGAGGGTGTACGGGCCAAACGGACTTCGGATTCAGCGCATCAAAATACATATAGATAGATGGGTCTGGTCAAATGTACAGACCACTTTTTTTTTTGTGTGCCGGTGTTATCTTTTGCTTTTCCCTTTTGCGATACGATTTCTCGCTTCGTCAAGCATTTCTTGAGTAAATTTTAGTTCTATAACGCTCTTGCGTTTATATTTACCAATCATAAGATTGTATTGTTAACATATTGTCAATATGACAAAGCTGGATTCTCTCTCTAAAACTTGTACGCTTTTTTTTATGAATACAACTGTACAATAGTAACGTGGATTTAAAAATAACAGGGACAGTCCAAGCAGGATGGAAGAATGACAAGAAAGAGGGGACTGGTTCATAAAACATTGATCACTGATCAGACCTGCAATGATGTATAGGGCGAAAATATAGCGAATAAACAAGTACTGGAAAGGAGATAAATTGTGACAAAAACAAAAATGTTATTATGCACGTATAGTATAACAAGGAAAGACAAGTTTAAAAATGAATGAATAAGGGCAATGATTTAAGGCAACCACCAAGGTTGTGGAAACATTTAGAAAGATACAGTAAACAAAACTACAACAGTAAGGGCATCTGATGAGAAGTTGCAGCGATCGGCAGAAGGGTAATGACAATGACAGTGAAGGTGTATTGAAGAAGAAATTGAAGATGACCTATAAGCAGAAATGAGTAGAGCAGAAGAGAAGCAAATCAGGGCTGGAATATTTTAATAAAATCAAATATTATTGCAAATGTTTTATATAATAAGTTTATCTAATAAATTAAAAAGTAATAAAATAATTAAGTTGGCATTATACAGGGTACCGCGCAATAAAACCGTAAGAAAATACATTGTGTAAACGAATTTTTTACCTTAACCGGAGTAAGAAATGGTCGGATTGTTAAAGCACAAGGTTTCAAATCTTTAGATGATGCTGGCATATGAAGCTAAAACAGAAATATTTTTATTATTATTATTATTATATATATATATATATATATATATATATATATATATATATATATATATATATATATATATATATATATTATACAGGGTGTCCAAAATAGGTGATACCACTATCTCCGAAACGGTAAAAGATAAGAGGTCGGTTAAATTAGAGAAAATGTCCCATTTTTAGTCCCTATTTATTTTTCGTGTACGGAGTTCTCTATAGTTTCTTATCTACAGGGGAATTTTTAAAAATAATCAAAAGGGCAATTCTTAAATACTTCGAAAACTATTACAGCTAGAAAAAAATTGTTTTAGCAAAAATGTCACGATTTTTTACCTTCTCTAAAGTAACATTATTGTTTGGTTTATACCATTTGTATTTAATGAGTTACTGCTAGTAACTTCTTTTTTTTCAAATACGAACCTGGACTTTTTGCTGCATTTTTTGAAAGACTACTTCATATCCTTCACAACGCTGTATTACTTGATTATGTTTTTCGACGTTTTGATCAAGAATAGCAACATTATCAGGATTTTCTATCAATACGGACCTGGGATCTTCCATGTTAAGGCACAATTTCACAACCTATCGCTATGGTTTCAATTATTCAACTGATTAATTTTAAACTATGTTCCTGATTACTAACCAGGATCCTTTGGTCATCACAGTTTTTAAATTGCACTTAAGCCAATGAGCTATTATTTACGTTCTTAATAAATTCGTATCAACAAATCACCTTTCAGTTTAAAAAACAATAATAAATTATCATATTTTACCTAATAGTTTTATTTCTGCCGCATCTCCTTCTTCTGTTACAGTTTACAGTTGAAAAATATCCAAAAGAAAATTATAAAAAAGGCAACATTGTGCTTAAGGTTAATGGCGGACATTTTCAGCATTTAGAGAAGGTTGCATTTTTAAAACTATTTTTTGTTTTTGTGAAAATAGTAATTGTCATTTTT
Source organism: Philopedon plagiatum (assembly GCA_963971165.1). Taxonomy (NCBI): domain Eukaryota; kingdom Metazoa; phylum Arthropoda; class Insecta; order Coleoptera; family Curculionidae; genus Philopedon; species Philopedon plagiatum. The sequence goes on from OZ020189.1 coordinate 32,484,322, forward strand.
GGTTTAATATTACCAACGTTATTTGGCCTCTGATAAAATATGTTCTTTGGTGCGTCGCACCAACTTTATAAAGAGCGGCTCCTGATTCCTGTCAGTTCTAAAGTTGTAACAGACACACATACATCAATATTAAATTAATATTTGATGGAGAAAGTTATGTTTAATGGTTTTACACCAAGCGTTCCAGTTTGAAGTTCATTTTCTTTTATATTTTTAAGGTCAAGTATAATAAATGTGATAGATACACTGACACACAGACGAACAGCATAAAACCATAGTCGCATGTTTACTGTGTTCGGATTATAAAAAATTCGAATCTAAAATCCGTTTTCTGCATAATTTTTTGACGTCGGACGAACAGGTTGATGTACGTGGATGGACAGACACCACACGAAGCCAGTAGAGCCTCTCTAAGAATAAAATTAATGATTAGGATTTGTTATAATTAACTATTAAGGGCTGTAAATTAACTAAGCTTATGCTTTAATCAGGCGTAGAACCAATTTTGCAAACTTGAGGGTCCTGGCTAGTCAGGGCCCCCGCAAGGGTTATCAACGCCCGCGTGCCAAAAATATTTTGGCGCCCCTTACTCGGCAAAAAAATTGGGGGTGCCCAAATTTGTCCAGTTTTTGTTGGAATTTAGTGTAGAGTAGTTAAAAAAACTATCAGAAACCTTTCTTAAATGCCTTAAGATCAGTATGCTGTTAGTTTTAGATAACATATGTATTTTTTTAATTTTTAATTTTTTTCCTTTAGGCAATCGATTAAAACCTCATTTTATAAGGAAACTACAGAGATTTCAAAACCAAAACTTTATTTTTCTCTAAATTATTTATAAAGGCATAAATCAAACAATAAACAAATCACAAATAAAACATACCTTATTATTAGGATACAGAAATTAAATGGGCGTTTTTCTAGATTTGGCCGCTGCAAATTCTTTTATAATATTATCAAAATCTATTTTATCGAGTATCTCTTGCTCTATAGCTAAGATTGCCAAACCAGATAATCTTTCTTGTGACATGGTAGACCTCAAATAATTTTTAATTATTTTTAATTTTGAGAATGATCTCTCACCAGAAGCAACAGACACAGGTAAAGTGAGGAGGATTCTTAACGCAATACTAATATTTGGTAGAGATGAAGTTAGATTGTTTTCAAATATATATTGAAGAATTTCAAGGGGATTTGATACTTCAGGCAATGAAAACAATCTTAGGGCTTTTATCTCGTTAAATAAACCATTTCCTTCCACGTCAGCCTCCTGCTTTTCCTGATCAGTTAGCTTCTGTTGAAGAACATGACAGCATTTTAAAAGATCTTCGTCATTTAATTTAGAAATATCACAAATAAAACCAAAAACGTTTTCGTAATCAGATATCATATCGAACCTAAGATTTAAAGAACTTAGTGTTTGATCAATTATTTTTAAAAAGAAATTTATTTTAAAAGGAGTTTTTGGATCTTGAGGTGTCTCATCCGTGTGCTCATAATCGAACAATTTCGGTTTATACCTTCGTCTTACATTATTTAATGGGGGAAAACATTGCTCTATCTCAAGAGCAGCCGCTAGTTTTCCAGCTTCAACAAGATTTTCCTCGAAAACATTATCATTTCTATAATTTTTAAAATGATCGACTAAATTCTTTAAATAGTTTTGGCACACTTTAATGTCAATCGCTACACTTTGCATCATTTTGCTTACAATATTAATCTGGAATAAAACATCATACCAAATTATTATACTACAAATAAATTTAAAAGATTGAATATTTAATAAAAGAGAATTTGCTTTATGTCTAGTTTCTATGTTATAAGTATCATTTTCTGCTATTTCTAGAAGGCTATCACATATTTGAATTAAATGAAACTTTAGCGGTTTCATAGCATCAATCCTACTTGACCATCTAGTATCACTTAGGGGTTTTAGATTTAACTGAGGGACATGCTTTTTCATAACATCCCATCTTTTTGTGGATGAAGAGAAAAATACATAAAGTTCTTGTACAATATTAAAAAAATTCACTGTTTCATTTGAAACCTTAGCAGCATCATTTACTGTTAAATTTAAGCTGTGTGCAGCACATGGTACAAAAAATGCCCTAGGATTAGCATCGAGTATGCGTTTTTGTAAACCAATATGTTTTCCGCGCATATTGGCCCCATTATCATACCCTTGACCTCTCATATCTTTAATATCTAAATTTAAATTTTTCAAAAGTCCCATTACAAAATTACATAGCCCTTCCCCTGTAGAGTCGATTATTGAGTTGAATGCTATAAAACTCTCTTGTATTTGGACCTTTTTAGAACTGTCATTTAGAACGACATAACGCAAAACGAGACTTATTTGCTCTGTATGGCTTGCATCCGGTGTACAATCTAAAATTATTGAATAATATTTGGAGCTTCGAACCATGTCCAAAATATTATTTTTTACTTTAGAAGTCATTAATTCAATAATTTCATTTTGTATCTGGTAGCCTAAGTAATGGGTCATTCTTAAAGAATTTGTTTGTGAGTTTTGCACTCGACTTATGTGCTCTCTCATCACAGGATCAAAAGATGAAATCATCTCGACAGTTTTGAGGAAGTTCCCATTATCATATTGGAAAAGTGTTTTAGATGAACCTTGGAAAGCTAGGCACTGTCTGGATAAAAATTTAACAACTGCAATAATTCTTTCTAGAACGTCATGCCAATACTTTTTTTCAGTTTCTAAAACCCGTAAGTGATGATCGTTTACAGTTGTAGATAATTTCAACATTTTTTTTAAATTCATCCATTTATTCATGTGAACGTTATGTGCAATTGATGTTTCATGTCTTATAATGGCTAAGGATAAATGTTGCCAATCAGAAAAACCACTAGTATCAGAAAAACTAGTAGAAGTCTTGCTGAAAAGTTTACAACAAAAACAAAATACCGAATTTTTCGAAACTGAGTAAATTAGCCAAATTCTTTCCACTTCTTCTCCATTTCCTAGTTTTCTAACAAAGTACTTACTTGAAAATTTTCTTTTGTCTTTATTAGCAGGAAATTGATAATTACGTCCTATCAAGGGAGGACCACGATCAACCAATATTCTGACTTCATCATTGGTGATGCTTCTGGGCCATAAACCGGGATCTTCTGATGGAAGAATACTAGGAATAGTAATCTCAGTCTCCCCTTCAGTAGAAGCTTCATCGCTAGAACTGCTAGAAGTGTCACTTGTAGTCGTAGTTGTTAGGATGGCTGACTCTACAGAGGCTATATTTTCAATACGTGTTGATGTTGATGTCGATGGTTCACATGTTGCAGAAGATGGCGATGGCGCCGCTTTAGAAACTGTATTTTCTTCTACCTCTATCGTTTCAGTCTTGTAAACTTGACTTTTTTGCAAAAAATGTTTCATACTCCCAGCCATCTTTTCCCTTTCTTGGACTCTAACTTTTTTTTGCTCTCGAAATTTTGCACCAGAAGGTCGTTTTCTCTTCTGTGGCTCCTAGAATTTAAGAAACACTAGATCAAAAATTGGTAAGGACATTTACCCTTGACTTCCCTTGCACAAGACCCATCTTTTTGAGAACGCCCCGTAATTTTTTATTTTTATGAATCTAAACTCTAAACGCGAGCCTTTAAACCTAAACGGCTAAACGAACTTAAGACCAATCTGAAGCATATACCCTATACACTTTTCCTGGTATAATAATTTGATAATTAATTTTTGGCAAAGATGAAATATAAATTTTTTCAGAAAGTCAAACGGTATGATGGTGGCTCCAAGGCGAAACGTCAGGTTTTAAATCTAAAATGTCTAAAGAAATATCAAAATCTATCCGATATTTCCACGAATACAAAATACTTTCCTATTTGAGGGAAATAAAAATAATATTATCTATGGTATAAAGGTATGGGCTAATTAAGGATGTGCACTATTTTAAACAGAAAAAATTAAAAAAAAAACGAATTTTATAGACCTTAGAAAATGCTAATACTGCATGTGGGTAGGTACTTACCATTTCATAAAATTTTATTCAATCACAACAAAACACAATAACACAAAATACAAATCAATCTTTTTAATTTTTAAGTATCTAAATATTATAATTTTCTGCGTCTTCTTGACCCTTAAACGTTGCGAAATAAAATATCAATTATTTGGATTACGACGCCTTCCCCTGTTTTATACTCCTACAGAGTATTCGAGTCTGGACAGGAAAATCGGCAAGTAGGTAACAAGTTCTAACAACTTCTACGCAAACTTGTCGATTTATACCAGTATTGGATATTGGATCATGATATTGCATATTCAGATGTGAATAGTGATGATTGATTTTAAAAATATGTTTTCTGTTTTAATAGGGAATTAGATTAGATAGGTACCTAATTATATTTATGAACATAAACTTCGCTTAGATTATTGAAAAAAAAGATTTCTTTGGTGCCTTGCTCGTTGGAAATATTGTTAAAAAATTAACCAAAAACCTTTGGTTCTTGGCGCCCCTTACAGAGTGCGCCCGCGTGCAGTGCACGCGTTGCACACGCGGTTGCGGGGGCCCTGTGGCTAGTAATCATGATTATAATATCAATTTACCAGTTAAAAGAATTGAATTCATAGTTACTGAGTCTGACCTAGTGGTCGCCATAGGTTGTGAAATGGCGCATTAACTTGAAAAATGCCAGGTCCGTACTGATAGAATATCCTGATGATGACGCTATTCTTCGTCAAAACGTCGAAAAACATACTCAAATGATACACAGTAATGTTGTAAAGGGTATAAAGTAGTTTTTAAAAAGCGCAGCAAAAAATTCAGGTCCGTATTTGAAAAAAAAACAAGTTATTATCAGTAACTCAATAAAAACAAACGCTATAAACAAACCAATAACGTCACTTTAGAGAAGGTAAAAAATCGTGTGATTTTTGTTAAAACAATTTTTTTCTAAATATAATGGTTTTCAAGATATTTAAGAAATACATTTTTGACTATTTAAAAAAACATCCCCTGTAGATAAGAAACTGGTAACTTCGTAAACGGAATATGAATAGGGACTAAAAATGGCACATTTTCTCTAATTAAACGACCTCGTATCTTTTACCGTTTCGGAGATAGCAATAGTGTTATCACCTATTTTAGACACCCTGTATACAGGCTGATCCAAATTAAGCGTCCATCATTGGTATCTTTGTTATTGTTAAACATACAAGATTATTTAAATCAGCAAACTTGTAGTATTTTTAACGCTTATTAAAATAAAAGAACGCAAAAAACAATTTAGCATCGTGTTTTCTAGTTTTGAAGAAAAACACAATCTTGTAAAAAAAAAATTGAATGGGACTCCTGTATATTATATTTGTTTCTGTTAAGACTTGAAATTCAAAACAAAAAAGCTTATATTCAATTTTCTTTTAAAGTCAAAAATAAGGTCCATATTACGTTTTATTAATAAAAATGTTATAATATCACTTAAAAACTAATTTAATTGTTTCAGTTTGGCCTGCATAATCTCATTAATTTTTATCCTAGAAGACAATTCATTATGAGATTTTTTGTTTTGAATTTAAAGTGTTAACAGGAAAAAATATACCGTACAGGGGATATCATTTAAGAAAAAAATTGTTTTCCTTCAAAACCAGAAAACACGATGCACGAATGGTTTTTGCATTCTTTTATTCAAATCAAAAACAATAAAAGTGGGATTCAATGTGATGCTAATATCGACTATGCCATCCTCTACTTCGAATTACGAAATTCATGCGCCTGGGCGTACTGGAAATTACATTTTCAATTGGGGAACATTCCCCCATTCTACAATAACTGAACTCACCAGTTGATTTTGGTTAACAGGTGCGGGTGTACGAATATGGACCTTTTTTAAGAGCATCCCAATGATGCTCTATGGGACATTGCACGTATAGGTAGTACCTCTGTAGGTCCGTTAAAGTAAATTCGTCCCCGAAACATTACAGAGCCTCCACCAAACGGGATCTTTGAAAAGATATTTAACTTTGAAATCTCTCTCCTGCCCTTCGCCAAACACGTTTAAGTCCATCAGGAGAATTGAGACTAACCCTCGTTTCATCTGAGAGCAAAACCTTTTTCCATTCATTAACAGTCCAATGTTGACAATTTCTGACAAAACGACATCTTTGAACTTTGTGCTCTCTGGTGAGTAATGGTTTCTTTGTCGGTCTTCTGCTGCTTAAACCAGCTTCATTTAAACGTCTTCTGAGTGTTAGTGACGATATTACAAAATTGTAAATAGTTGAGAGCTTAGTTTTTAGCATAGTACTAGTGAGTCTTCTACTTCTTAGAGAGGACGCTCATCCACTGGGCCGGTACATCGGTTTCGCCCTTGACCTGTCATTCGAGAGTAAGATTCTGTCTCGTTATATCATGTAATCATTAGTATTAGCAACATGACTCATCGAATGGCCCTCATCCACCAAAGTTAATGCCCTTACTGCCTCCTCCACCGATAAATTTCTTGGGCGATTCATTTCTCGAGATTAGAACACTTGTCGATACCTGTACCTAATACAATCGATAACAAAAACAAACTTAGTATGCAAAACGAACTTGTCTTAATAAGCAGTTTTTGAACACATTCAAATTAGTGAGACTGGCTTAATTTGGCAATTGTAACTTTAAACCAAAACATTTGTTGAGAGAATATGCTTGAAATATCAGAGGACGTCCACGGCCTACTTGTAAAACATTTATAATAGTTAACCATTGGATGAATTACAAAGCATTCGGTTTTCCGTATACTGTGAGCGTATCGAACGTGAAGCCTGTTTATTTGTTGTTTGTTATGAAAACATTGTACCCCAGAGGTCCAGCTTACGAACTTTAAGGAAATACGTAATTGAATCAAGAATGGTAGTAGAAAGAGATAAAATAGCATTGGACTGTTGGAGCTCAGGAATGTTGCTGTCTCTGTTGTCCTCTGAACAGCTGACCGGTTGACGTCAAATTACCTTGGAAGAAACATATGTCTTTGTCTAGTGAACTAGAAAAGAAAAAGTGCGACTTAGAGATTTATAAATTATCATCATCATCATCTAGCGCTACAAAGCTGGGTGGGTCTTGGCGGACTGCACAACTTTTTTCCAATTTATACGGTCTTCCATCAATCTATAGTCGAAAGGGATATTCATTTTCTGGAGGTCTGATCTAATGTTGTCTCTCCAGCGCATTCTGGGACGCCCGAGTGGTCTTTTTCCCGTTGGGACCTCCTCCCATGCCAGTCTTACAAGTCTTTCATCATGAAGCCTTTTCACGTGACCTGCCCATCTTAGTCTTTGAGATTTAATCTCTTGCACAACATCGCTTTCATTGTAAAGCTCTTGAACTTCGGCATTAGTTCTAATACGATATTGGTCAGTGATCGGATCGCGATGGGGTCCAAAAATTTTTCTGAGGATTTTTCGTTCGAAACGTCTGAGCTTTTCCTCGTTTGCTTTGGTCATTGTGCACGTTTCGCATCCATATGATACTACTGGCCTGACAATGGTTTTATATATTTTGATTTTTGATGTCCTTGTTAGGCTTTTCGATTTTATACGATTATTGAGTGCGTACACACAGCGGTTTGCGGATTAGATTCTGCCTTTGATTTCTTCGGTAACGTCATTGTCAGCAGTGATTGGGGCTCCAAGGTATTTGAAACGCTCCACTCTTTCAAAATTAAAAGTGTTTACTGTGACGTTTTGCCCTATTCTATCTCTTCGTCCCATTCTGTTTATGCACATGTACTTCGTCTTTTCTTCGTTGACTTTCAGTCCCACTTCGCCTGCTGTTCTTTCGATCTTGCTGAAGATGTCCTTCACGGTTAAGATTGAATCTCCAATAAGGTCAATGTCATCTGCGTATGCTAGCAGTAGTTTGGGACCTTTTGCTGTTGGCAGTTCGGTTTTTATTTCAGCTGTTCTCACGGCTTTCTCTAAGACAAGATTAAAAAGCAGTGGTGATAAGGCGTCGCCTTGTTTCAATCCACTGTGTATTTCAAAACTGCTGAATGGACTGTTATTTACTCGTACGTTTGATACTCCTCCCTCCATGCAAACTTTAGTCATCTGAATAAGCTCTTTTGGTATTGAAAACTCCGCCATCGCGTTCCAGGCTTGACTTCTCTCTATGCTATCATATGCCTGTCGAAAGTCTATAAAGAGGTTATGTACTGTTCTATTATACTCCCATCCTTTTTCAAGGAGCTGCCTTAGTGTAAAGAGTTGGTCTATTGTTGATCTGTATGCCCTAAATCCAGCTTGGTATTCGCCCAGGATGTTCTCTGCATATGGGGTTAATTTGTATAATAGGATGTTTGAGAGTGTTTTATATGCAGTGTTTGTTAGGGAGATTCCTCTGTAGTTGGAGCATTTCGATTTTTCCCCTTTTTTGTGGATAGGCACTATAATACTTTCCTTTCATTGTGCTGGTATGTTTTCTTCTCGCGATATATGAGTTATCAATTTATGGATTTGGCGATGCAGTGCATCTCCTCCACATCTCAGAAATTCTGCAGGTGTGCCGTCCGAGCCTGGTGCCTTAGCCTTCTTTAAATTACTTAATGCCTTCTGGGTTTCCTCAAGGGAGGATTCTTTTACTGGTAGGTCCACTGTGATGTAGGTTTCTTCCTTGTGCGATTCTTCTTGTTTTACATTTAGAAGCTCTTTAAAATATCCCTTCCACTCTTCAATTAGCTCCTTCTCATTAAGTCTCATGTGTCCTTGATCATTCTTAAGTGTCGGGATGGATGGTAATTGGCTCGGGGTGACTTTGAAGAAACCTTTAAAATAATGTAATTAAAACCTTTTTACCTTAAATTTATTATTACCTATTTAGCAGAAAAATAAAATATTTTAGGGCTTTTATTACCTTTAGTAGATCTTGTGATGCTTCTAACGTATTTTTTGTACAAAAATACAAGGTAAGATAAGATGTGGCCAATGTTTACAAATTGTGTTTAGAGTGTCGCTTGTCACATATCGTGATCTCCTGACCTCAACCCCATTGAGCATGTATGGGATCCTATTTAAAGAAACACGTAGGGATCTATTTCGGGCCGTTAATGCAGCATGGCAGGCAGAAACTGATAATTTGATTAGAAGCATGGTGAGAAGATATAGGGCCGTAATGAACAGTAGAGAAGGTCATATCCTTTACTAATCAAAAAAAATATAGTTGTGATTTAGAACGAAAACATTTTTAAGTGTAATTTTTTCGGTTCAATGCAATATAATAATCTAGGTAACTTTATTTTTTATTTTCTAAACACCCTCTAAAATATTTTTAACTGAATTTTATCCATTACAAATGCAAAAAATAAATTTATTGAAGATAGCTCTACAAAAATATGTACAAATTTGTGTAGATTAGATTTTTCCGGTGTGTGTGTATTAGTAAATACGTAGTGTTTATTTAAATTCCTTACCCACATCATTCCATATCCAAAAAAACAACCAGTGTATTGTGCTGCAAAATAGACAAGCATCTTTTTCCAGTCAATTTTGCCAAGTATAAATACTCCTAAAGTAACACCTGGATTAAGATGTGGTCCTGAAATGTGACCAATAGCCTGAAATTAAAAATATTAAAAGTTGCTCGATAGTTAACGTGGGTATTTCAGACAAATAATTTTACTAGTCTATTGTCTGAGGTAGGTACTATCAATCAGTGGCATATGTATTCAGGGGGGGGGGGGTTGACCGCCCCAAGTCTAAAGTTTATACAATCTTTGTATTCAAAGGCGAAAAAGGAAATAAAATGTTTTATCTTTTTGTTGTACCAAAATTTTCATAATTTCTTTTTGAAAAAATGAATTCTGATGACTCAAACCATTTAAACACTTTGTACTAGTAAGAACAATTTATTTTACAAATTGTAAGTGAACATTATTAAAATTTTATGAGTAGAAAATTGCGAAAAAAAAATTAAAGGCTAAATGTTACAAAAATTAAGGATATTATTTAGAGTAACTTAACTGCTACTGTGATGGCAAAATCGTTTTAATTAAAATAAGAACGTAGCTAGTAACGAGTATTCCCTCCTCGAGCTCCAATGACTGCATGAATCCTTCTCGGCATGCTACTAAGTAGAGTTTGAATGTATTCTTGAGGAATTGCGTTCCATTCATATTGTGCTGCAAACCGAAGTTCTTCTATTGTACTTGGAACGGGATTTCTTTTCCTTATGCGGCGTTTTAGCTCATCCCACATGTGCTCTATCGGATTTAAGTCTGGGCTATAGGGCGGCTAATCCAAAGTTTGAATATGGACTGAATCGAAGTAATTAGTCACTCTGCCAGCGGCATGTGGTCGGGCGTTATCGTGCATTAATACGAATCTTTCATAGCCAATATGGCCGACATATGGCAAAACATGGCCCAGAAGGATGTTCTCGATATATCTATCCGCAGTCATTCGCCCAATCACTTCCACAAGTTCGGTGAGTCCCTCCCAACTAATACCTCCCCAAAGCATTATGCCGCCACCTCCAAAGCTAAGGCTATGTATGAGATTGCAGTTGGCGTACCGTTCCCCAACTCTTCTATAGACGTGGTTTCGTCCATCTGGCTTCCATAATTGAATTCTAGTCTCATAGTCTCATCCGTAAACAGAATATTTTTCCAGTGCTCGTGATTCCACGGAACATGCGTTCTGGCAAATTCCAATCGACGAGTTTTGTGGTTTTGGAGAAGACGAGTAACTTTAGCAGGGCGCCTTGGCTTTAAACCTACTTCTTTTAATCTTCTTCTGACCGTTTTCGAAAACATTGCATTGTCTTACATTTAGTAGCTCATTTTTGAGATGCGTGGACGTCAATAGCTACGTTCGGGATTGCCAACGGATTTGGAGTGGAGTGAAAGTAGATTTTTGTCACGTGACTTCGGAGTTTTGGGAGTAAATCTTTCAAAGACGAACGCTCTACGCCTAAAGTGCAACAACATAACCTTAAAAATAAACATGTATTTGACTTGCATATGGGTTAAATTCTAGACAAGGATTTAATTAAAATTATTAAATATGTTCAATTCTCTCATCCCCATTTTAAACTTTTCCAAGGAAGAATTTTGTGAAAAGCTCCGAAAACGAAGAAATTTCTGAAGAAATAGTTGAAAATGCTGCGGAAATAACGGTCCCATCAATGACGGACCAAAACTTTAAAATGCATTTTAGAATGAACCCTGCTTAGAATGAAAACATTCCCATTTAACCGACATAAACAAAAAATTAACTTAACCATAAAATTTGCAAACGCAGTTGCGCATGCCCGCTCCTAAAGCACCTCTCAGCGAGACGGGACTTTTGGAGTGAACACTTTTCACTCTGTTTTCGATACCCGAACGCCTGCGTATTCACTCTTTCTGCTCCGAATTTAATACTCGAACGGACGGAGTGCACTTAGGTACGTCCGGAGTGAAAAGCGTGCTAATCTCAAACGCACCTAAAAGTGCGATTTCGAGTAGAACTAAGTATCAAGAAACGGTCATCAATTGCTGTTGTACACCTTTTTCGCCCTTGACCGGGTCTTCGTTTGAAATTTCCAGTCTCTTGATACCTTCTTAAAATATTCAATACTGTAGATTGACCTCTTCTAAGACGTCGCGCAATCTCTTTTTATTTATATCCTTTGTTATGTAGTGTTACAATTTGTGCCGCTTCAACTTCGCTGCAACGTCTAACTGGTGGCATACTGTTATTTTAAATAGAGGACTGGCAAATGCGAATCACTATAACTCACTTAATTTCGCCACAAATAACTTAAGTCACTATTATTCTTAAATAAGTATGCAATGTTTTTTAGCATAATATGCACGGAAGACTAAAGACGCCATTAATATGATTTAAATGTCAAAGTAGTTTAAATCAAGTGAACATATCCACCTCCTATAGAATCTAAGAAATATGTATACCTATATATATTATGTACATAAATATCAATAACAGGGACCAAGCTACGTTATCGATAGGAATAGATTTTTTTAACAATCTTGTTTTACGCAGTTATACTGCAGAGAGCGACATTGGAAAGTTGGCACTGACGTATATAAGGGGGAGGTCCTCCTCCCCCAAGCAGCCCCCCGAACGGTTCAGTGATATCCTAATAAAATTGAACAGGCCTTATACCTTTTTTATTTTTAAATATGGGAAACAATGTAAAATTTTAAAGTTTTGGGGATTTTTATGGATCATCTTATCAGCAAAACATTAATTGGGCATCGAATAAAAAAATATAGTATAAAACATCGATTTTCTCGCTTATTTTAAATTGGAAGATATGATTATTTATCATATTTTTGGATTCTAGGAGAGATGCGGTTTTTCAATCGTTTTTGAAATATTCCAAATTAAAAATTATTTCGCGTAAATATACTTTAACCGTAACTATCCAGGTTGCGAACGAAATACCTGCTACCTTTTTAAATTTTCTTCGTAGGTAAGTCACAGTTAATGTCAAGGTTGACAATAATACTTTGGTCACCGTGAATTTATAATTTTATTTTTATGCAAAATGCAATTCTATTAATGAGACATACAAAATATTAAAATTATATTTAAAAAATGTAAATAATGTTAGAGCAGCTCAAACACAATATGAAGAAAGTATTGAAGAGAAACAAAGAACTCCTTCATTAAACACCATAATAAAAACAAATAGAAGACTCCATTCGGATCTCAGGGCGGCGTATTGGCATTGTTTACTACCAGTGCAGCGCATATACGGCGTTGGAACGCAGTAAAGAATGGCCAAATGTTCGCCGCATGTATCCAGGCAAAGCTTACCGCGGTTCAGCACAAACTGAACGTTTTCAATTTTGTCGAATTTTAAGCCTAAACATTTTAGTTATTATTCGTCCAGCCGATATAATTTTTTGTGTGTGTATTTTAATTGACTGATTGTGCAATAATATAAACATATTTATTGAAAACGCGAAATGGCTAAACAAGCCCATTGATAAAAATCAATTCGCAGCCGATTTGTTGACTTTTCCAATTTTCAACCAGCCAAAATCGATCTTATCTGACGGCGGTTTGTGAAAAAAAGTGTCACGTGGCATTCAACTCTCGTCAGGCAATGTGTATAGTTTGTATATCGAAGGTGTTATTTAATAATCTTGCATCTGTATTATAGATATGACACATACGTTAATAATGATACATCGAGATGGAAGCTATGATGTAACATTAAGCTTTCGATATAAAAACAATATTTGAGGGTGGCATATTTATATTTAAAATGCAAACATAAAAACAGTATTCGAGGGTGACAAATTTATATTTAAAATACAAACAATATTTGAGGGTGACAAATTTAAATTTAAAAATCTTGTAAAAAATGCTTTTTAAAAAAAGCTTTTATTATTTAGATAGAAAACAATAAGTATAGTTTTTTCATTGTGGTAATGCTGAATGCTATTTCTTAGTGGACGTAGTTAGCGCGGGTGGATCCTAAGGAAAGTAGTATCAAAGTTATCACTGAAACAGGTATAATATATTATGTTAAATTTATTGTCTCAAAAGCTTGTCGCGTAAATAGAAAAGAAAAAAATGCATACTTAGGTATTTACAATTTCTGCTAAACAAAATTAATGCCTGTATGAACTTTTCGCGCGCGACGAGCTTTTAAGACAGTAAATTTAACATAATATATTAGTATATATGTTTCAGTGATAACTTTGATTCTTTGATACTCCTTTTCTTAGGATCCACCCACGCTAACTACGTCCACTCAGAAATAATAGCATTCAGCATTATGAAAAAACTATACTTATTTTTTTCGTTTTAGTACATCTAAATAATAAAAGCTTTTTTTAAAAAGTATTTTTTACAAGATTTTTAAATTTAAATTTGTCACCCTCAAATAATGTTTGTATTTTAAATATAAATTGGTCACCCTCGAATACTGTTTTTATGTTTGTATTTTAAATATAAATATGCCACCCTCAAATATTGTTTTTATATCGAAAGCTTAATGTTACATCATAGCTTCCATCTCGATGTATCATCATTAACGTATGTGTCATATCTATAATACAGATGCAAGATTATTAAATAACACCTTCGATATACAGACTATACACTTTGCCTGACGAGAGTTGAATGCCACGTGCCACTTTTGTTTCACAAACCGCCGTCAGATCAGATCGATTTTAGCTGGTTGAAAATTGGAAAAGTCAACAAATCGGCTGCGAATTGATTTTTATCAATGGGCTTGTTTAGTCATTTCGCGTTTTCAATAAATATGTTTATATTATTGCACAATCAGTCAATTGAAATACATACATAAAAAATTACATCGGTTGGACGAATAATAACTAAAATGTTTAGGCTTAAAATTCGACAAAATTGAAAACGCGCGTTCAGTTTGTGCTGAACCGCGGTAAACTTTGCCTGGATACATGCGGCGAACATTTGGCCATTCTTTACTGCGTTCCAACGCCGTATATGCGCTGCACTGTGGTAAACAATGCCAATACGCCTCCGGGCGAAGAATTCCAAGAGCATAGTAACCTTTGCCGACATCTGCGGGCTTAATTCCAATTTGGACTCTGTCCACCACTATCTCCAATCATGCAAACCCCACCTTTCTTTTTCTGACCGAAACCCAAATCAGTTCCAAATGCTCAACCAATCATCTCCTGTTTCCAGGCTGTGAACTTCTGTCATCTTTTCGTCTTCATGGTGGGGTATGTGCCTACGTTCGCAGCAGTCTTTCTTGCACCAGACTCCCGAATCTGGAATCGGGCCAGCCCGATATTCTCTGGCTAAAACCCGCCCTTAAATCTTCTACTAAATTTATCTGTTGCATCTATCGCTCTCCATCAGACAAATCCTACAATGAGTTCTTTGACTATCTCTCGGCAAAAATCGACCATCTCATCTCCGAATTTCCCTCCGCTGAAGTTATCGTCCTAAGCGACTTCAACGTCCATAGCAAGGAATGGTTAGGATCCACAAAAACTGACCCAGAAGGCACAGCAGCAGAAAACTTCGCAATCAGCAACTCGCTCACCAATTTGATCAGAGAACCAACATACTTTCCTCGCGTTTCTACCCATAATGCAAATCCACTAGATCTTTTTCTTACCACCCATCCTGAGCCATACTTAACATCTGTATGCGCTCCCCTTTGTCGTTCAGATCATGGCCTCATTACCGTCTCTTGTCCCATACATCCCAAGTTTACTGAAATCATGCCTGAACGCACGATCTGGCTCTACAATTCTGCCGACTGGGATGGTCTTCGAAACTTCTTCTCTGCTTTCCTTTGGAACCCTGTTTGTTTTTCTACTCCCGATCCCTCCGAAATTTGCTCTCATATCACAGACATTATTCAAGCAGGTATTGAAGGTTTCATTCCCCATACCCGCACGAAACCTAAACTCCACCATCAAAAGCCATGGTTCTCCAAGGTCTGTATCTTCCAAATCCTACACCTGAAAATCGTCAAATTTTCACCGAGGCCCGAAATCAATACAACCAAACTATCTTAGAGTCCAAAAATAGGAGGGTGATCTCCTTGTTTACATAATGTGGTTAAAAAATGGATAGAATTCTTAACCACGAGACGGGTTCGTCCGCCGGTGAATTCAAATCGACACAACTGTATCTATGCAACACAAAATACCTGGATCAGGGGCGGAGCAGCAGCCGAAGTCCATTCTTGGTCTGTTTCCTACAGGTAGCTAGCGTTGCCAGAACTCACGGCTTTTCGTCATATCTCACGATTTCGGTTAATTTCTCCCGATCTCACGAATCAGGTACGAAAATGTCACACTTTTTACCTTTATAGAAATGCCAATCAGCGAATCTCATGATTTTGATCTTCATTGAAACAACGGCTTTTCGTCATATCTCACGATTTCGGTTAATTTCTCCCGATCTCACGAATCAGGTACGAAAATCTCACACTTTTTACCTTTATAGAAATGCCAATCAGCAAATCTCATGATTTTGATCTTCATTGAAACAAAACTGCAATTTGATTGCAATTGAGGTTTAAAACTCAGTTTCTGATTTAGCGTTACACTTTTCCAATATAGTCAATCTAAATGAAATCCAAGATCTTAATAACGAATGGAGAATGTTAAGATCACACCATTTAAACGATTTTGATAACGATATCTTGTTGTTTTGGAAAAAAATTGCATTAGTAAAAATAGGATATGACTCTCTAAAATTTGCGGGTCTGTAGATTTGTTTCTCAGATTCCTTGTTTACCACACTCGAGCGCAACAGTAGAGAGAATATTTTCTCTTACTGCTTACTGTACTTAAAGTGAAAACAATAGAAGGCATTTTATATAGGTACCAAAAGTTTGTTAAGAATCAAAATTTGTTACGATTTTTGTATCACCAATAATACGATTAAGAAGTTAGGTTGTGGTCACATATTGTATTCAGATAAAAATAAGATAGAAACTCTAGTGATACAGATGAATAACTTCTTTTTTTTTGTTTGTTTTGTGTTTTAAATAGTACAAAGTGGTACATATTTGTTTGAGTTTGTAATTTGTTTTACTAATACTTTTATATTGTTAAAATTTTTTGAGTTTTATTAAAATAAATGATAGTGGAATAAAATTATTTAATCCAATTATTTTTACTTCCGATGCAATCGTTACAGTCCACATTGGGGTTTTTCCACTAATTCTTGGCCAAAATAGGTATTTCCGAAAGTAAAACAATTGAGGCGTCGGATTCTAAAACCGGACTTGAGCACGAAAAGCGTGGAACCGTTGTCGGGGCAAAAGTGAAAGGAATGAAAAACAAATGTCAGAATTTGAATATTTAAAAAATTCTAGCGTATAGATCCATAAATTTCGCATGTTTTTTGTAAATAAAATGTTTTTGTAAAGTGAATATGTTTTCCAAAAAAAATTAAAAACCACTTTTTATATCTCGTAATTTTTTCGCCGCGGCGCAAATATAAATTGCGATATGTCGGAAAATTTTTAACGAAAGGGTTTGAAATTCAGCATACTTACTTGAAAAACTCTCCCGAAGACGATGGGGTGATTAAAAATCGGTAATTTTGAATTCATTAAATAATAATTAATAAATAATAATTGCGCGTTCGAAATCGTGATTTTCGAAATTCGAAAGAAAAAAGTCAGCGGCGAAGTTTCCGTCTCAGACAACTTCCCGCGAGAAAGTTGTTCTGTATGGTTGAAGGAAGATTTCTGGAAAATTTCAGATTTTTTGGTATTATACTTTTCGAGGTAGAGCCAGTTGAACACGCTGCGGGACCCCGTATAGTCGAGGCAATGAAGCACTAAAACAGCCAAAATCTCGGAATTTTTTGCACTAAGACGGATCGGAATGCGATTTTTTGCATTCGCTTCCAAAAATTATTTGTAAAAAATGTATCTACTTTGTATCTTGTACAAACCGGAAATTGCATTGCTGCTGTCAAAAATGCATTCACAAAAATGCATTTTTGGAGTCGCTTTAAGAAAATTAAATAACTTTGTTAATAAGACTCACAATTGGCTCAAACCGGGTTCCCGGTGGTTTTCGGGGTCGCTGATCACGATTATGATGTTCAAATTGACCCACAGCCGACCTGGAGCTCAGTATCGCTGATGAACGTCATCTCCGTGGGACTCTCCCAAAATTCACGCGGGGAAGGAGAGAAACTCGGCGCCCGGGGGTTTTTTGGGTTGCTGAATTCAAATATGGCATCGGCGAACACCCCCCGGGCACCTGGTGCGCCGGAACCTGGACGTGGACGTCATCCCCGAGAGATTTCTTGACAAGATCGCAAAAAACAAACCGAAAATCGTTGTGTGGGCGTTTTTTGGGGCGCTGAATCCAAATTTCACTTCGAAAACGACACCCCGAACACCTGGTGCACCGGAACCTGGACGCGGACGTCATCTCCGAGGGTTTTCCAGACACGATCGCTAAAGACAAACCGAAAATCGTCATGGGGCGTTTTTTGGGGCGCTGAATCCAAATTTCTCATCGAAAACGACCCCCCCCCCCCCAATATCTGGTGCACCAGAACCTGGACGCGGACGTCATCTCCGAGGGTTTTCCAGACACGATCGCACAAAACTAAACGAAAATCGTCTCATAATTTGACACATTCATTGATGTGTAATTCTCGCCTGGTGCCCACTAAGACATTAAAACATCTGGTTTGATTGACATTCATGGGAATGACATCGATGTCAAGATAAAGGTTCCGGTGCATTAGATAGTTGGAGTATGGTCGCGGATGCTGGATTCGAGGAGGGTAGCTAAAAACCCCTTAATGTGAATTTCATTTCATGTTTTGCAAATGTGACACCTGGAGATGACTTTCAGGCCCAGGTTCCGGTGCACCAGGTGTTGGGGTGGGGGTCGTTTTCGAAGTGAAATTTGGATTCAGTGCCCCAAAAAACGCCCATACAACCATTTTCGGTTTGTTTTTTGCGATCTTGTCAAGAAAACTCTCGGGGATGACGTCCACGTCCAGGTTCCGGCGCACCAGGTGTCCGGGGGGTGTTCGCCGATACCATATTTGAATTCAGCAACCCAAAAAACCCCCGGGCGCCGAGTTTCTCTCCTTCCCCGCGTGAATTTTGGGAGAGTCCCACGGAGAGGACGTTCATCAGCGATCCTGACCTCCAGGTCGGCTGTGGGTCAATTTGAACATCATAATCGTGATCAGCGACCCCGAAAACCCCCGAAAACCCGGTTTGAGCCAATTCTGAGTCTTATTAACAAAGTTATTTAATTTTCTTAAAGCGACTTCACAAATGTGAATGCATTTTTGACAGCAGCAATGCAATTTCCGGTTTGTATAAGATACAAAGTAGATACATTTTTTACATATATAATAATTTTTGGAAGCGAATGCAAAAAACCGCAGTCCGATCCGTCTTAGTGCAAAAAATTCCGAGGTTGAGCGCTTCATTGCCTCGACTATAGTAGTAATGTTTTTTTTGTATCTACGCGCTGACATAGGCCAGCGCGATGAAACTATGTAACAAAGGAAAATTGCGTATATGTATGATGTTTACAGCAACTTTTAAATTGTATTCGAAAAAAAGTTGCAATTTACTATAATGTGCAACAATTCTTCGACTGTAAAACGTTATTCACACGACATACCATTGAAATTAGCAGAAACAAAACACGATAGCAACAATTGGCGGTTCGATCATGTTAGAAAATCATACATGTCTATTTCTGCCGTACGTCACTTCTGTGCTTCTAAATCTTTATTTTTAACAAGTATTTAAATGTAATAAACAAGTCTATTTATTAAAAATGTCTTCGGAAGATTGTGTAGATTTTTTGTTTTTGTGTTCTGTGCAGTAGTTTTTTTAAAATAAATAACAATGCCGTGATTTTTAATTTTATGAAAAAGTCATGTCAAAAGTGCAACATTGTGCAATGAATTGTTAACTCGTTTTAAAAAGCAAAGTATAATATTTTGTTTTGTGAATTACATTTATACTAGTTAACGTATTGTATAAATTATCATTCAATGTCTCTTGTGATGTGTAAATGAGTTCAAAATATGATGACCAACATTATGAATAAAATGTTTAATAACGGGAATGTACGCAATTGTCTTTTGTTACATACTTTTGTAGCGCTGGCCTATGTCAGCGCGTAGATACACATTACGGGGTCGCGCAGCGTGTTCAACTCGCTCTATCTCGAAAAGTATAATACCAACAAATCTGAAATTTTCCAGAAAACTCCTTTCAACCATACAGAACAACTTTCTCGCTGAAAGTTTTCTGAAACTGAAACTTCGCCGCTGACTTTTTTCTTTCGAAGTTCGAAAAACACGATTTCGAACGCGCAATTAGTATTTATTAATTAGTATTTAATCAATTCAAAATTAACGATTGCTAACCATCCTATCGCCTTCGGGAGTGTTTTTCAAGTATGTATGCTGAATTTCAAACCATTTCGTTAAAAATCTTCTGACATATCGCAATGTATATTTGCGCCGCGGCGAACAAATTCCGAGATATAAAAAGTGGTTTTTAGTTTTTTTTGGAGAAAATATTCACTTTACAAAAAAATTTTATTTACAAAAAACATGCGCAATTTATGGCTCTATAAGCTAGCATTTTTTAAAAATTACAATTCTGAAAAAAAATTTTCATGCCTTTCACCTTTGCTCGGCCAACTTCTATGGCATTTCGAGCGCAAGTCCGGTTTTAGAATCCGACGCCTCAATTTGCTTTTATTTATTACAGTAGTAAAGTAAATATTTCAAAACGAAGGAATTATCACCCGAAAACCCAATTAAAAGACCCTTTTTTACCTGTGCAGGTTTCGGAAGTAGACACTTCCAGTAAGAGTTCATTTGCGAATTGTAAGCGAAGTGTGAAAGGTGTTTTCAAGTGCGTTTAACTTCGTGGTGCATCATTATTTTTTCATCGGAAAAAGTGCATGATTTAGCTCTAGGTATGTGCTTTACAGAACGATATTTTACTTTTTTATTAAATTGATCTACATTGCAGTAAACATTAAATTATGCGAGATTGTTTTGAACTTTGCGAACGAAAATTTTAAATATGTCAATTGGTTTAAAACACAAACCCGGTCGAACCCGGTTTTCATAGTTGCACAGAAACTAAAGGAAACATTTAGTACTTGTAATGCAGAAAAAAAATTCTGCGAATGTTCGCGAACTTCTGTTTTATTTCCTTTAGTTTATTTTCCTGCCGTTGAGTGGAAATTAATTTAATTTTAATTTTGGGCTTTCGGCCAAGTTTCATAAAAAATATTTATTTGTTTGTTGACGTTTGGCTTTGTTTTCTTTAAACCATCACCAGAACTACAAACATAATTAATTATCTTATTTGTGTTAGTAAGTTAAAGACAAATAAGCCATGTTTAGGTTTTAAATATTAAATTCATACGTATATCTTTAATATTAAATTTTCTATGTAGTTCTGGTGATTGTTTAAAGAAAATTAAGCAAAACCTGAACAAACAAATAAATATTATGTATTAAACATTGACCGAAAGCCCAATATAAAAATTAAATTAATTTATTTCTTTTTACTTCCAGGCATGCAGCATTTTAAAAATGAAGAGCTAGCCCAACTGTGGCTGGAAGCGGGAGATAAAACGGCAAATTGGCTGTAGTTTCTCATGCAGTTCTCAACAAACTGGGAGACAAGTTCACCTTAGCGGATGAAGAATCTAAAAACAAGATTCGGAAAAAGATTTGTCGATTTTGCGAATATCTGTCTGAGAGATGGGAAAAATCGTCGAGGAATAAAGATTATTTCGCTTCAAAAAACATAGCTTGGCTACAGGCGAATGCAGTTTTTGGAGAGGAAGATGAGTCATTAGAAAAGCTTTAGGATACTTCACTGAGGAAGCATCGGAAGCCCGCAATAAAATATATCAATACGATAGGCAATATCATGCGCGGAAAGCAGGGCGTCAAATCAATTTGTTAGATGTATTTAACAGGCAATGGACACGTCTGATCCTCTAATTTAATAAATTAATTTAAATAAAAGATGCAAACTTAAAAAAAATTAAAACTTCCTTCAAATGTTTTGACTTTATTAGAAGTACCTGATGTAGATACAGAGTACAAAGAAAATCCAGAAGTTACCTCATCTGAGGATGAATCAACCGATACCGATGAAGAACATGAAGATTTGGACAATATTATAGATTTAGATAAACTGGACAACTTAGAGTTAGAAAATGAATAATAAATTTTAAAATAAAGTAGGAAATTTTATTTTTCTCCTTCCCTAAAGTAAAGGATGATGTACTTAGTGTAAGAATAGACCATATTTGAATAATGGAATCCTGAAGATAAAAATATATAGAATTTCATGAATAATTTAAATAACTAACTAACCGTGTAAGCAATGATTAAGTAACAATAGCCTTAATAGAATATTCAAAAAGTCGTTTTAAGAAAATCAAAACAAAATAGCTGATATAAAATAACTTTTTAAAAATATTTTTTCCAATTAAGTGCTCGATTTCTTATATTTCTTTATTCACAAGAAATCTAACAGACTGAAGTAAAATACATAGGGTACGTATAGTAACAAAAGAAGGTAATGACGTAATTTTCGATGAAACCGCAAGTCATATTGAGTAAGAAAATATACTATAATGGTTCTAAAATAGTTCTCACCTATTTTGATTTTGATTTTTTTTTCAGCTCGAACATAAATTTCAAGGTCATATAAGAAAACCACCCTGTTTACATAAAACCCAAATTTATATTCAGTATTACATAACAACTCGAAACAACTACGTTTTGATCAATTTTTTGCATGATACAAAGTGTTTTTAATTTTGGCCAAAAATATGGCTCAAAAACCCCATAGTGCAGTCTCGCGATTTCTCACGACTTTCGGCGGTCAATTCTTAAGTTTTTTTTCATGTCTTCTGGCAACGGTGCAAGTAGCGCTAGTCGCGTCTCGCTAAATACGATATTGGTTCGTGTCAGTATCAAACCCTTTTAAATGTTCCTTGGTGTCAGTCACATGGGTGAAACTTGAATCGAATAAGTGGAAACACGACCGTTACACCATTAGTAGTCCATCGTACCACTACGTGGCACTGTAGGATAATTCTTCTATAAGTAGGCTACCATTATTTCACGCGTTCTTTGAACTTTAAGACAGTTGACATGTAAACGTTTATCAAATTTCGCCGCGATTTGTGACGGGCCGATGCAATAAGTATTTTATAGTTTTAAACAATTTCATTCATTATTTTTGTATTTTTTGAATTCATTTATAACATCGGAACTGTTGCAAATTTTAGGATGGTTTTAAGTGAAGTGAAAGTGTATGTTTTGTTTTAATAATAAAATGTGTTTAAAGAACAATCGTAAAAAAGCAATTTTTTGCCTGTCAAGGTATCAAACGTGAAAGATAATTAATAATATTATTTATAGTGGACTTTGACCTGCTAAACAACGTGATGTGATTAGAATTAATTGATACTAAAGAAAAAGGTTTTCCCGGAAGCATCTGATAATTCTAATTGCTCTATCATGTCCAGCAGGTCAAAATTCACAAGAAATATCAATTTTGTAACCTGCCTTGTAGACACAAAAGAGCCTTTTTTAATATTGTTCTTTTTGTTTGTTCTTTAAGAATTCACTGAAAAAACATGGTGGGACATTTCACTACAATTGCGTACATTTTCAAACAATTTGTTCTCAAAAACGTCCAAGACCAATTTGTAGCAAAATTTGCTACAATTGTATGAAAATGTATTAAAACTGTTCTAACTAATAATCCAATTAGAGTAAATTGCTCGACATAGACTTTGCTACAATTTTGTGTGAAAAAATGTCCAAACGATTTTTTCAGTGTTCTGCTTCTGTTTAAACAATATATTTAATACCTGTTTTAAATAATGCTGGGTTGCAGTGCAGGCAGAGAAATTACTTAGCCTCAACTCAATGTTGTCTTAATTTTTTAAATTTTTCTTCCATGCACTCCCTAATTTTTTTTATAAATCCTGGTAAACTACGTTTTTAATGCCCGTTTTACATTTGTGTAGTTAACCATTCCTTCATGAATTTCAGCATGCCAACATGAAGTCGAAAAAAAAATGGGAATTATCTTTCAAGGTCAGGAGTTAACGGTATTTAGTAAAAAGTATAGTCTCAACTTTATGAAAATTTACACATTTAGGTACATGGAGAACTACTCATATATAAAAGAAACATAACACGTCTAGTTGCATTTTGGGCTATTATTGTAATAACAATGTGATAACAATAACTGTTTGGTAAATAAAGCCGACATCTACATACATACTTTGTAGTTTTATTATATAATTTATATTTTACCTATTATACTGTGTAGGGTTTATAAGTATCAGTATTTGATTGTTAAAGGCTATTATTGTTTTTTAGTTTGTTTATAGGTAATTTCTTCTAAAATATAATTTAATCAGTAAAATCGTCAATTTCTAGCTTGTTTTACTGAATACATAATATTCCGTTGTGTAATACGAAAACAAAAACAATAAATCGCTTTTAAAACCATCAAATTCTAGCTTTAAAATAAATTAATATATTAAACATACCACCTTTAAACTACCCGCCACGGGAAAACGAGCTAGAGCGACATCTGGTGGTACGATGCGTACTATTTTATTGATTTTTATGCAAATTTCGTGTTTCCACGTTTTACTTAGGAGTTAACATTTCTAACCTATTATATATTTTTTGGTGTCAGTATCATCCTGGAGTTAACGAAAGGTGTGTCGAATGCACAAGTCTCATTTTGTGGTGAAAAACCGTGTCGCCGTATTTTCACGTAAACATAATTATTTACTTTGTTGAATCTAGACCGTAAAGGGTTCTTAGCGGTATTTCGGCCTTTTCTCTGATGGAAATCTGCAAGCAACCTTTATTTCGCTTTGCGATTGCCGGATCCATAGAACTGACTTACATAGTTTTAATTTACGTAGCTAACATCCATATCTTTATGAAAAATATTTTTTAGCTTTTAAGTTTTCAACCGATTAAAATACGTATTTCTACATGGACATCGGCGTATCAAACTAAAAATTTACTAAATCTTCCATAAACATGTGTTCTATGTAAACTGATATACCTACCACCCTACACAAATATTAAGACTCCTGTTTAATAGATACTACAAAATGCTCTAACCATTTAACTGCGCATGCGTTCCTGTGGCACTGCGAGCGGTCGGAGGAGGAGGCATTCTTGGTTCAAGCAATATTAGTTCAATTTAATCAGTCATTGGTGGCGAATAGCTTAAGATAAAAATTAAAATAAACAATGCTTTAAAGTACTGGTTTGACCGACTAACTCAGATTTTTGTCTATAAGCCTAGGTCAAAATATTTCTATATTATTATTTCATAGGTTTTACTGTTTCACTATATAAATAGAAGCATGACATGATGTTGATTTCGGAATTTGTGTTCGATATCTCATGACTCATTAGTTATTACAGGGTGGCTCTGAAAATGAAACTAAGTATTGTTTTAGAGTTTAATTCTATTGGTTCCTGAATAAGCTTTCATAGAAGAGCTTAACCAATTCTTTTATTTAGATATTTGGTTAAATATTATGATATACTGAGTAATTTTCACAATATTTACACACTATCAGCCAGATTCTCCAACGCTAGTCCGGTCTAATTGGACAACCAAAAGTTCTAAACTGACAAGTGTAAGAACAAGACAACTAAGTTTTACATTATGAACTTATTTCTGAGCTTTTTCGCAAATTTATCAAGGAAAGGACAATTTTAGTACGTACTTTCAACAATAATAGAACTAAATTCATTACAGCAACTCGTTCCAAGATGAAAATCATTTTGAAACCAAGTAAATCGCTGAAATATCACAATAATTTATAAGTTTTTAATGACGACTTATTAACAATGACAGGACGAAAACCTGTCAAAACATAACTGATCAACTATAAGATCTTAATTTAAACCAGTACTAAATCTTAAACTCTCTTAGTGAATCTGAACGTGCATGTAAGTTTACCTGAATAGAGGCCATTATAGCGCAAGCAAATGTAGAAGCAACAATTAGTGGCTGCAACAAGTTGTAGTGGACAAGTGCACATCCTAAACATCCAATATACATCATTATTGCTGTGCCAAAAAATTCAGCTAAAAACAGTACAACGTACTTTTTGACACTGGCCTTTAAAGACTTCGTTTCACCTGATTCTTCCATTATGTTATTTTATAGATACTGATATTATTATTGTGGAAGATTAGACTTTGACTTTTATGACGTTGTTAGGAAATGTCATTTCTGATAGATTCGCCACCTTCTCACTAATTTAGTTAAAGCATAACCTTCTCGATGTGCTACGCGAGACCGAGACAGAAATTTGTCCATTAACAAAGTTTATAGACTAGAAACAGAATACTACATCCCTTTCTAAACTGTTGTTGAACGCCATCCTTGGTCGGTACGCCCAAGCTGGCTTTAATGATCGATCGAATCAAACTTAAAAAAACAAAGAAATCATTAATATTGGGAACACATTTTTGAAATCCTGCTTTACCAACAGAGTAAACGGCACTCTTTATTGAAATATACAGTATGTCCACGGATGGAGTTCACAAGAGGAAAAAATCTTTATTAATTTTACGACCAAAAGTCATTGTTTATTAAAAAAATTGTGCTTGTCGAAAAATAAGCTTACCATATAAAAATCTGAGGTCAGATGTACAGGATGTTAATAAATTAAGAAAAATGAAAATGCTTTGGGAGAGAAGTGGCCTTATTTATTATTTTAAATAAAATGTTCGTAAAACAAAGTAGTTTTTAATCCTAAACAAAGCCTAAATGCAAAAAAAAAATTTGAAATCAAAATTATAATTATTATTGAATTGATGTAGCCTTTACTTGATGAAGATCCATTATTAAAATATTTAAAAATAACAACAAAATTGTTTCAATCTTCACTAAATTTTTATTAATAAACATGACAATTGTTTCGACACACAGTGTCTTCGTCGGATGGTTGATATATACCAACCATCCGACGAAGACACTGTCATGTTTATGAATAAAAATTTAGTGAAGATTGAAACAATTTTATTGTTATTTTTAAATATTTTAAAATTATAATTTTTTAATTTATTCTACATAGCTACCTCTCATCCCACCGTATTATATAGATACGCTCTTCTTTTGTGAACATTTTGCAAAATACCATCAAGAAATCAAAATACTGACAGACGTAAAGACTATTTTGATTTTTTCTCAAATGCTTGGGTTTGATTTGCACATAGTCGCAAAAAACACTATTATTATTCTTAATTTAAAAATTATAATTTTGATGACAAAATATATATTTAGGCTCTATTTTCGATTATAAATTACATACTTTGTTTTATGAATATTTTGTTGAAAATACTAAATAGTGGTACTTCTTTCCTAAAGCATTTTAATTTTTCTTAAATTATTAATACCCTGTACATCTGATCTTAGATTTTTATATAGTATACTTATTTTTTCGACAGGCAGAATTTTTTTATGAAGAATTACTTTTGGTCGTAAAATTAATAATAAAAATGTTTTCCTATTTCAACTCCATCAGTGGACACACTGTATATATTAATATGTAAACTTACGTGCATAGAAATCGACCAACATCATACTTTTGAAATCGAATGCATTTTTTAGCAACCCCTCATCAGTTTAATTAAAAGAGTATATTGTATGAAAGACGATTATCGAATACCCATTACAGTGGGTATAGATTAGCCGAGATGCTCTTTTTTATTTATTGATGACTGATGACTGATTTCTGAAGAAAATGCATTCGATTTCAGAATTGTGAGATGGGTCGATTTCTATGCACGTAAGTGTTCCGACGGACAAGTATGACTTTTTGATTGCATGATTGGTTGAAAGGTAAAATTTTTTTAAAAATCCATATTTGGTAACATATTTTAATACCTATAATACAATAATTTGAATAACCTACAAGATCAATGCAGAAAGCCAAGACCAAATGAGCAGTAAAAGGTATTATGAATATTCCACACATCAAGCAAAAATGTAAGGCCAAAATACCAGTTAGTTTTACAGCCTATAAATTAATTAAACTGGTTAAATTAAATAAAATATAATATGTAAAAATACCTTTAGATTTCACTTATTATCTCCTACAATTTTTTCGAAATCTTAATACCTACCTATCTAGTAGATTGTATTAAACTTTTTCTGCAATATTAAACTTGGGCGAAATAAAAGTTTAAATAAAGACCTTGTTAATAATGAAACCGCCCGTACCCGGGTCGGTATATCTGGGAAATTTTGCAAGATATATAAAGAAAAATGAATATTCTAAAATATAAAAATTCTAATAATATATACACATAAAAACCTCTGTATTAAGAGTCTAAAATGTCGAAAATGCTAAAAGTTTGCATAAAAAGGGTCAAATTCATTATAAAGCCAGATGGCCTAAATGACGCCAAGCAACAAGCCACGCATATCCCCCGCAGAGGGAGGAAGCGCGACTACTTAAGCGCTTGACGCCACCGCAGGTAGGCATTTAGAATCAAACTCACATTCGATTCGCATTCAGATTCAGATAGATAGTCAATTTTTCCTCTTTTTAAAAGTTAAGGGGTTCTCATTTTGTGATTTTCTGTGTGTTGCGAAACTGCCAGTAAGTCCTTTTGCTCTTTAACCAAAGTGTATTTATATCACTTTGTTTGTATTAATAACTCTAATGATAAATTGGATTTCTTTTTACTTACCAATACCTTTGACGCTGATTTAAGCTGGCGGTGCACCGACGCTGCGCCGAGGTTTATCTAACTGGTGTTGGGTATCTTTAGTAACGAAATTAAATCCATGCATTTGTTTTAAAACATAGTTTCATCTCATTAATAATTTTATAAAGAAATTGGATTTCTTTTTACTTAGTGGGATACCTTTGACGCCGATTTAAGCTGCCGGTGCACATACGCTGCGCCGAGGCTTATCTAACAGGTGTCGGGTATTTTGGTAACGAAATGAAATCCATTACTGTAATTTAATTTACCATATTATTTAAATCAAATACTGGCAGCCATACATCACAGTTTAATCTTATAAACAATATAAAGTAATCTGTTTAAAAATATAAAACGGGGCAACATTTGGGGGAGAATTTAAAATGAAAGTATTAAATAAGATTATCAAATATTATTTTACATAAATTATGACTGGAAGAGAGACCTAATTTCTAACGGTACCAGATGAGGGTGTCAATAACTTTTGCTTTCGAGATTTGGGTCAGTTTTGTTAGGGCAAAAGCACCTTTCTTGTAAATACAGATGGCTAGTTTGTCTTCCGGGGTTTAATTGGCGTAAAGTAGCAAAGAAAACAAAGGTCAGTAAATCGACCGGGTAGATAAAATTAAAACGGGGTGTTTTGATAAATTAAAGGTAATCTGCATTAGTAACGAAAAATAATAAAAAGGGTTGGGTTGGAGTAAATATGAATAATCGCGTTTGACAAACGTATTATCAAGATTGGCAATGATAAAATAAAGCATGGGTGTAGATATTGACATGATGCTACCTGTAGAACGTTAACAGATAATAGGTATATATGTATAAATCGGTGTGATGGGTTTTCTTGAGAAAGGGTTCTAACCGGCGATGGTGCGCTGTCGAGATTTCCGGTACCTAAGTATCATGAAAACAACATCTGCTCGAGAAGAAAAGTGACACGTGCGTATGGGCGGATGGACTCGCTAACTTTTATTGCACCTTTATATGTTATATGTTGAGGTGTTCGATATTTTGTTTGGGTATTGTGCTGATTGTAATTGGCTAATTACAGTAAATTAATTTAACACTGGCCTCCACTGTTCAGGTTTTCGGCTCCTCATGGATTGTCAGACAGAGGGGTTCCTCTGAAGGGCTTTCCACCCTACGTAGTAGCATTATGCCAACCGTGTACGTCATTTGGGGTGATACTGAGTGTTAAAAAGGTATTTAAAGAGTAAATGAAAATTATACGTACACGTCAGAGGGGCGATACCAATAATAAAATGCAGGTTATCCGGGTTATATCAGAAAAGGGGTGTTATAAAAGCAGGGACGAAGTGATAAAGTGCATGCAGAGGTTAGCTGCAGACGCACAGTCACAGGTATAGGGGTTTTGGTAAAACAAAGTGCATGCAGAGGGTCGCTGCAGACGCGCAGTAACAGGTATAGGGGTTTGGTAAAACAACATGTAAAGAACAAGTTCACGAGGGTCGCCATCAGTGTCGCAGACACTAGATAGGTGAGCTATGAATCGGAAAAGCGCAGCCAAGATAGGTAAAGAAATAGGTAAAGAAACACTTCACGCGGATCACCATCAATGTCGCAGACATTAGATGTGTGAGCTAGGAGTGGGAAAGGCGCGGCCAAGTAAATCACCGATAAAATGTAGTCAAGAAACTCACCTGTAGTGTTGCAGACATAAACAGGTGACAGAAGTGAAAAAGAGTACAAATTACGGGAGACAGACAAAGGCCTATGTTATATATTGAATTTTTTATTGTTATAAATATTTTATTGAGATTTTGAATATGAAATTGATAAATAACTTGTGTACAAATAAATAAATGATTAAAACAGATTGATTCTTTGATTTCTTATCTCTACAATGCGACAAATTAAAGAGGGGAAAATATAATTAAAAACTATCAAAATCTGATATAAATTTTACTGTTGTACCAAACTTTAAAAGAACCTGAAATAAACACAACGTAGGAAAATAAGGTAATACATCCAGACGATTACAGCCAACGTGATTGACTTTGTCACGTGATGAATAGACTGGGGGTTGAGCAGTTTCAATAAAATAGCTCCGGTATTTAGGAAAACGGTTTAATACTTGTCTAAATTAATTATTAAGATACTGGTTTAAATAAAAAACGTTGATCAGTAGGTTTTGACAAGTTTTTATCCTGTTATTTCATTATTTGTAGTCGTCATTTAAAATTTGTGAATCACTTTATTATTTTTGCTAATTGCCAAATTTCCAAATAATTTTCATCTTGGAATTTGTTGCTAAAATAAATTTAATTATACGAGAGTGGAAAATACATACCTAGGTTCTTAAATTGCTCTTTTGTTTATAAACATACGAGAAAAATTTAACAAAAATCTCATAGTACCTACAAAACTTAGCTTTCCTATTCTTACACTTGTCAATTTAAATCCTTGATTGTCAAGAGTTAAATAATTTGCTATTTTAAATCTTTCTAACACACACTATTAAACTCGAGGGAAAACAACAACGACGCGTAGCGACCCAACCAAATCATACAGCAAACATGGTGATTCTTTGGTCTTCCTCTTCGCCGAAATGTCAAAAACCACCCTTCTTGATGCTTGCGCTCCATCTTAATGATTAATGTTGAAAATATTAATATTGAAAAGTAAAATTTCATTGTAGGTAGCGATAGGCGAGTTTCACGGTCAGCACCCCCTCATATCAGTAAGCTAATAATTTTGCGCGGACACTGAAAAACCGAAGACAGCAACATCACAGGTAAGACCAGGCCAAGCTCTGCGAGGGACCTTTCAATTAGAACTAAGTACTGTATTATATTTTAACCTCTTACTAGTATTCCATCAACGAAAGTTTTTATAAAGATTAGATTGATTTATTCTTAATCTTGTCATTCCCGTTTTCCCTATACTTTTAATGTTATCTCTTTTTTCCATTTTCAGTTTTGTATAATACTATGTGGTGTTTCTTGCAAATTATTTTTAACAGCCATTTTGATGAGGTTCAATACTCGAGTCTCTGTACCTACGCATCAACATATACACAAGTTAAAGAAGATAACGAGCTGTACATTTTCGGTGGATTTGATGATCCGACTAAGTGGGACTGCAGCCAACCCCCCACGACCGTCCTAGACACACAAAAATTTAAAAAGTGCACTACTAATTGAAAAATCCTTGGTGTGCTACTGTATCTCGTACCTACAGAGCATTAATTTTGAAGGTGGCGGCGTAATGCTTTGGGGAGGTATGGCGAATGCGCCGACTTCAGTCCATAAAACCTACTTAATTTCGGTTCATCTAGATGTGGGTCGGGTTGTGTTGTATACCCGAGAGTTAAAAAGAATCACGCATCAGCTGCACCGTTGATTTTTAATAAGCTAGTAGAGACATAAACGTAAATTGTGACATTTTTTAGCAAATACCTAGTGACAATATTTTCGTAAAGTTTTTATTATAGTGGGAATTAATTCCCTCTATGGTAGTACTTACTTTTTGTAGTTTCTCGTATACAAAACAAATAAAGCTAATTTCTCTGGCTTGTGGCAACACATTTTTTACACACGGATAGCACTGTTATTAAAAATAAATCTAAAGTAGAAAAATATTGTAATAAGGAGGCGTGTATGCGGTATCAGGATATATTGGAAAGCCTCAGCTCATGTACTACCTCTACCATTAATAAAGGCACAAGGTGATTATACAATCTCGTATTTCACAGATTGCTGTTCAATATTTTTAGATAACCATATTGTGGTTAATAATACGGTACGAATTTTTAATGATGTTAACAAGTAATGGAATACGGTACAGACGGTAAATCTTAAGAGATTGGAACGGATCATCATGGTATCAATTTTAGTACTATCGGTGTAAAATCACGTACAATACTTATCAAGATTGTTTCAGAGGTGTATTAGAATTCTTAAAGGAAGAAAAAATGAAACAGGTTAAACAAGCATCCATCCATACATTGTAAGTTTAGTAATGTGGGTTGATTTGCGGATATACAGGGCCACAAAAAAAAACTATTAGAGCAGATGTCACAGGATCCATGAACAGTGTCTAAAAAAATCTGAAAAACACACTTCGGGTGCCGAAATAAATGTGTTGTTTCTATTAAATTTATAATACAAGAAAAGTTGTGTTGCAAAATACATTTTTTTAATTAAAGAAGGTTTCTTAATAATGTGTCTATTTCTGCCAGAAATTGTTTACCCACAAATAAACATCACAAAAAGCATAAAACACTAAAATTGCATTTTTGCTGTGACTTTTTTTAAATTACATGCAAATAGTTTCTTGCACGGTTAAAGTCATTACTAACACAAGTAATTAAGTAGTAGTACTACACTACTTCACAAAAGACACAACATGAATATTAAATTAATAATATCCAAAAACATATTAGGTACACAACAAAATTAGGAAAGCCGAAACACCTCTTAAAGTAATAATAAGTGCCGGCGCGACGTAATGATAAATGCAAACAAAAATTTATGCAAATGCTGATATTAGGTAATTAGTTTTTAACACGCTTTTATTAGCTTGACCTGTCCCATTGTAATGGAATCTTACTACACACTGCAAACTTGTGCAATTCTGGTGACAGAATAACAATGTCTTTTTTTATTTAAAAAAATATACAGCGTATCTTCGATAGAGTTTACCATATCGAAAAAAAATGTATTATTTATTTTACTAAAAAAAGTGTATCTTTATAAAAAGCTCTGCATCATGGGAATACAAAAATTTTATCTAGTACATACATACAAAATGTAAAAGTCCTAATTCACGAGAAGCTAAAAATACGTAAAATCGTTATTTTAAGGTACAGTTAATTTTTTTATGTTAGTGACTTAGATTAAAATTTGGAACATACAGGAGATCCCAAATTAAAATTGATGTTTATTATCGCCTTTACAAAAAAAGTATATCTTCATAAAAAGTTCTACATTGTGGAAAAATACCATGGTTATTTAAAAAATTTATCTAGGGCATACAGGGTGGCTAAAAAATTTAAATGTAAATTGTGAGTTTCAGCTTTCTGAGCCACCCCGGATTGTCCTACAACAACTTTTTGAATAACCATACTCTTTTTTACAATGTAGAACTGTTTATGAAGAGATCCTTTTTTTAAAGTCGATAATAAAAAATTAATTTTATTTTTGGGACCTCCTGTATGTTCCAGACCTAATTTACTAAAAAGCTATAAACACGCTTTTATGAATAGCGCACTAAAAACTTAAAAATAATTATTTTAATTTTATAGCTGTACAAGTTAACAGAAAACCGGGGTGTGCACCGTGCAGTGCCCGCATCGTGCGGCAACAAAAAACTGCGCCCCTCTTTATTCCGCACACATGCATACCCTGGTTTTCTGTTAACTTGTACAGCTATAAAACATTTGGTCTTTAAATAGGCAATTCAATTTAAAAGCGAGCGGCGCACTTATATAGCAGTCTAGGCATAATAAACAAAATGTAATGTAATAGGTAGGTTTTTTCACAAATGTTAAAAATCATATGTTTTAAAATGTTGGAAGCAGGAGGAGAAGTATGTTTTTAGGTTGAGTCGATATCCGTAAAAATAAGACAAAAATATTTAAACCATTATGTGATCCGCTAATCCCTGATAATTTGTCACCTAACAGAAACGACCGATCTGCGTTCCGTAGTAAAATCGATTCTTTCAGGAACCAGCGTTACCATTGGCTGTGCCATTGGTTTACCGCATTATACCGAGTGGTTAACCAGGTTTGACAACGGTACACAACATAAATGTGGCCATTTAGGAAAATATACTATAATAATTTTGAGTAGTGTATTTACTGTAGGTTAATATCTGTAATTTTGTAGTCGTAAATACGATAGACTAAAGCATATGACTTAGCATTAATAAGATATACTAATGTATAATGTACTATTATTTTTCGTAAAAATAAATAGGTATTTAATTATTTATTTTCATTGCATAGTGACGAAATTTAGAGTGAGTGGCAACGTTGCTTTCTCACCAGAACACATGCCGTCGTTTCGTTCACTGATGACTTTTAAGGCGTAAGTTTTGTGTGTAATGTTTCAGGCAGGTCGGAGTATCCGGGTGTAGCGAAATTTTAAGTTAATTTTGGTTCTTCCTAAAAGGACTCTATCCATAAACTTTGATAAATGGTGCGTCAGTGCCAAGTGTGTGGGAAAAGGATTATTTTCATCCAGAACTGTCTTTTCACAGGTTTGTTCGGTGGAGTACAGACGGCCCAAAAAGGAATAACGGTGACGCTTTCGGGTCACAATGTATGAAGAAAAGACTGAATGAACGGTTCCGTCTCCTCTTGCTAAAGGTCATTGATCTAAACTTACCTATTTCTAGACCTGTAGGTGGGCAAATTTGCATTTCTTCTATGACTACCAGACAGGCAAGCTGCCACAATTCGTGTAGTCTGCTTTGAGATTTCAAATGAACATTTAAATTAGTTTGCTAAATTACTATTTAATATTATTTCCACAACTTCAACAAGAAAATTATTAGAATCCATCCCTGAGCATCACGAAGACACGAAGAACAGTCAGCCATAGATGTTTGGAAGGAAGTGATGTACTCGAAGATAGATCGTGCCTCTCGTTACTTGCCTGCAAATTAATTATACTGTTTTCTTTAAATTTACACCGATAGCAGCGTAATATACTGCCGCACCTTTCTAATTCTTTTTCAGTCAATTTCGAATTAATCGAAATATGATTGAAGAATCGCACGGACGGAAATTACAGCAATTCTTGTTTGATGGAGCGTGATAATGCACGATGGCGAAAAAGAAAATACGGGATATAAAAACGTTATCAAAAAATTGATGTTTAAATTTTTTAAATATGTTATTTTGCTTCTTAAACATGTGGTAATTAGGATACATGTAGCGTATAAGATCTAAAATTTTGATACGAAAAAGATAATTTGGTTTCGGTTGTTTCGGTTTGTTCAGGCTGTTTCCTGAACATAATATTAAATCCGACTTGTAGACCACAATTGCGTTATTCTATTGTGTGTTTTAGAAAAATTATTTTTTGATTAGCATCTAAACAAATATACGTATCTATTCGATGAAATGTAAAAAAAAATTGAAAAGGTATGGATTGAAATTATGTATTTTCGAAAACATATTTCCCGAAAAATAAATTAAAAAATAGTTTTTCGAAAGAATTTAGTGGATGCAAATTTTAATTTTTTGTTTAAATCCAACCATAAACTATATATATATATATATATATATATATATATATATATATATATATATATATATATATATATATATATATATATATATATATGTATATATATATATATATATATATATATATATATATATATATATATATATATATACACACACGCTGTCCCATATAAGAATGCACACTACAGGGATCTCGTAAACCAGAGGAGATACAAAGATGATTAAATTAGAGAAAAGTTGCGCTTTGTTGAACCCTTCAAAGTCACGATTCCAAATCTAAAAAAATCCGATTACTTCCGAAGATATTTGGGAAAAACCGAATTTTCCCGATTTCGTTTTTATTTTCTTCTGACTCTATTTAAAAAGATATGGCCAAATAAATTTCACATTCTCATTGCCACTTTTTCTGCTCTACAAGCCGGCGTTCTTAATTTTCAATACGACGTTTCGTTTCTTCGCAACCATCATCAACTTCATTTTTTTAAATAGTCGAAAAATTTTGTTTTATTCCTAAAAAATTCTAATTTTATTTCTAAATCCCACGACATATCGCTTCTTACATTTATCCGACGTTTCGGCCGAAAAAATCATCATCAATATTATTTGATGATTATTACAAAGGAACGAAACGTCGGATCAAAAATCTAATTACTTTATCATGTAGAGGAGAAAGAATTACATGGGGATGTGAATTTTATTTTGACCTGTCTACTTTTGTGAAATCAGAAAAAAATTAATGTTTAAAATTTCCGTAGATTTTTTTCAGATTCTACTGTAAGAGATAGATTAAAATAAATTTTACATTTTTATTGTCATTTTTTTCCTCTACAACATGACGTCATTCAATTTTTGATTCTACGTTTTGGCTTTTCTCGACCATTATCAATTTTTTTTTACATAAAATAATCCGAAAATTTTATTTTAGCACAGTTAAATTGCCCTTGTTATTCTGAATTCAACGACGTATCACATTAAGACTATGTGCGTATTTTTAAGCTTTAACTATTATTAGTTAATTCCAGTTATTCCAGTTACAGCGTGTATGTAGAAGAACTTGGAGCCGAGGTTCAAGCCGCTATTGCAAGGATAACTCCAATGATGCTAGAAAATGTAATGAATGAAATTGTTTACCGTTGCTACGTTTGTTTAGAGAATGAGGGAGGACTTTTTGAACATATGATTAAAGAAAATTGTTTCAATGAACTTTTTGTAGCGTAAATATAAAATATTTTGTTTTTCGATAATAACATTTTGCTTACTTGCACGTATGTGATACGTCTTTTAATTCAGAATAACAAGGGCAATTTAACTGTGCTAAAATAAAATTTTCGGATTATTTAAAAAAAAGTTGATAATGGTCGAGAAAAGCCAAAACGTAGAATCAAAAATTGAATGACGTCATGTTGTAGAGGAGAAAAACGACAATGAAAATGTAAAATTTATTTTAATCTATCTCTTACAGTAGAATCAGAAAAAATCTACGAATTCTTGAAATTTTAAACATAAATTTTGGCAATTAATTTTTTTCTGATTTCACAAAAGAAGACAGGTCAAAATAAAATACACATTCCCATGTATTTTTTTCTTCTCTACATGATAACGTAATTAGATTTTTGATCCGACGTTTCGTTCCTTCGTAATAATCATCAAATAATATTGATGATTTTTTCGTCCGAAACGTCGGATAAATGTAAGAAGCGATATGTCGTGGGATTTAGAATTAAAATTAGAATTTTTTAGGAATAAAACAAAATTTTTCGACTATTTAAAAAAATGATGTTGATGCTGGTTGCGAAGAAACGAAACGTCGTATTGAAAATCTAAGAACGCCGGCTTGTAGAGCAGAGAATATTTTTCCAGTAAAAACATGTACTCCACTGATTTCTTCACATTTTCTTATATCGGTCAAATAGTATGTTAAATTCTTAACAAAACTTATCTCTTCATATTTTTTCAATTTTCATTTCGTTTAGGAGATAAATGTAATTTTATTAACCGTCTTACTGGTTTAGTTTTCCCAACCAGCGGTTTTAACATGTAAAGACCATTTAAAAATTGAACGTCCTGTATCTTTGAAACAAAGCATCTGCGGACCCATGTTCATAAGAACTTTTTGCCTTAATTTCTTTCAAAGAACCTTCCTTTAAGCGATGGCACATGTTCTTTGAAACACCCTGTATATATATGTACACTTGTCAGTTTTAATCCTTGATTGTCCTCGTGAATCCTGGGTTAGATGCTTACTTATTTTTTGCCTACAATAAAAACATAAATTTACATGAATTACATTGCTAATTGGATTGATGGCCAAAATTACAATAAATTAAAAAAGAATTACCCAAAACAAGAAATTGACAGGGCAACAGGCGGACCTCAAAGGACCATCAACTCAATTATTGGGATTTTGGCGAGTGTTTAAACCCAACACGCTTTGTTACTGCCCAAAAAGGCGTTGGCCGCTTTTTGCATATTATTTCACCCCCAAATCATTTATGTTTGTTTTATTATGCCCATACATTTGAATCACTCTGTATTTTTTCCCATCTATTTTTTCCCCAATTTTTCAACACTATCTTATAAAGGGGTAATCACACTGTAAAATGAATACCGAATGGGTCATCCAGGAGCGTATTTAGGGGGGAAAATCGGATTTTTTTATTTTTTACGACAAATCCTATTTTTAACCGACATTACTCCACACTATTTACCCCATTTAGTGATTCCTTTTGGGTTTATTTTATCCATTAATTATCTAAGAATACCTCCCACTAATTTAAATCGCTTATTTTTTCGGTAAAGTTATAAATAAAAAGGTTTATTTGCATCGGGGACATCTAAAATTTGAAAATTTTTGAATTTTCCAAGATTGCCATGAAAATAAAGAATTGCAGTTTATTTACTTGAAATTATTAAGATGATATGTCAAAAGTGCCAATGTTTGTTGCAAAATTGAAAGGTTCCCGGACCGATTTCGGCTTAAAGTATACATGAATAAGATTTTAGGAACCGTCTACTTTAAGTGCAGGGATATTTCATTGGATGAGTTACGCATTAAATGCGATTTTTATTGAGTTTTCGATGACTCTACAACACTGGAATTCGCCATGTACGCCAGTCCTAAGTTCAGTTTTGACGACACAGCCAGGGATCACGTTTTACAAGTTTCGAAATTCGCGCGAAAATTTGCAGCTTTAAATCCTTCTTTTTGTTAATAAAGACCAAAATGAATGGATAACAGCAACCGCCATGAACATTTAATTTATGTAGAGAATATAAAAAAAATATTTCAGATTTATTTGGGTTATATGCATATTCCCTATTACCCAATTTGAAAATCAGCTGAAACAAGAAAAAAGAGACGGAGTACAGGAACAGGAAGGCAAGAGCGAGATAAGATGTATTTTGTAGTTGTCGAAAACCATAAGCAGAATAATAGTGACAAAATCATTTGCACATTTTGCTTAAACTCGGCTACATTTACGTCAGTTTGCTTAGTTGGGCGACATTAATGCGACTGTTTCCATTTGATTTATGCGCTAACTTTCATCGAACTGGATGTTCTTAATCATATACTGTACAAGTGCAATAACTTTATATTTTGTTCTGTAAAAAAAATAAAAAGGGTTTTATTGTCTTGTGCAGTCTGTCAGTTGCTTCTCAAATATGATTTAGAAGAAACACAAGGTAAGAGAATTTACCTTATTTTGTTAATAGGAAGTTGTTGTTTTACTGATAACCAAACTCAAACGACTTAAATTTCTTTGCTTAGAGATCAGAAATTTAATTAAAAATATTTAAGAAAAAGTTAAAGCAATAAAGTTTAATAGTAATAATCAAGCCACTATACTTTAAACATAATATAGAGCGAAAAATCGTAAAGAAGCGGATGTTAATTTAATCTTTTCCTCATTATTATAAAGATCATAAGCTTTTAATCTTCTAGATGTTGCTCTTGGAAATAACATTTTTTTGCTTAAATACATATATACAGGATGTCCTAGAATTTTCTTAATAAGCAATATCTTTAATATCAGTTATTATAAAAGCTAAAAAAGTGATCTAAGCGAGGTTGGTAAAGGATATGGAAACACAAAAATATTCGCGAAACCATGTTTCATTACGTCAACCCACAAAAATCCACCCCCACCCCTAACGTTTCGAATTAGACTCCCAATTTTTTTCACAAAAATAGAAACCTTACTTTGTTTTATATCTTGTAATAAACTTATTTGGGATATTTATTCCTATTTTTTATGGAAATTTCATGGAAATATCAGGAAACGAATAAGAAAATATTTTTTAAAAGTATCGTTTCACCGTTTTAATTTTAATTTTTATGACAAATAATCTAAGCCATTTTTCGTCATATACTAACCTTAAATTAACGTTTTCAATTTTAGCACATTATTCTCAATTTGAACTGATATTCGTAATTTTATTATCGGTAACTCACAGTGGTAAAGAACAATATTGGTACAAAATGAAATTTGTAACTGCAAAAAGGGTTGAAGGGTATCATTATGGCAGACCGTTACCTTGCGCAGTAGAAAGTAGTCGGGTCCGGACTAAAAATTTTTGTATTCATTTTACTAGCATTTAAATAGTCTTAGCTAAAGATGCCACATATATTCTGAAGTTCAAAACTTTATTCTATTTTGTATTTTTTTAAAATTGGAAATATAACAATAAAAACAAAAATAATATCAGATATCTCGCCTCCAGATTGCTTTTTTTAGGGATATCTATCATCAAAAGTATTTCATCATGTAAAAGAGAGATCTTATTAATGTAAAAGAACTGAAAAATAGAATTATCGAGCAGCATCATGGTACGCCAGTGGCTTAACATTAGAAGACAATTTTTATGACTATTTAGGGCATTGTTTGGCTGTGAATGGAAGACAATTCGAAGAAGTTATCTAAATAACTCCTTTTTTGTATTTATTATTGTTGTTTTTATTGTTATATTCAAAATTAAAAACAAAGTACCAAATGATTACAATAGAGTTTTAAACTTCAAGAAATGTGTGTCTTGCATTTCTTAGATATTTCTTGAAGATTTTTTTTGCATAATTGGCAACATAACATAATCTTAAGAATCTGAAATTTACCTAGGTATGTCAAGTTTTACCTCTATACTGCTAATGGAACAGGACCTAACATGAAGTTAAAAATTTAACATGTGAAACCCCATGAACCGCTTTAAAAAGGCACTGAATTTTCTTTATGGCAAAAATATAGGATAAAGGGCAGTATATCATGGCATAAAGAAGT
This sequence comes from Philopedon plagiatum, assembly GCA_963971165.1. Taxonomy (NCBI): domain Eukaryota; kingdom Metazoa; phylum Arthropoda; class Insecta; order Coleoptera; family Curculionidae; genus Philopedon; species Philopedon plagiatum. The sequence goes on from OZ020189.1 coordinate 32,525,057, forward strand.
AATGGGTATTTTAAAATTTTTATGTATTTTTAGTGCTCAGCCATAATCTATTGTAAACTCGGTCTAACGTAACACTAGTGTGTTGGCATTCCTAATAACCGTAAATACTAGTGATTTTTGATTTTCTAATTAAGTTGGCCCAACAAAAAAATTAGGACCGTAATGGACGTCGAATTTAAATTTTGTCGAGAAAAAACTTTTTGTCGGTTTTATTATTTTATTGTTTGTTTCTCGAAATATTATTTGTTTTTTGTACACTAGTATAACAATAGTTAGAAAGTTTGGTGTCAACCTGAATTTTAAAATATTTTTGGTCCGCTGTTCGCTGCTGGTTCTTATTGCAGTCGAGCCCCAAAATATAAATAAAAATCTTCTGTTTCTGCTGCACTGTAAACTTTGTTGAAAATAAAAATTTAAATCAATCTCTAGGGCAGTTATTATATATTATATTAGACTTTTTTGTCTAAAATCTTTTTTTCCAAATTGAGGTGAAACAATTTTAAATGTGTTTCCTAAGGTGAACTCGGTAAATAAATAAAACAAAACGGTGATTTTTGATTAATAATAATTTATTTATTTAAAATATTACAGAAATAATTTATTACATAAATTCAAGCAAATTCTCGGATTTCAACCTTTAATTGAATATTGAAACAGATAATTGTAAAAATAAGTACGGCCTAACAACACACATGCAATCGGTTTTCCGAGTTGTTGTTAAATATAAAGCTCCGTGGAGGCCAGCGCATTCGCAATCTAGTAGAAGCTTATTATGGAAATTAAATTGGGGGTAGCTTATACTTCAAGCGGAAGGGGAGATCGAAAATACCCGCCCTTAGAGTAAGGGCACCTACCTTCCACCTCCCCTGCCCTCGTCGTTTGGTGCCTCGGAAGACAGAACTCTTACTGCAGCTAAATACAAGAACACATGCTACTGTACCCATTGCTTCCCAGCTTACCTAAAAGTACATAATTAAGAATACAATCCACACCTAAAAGTATTTTAGTTGAACTGACCTCATTTTAATTTTAAAAATAAATTTAAAATAGTTTATGCTTACGCAGAACTGTATAACTTGATGCATTGCTTGCGATGTATGTTATGTAGGTGCACTGACCCAAAGTCTTCGTCACAACCTGTAGAATTAAAATCTCAGTTTGAAATAAACATGATCTGCACCAATTAAATACTTACGTTTGGCATACATGCCATATATTTCATGACGAATCTCATATGCAGTAGAATTACTAACCTCAGTAGTTAGCCCTCTTTCTTTTAAGAGGCCTAGTAGTCTCCTCACAGGACCCATTCTTGTATTTTGTGATGTAAATTCATTAATACCTGTTGCACCAGAAGTTATCTAAAATGTGATACATGTGTATTACATACATATACAATTTTACATATAAGTACATACAGTAAATTTCAGTTAGTCTTCACAAAAACATTGACTTTTCAAAAAATCAAGTATCTCTTGCTTTAAAAATCAAAACTTTTATGGTAATAATGACACTCCTCAAAAAAAAATTAATATATCAATCATCTGTAGGATAGGCAACCCTATCTGTAGGCACTCAAAAGGGTAGGAAGGAAGGAACCCCTTTTCTTTACCCAATATGTATGGCATACAAATTTAAGAATAATTGATTTTTGCACTATGTATTTTGTTACTCTAGTATAAACCAAATACTTACTCAAAGAGCAGCTCTTTCAGCATCCAGGAACTATTCTTTAAAACAGCTCCTGGACAACAATAATTATTGTGATCCATATTATAAAAAGTATTTATTTTCTATATAAACTTTTATAAATTTTTAAACAAGCTAACAACTTACCCAAAGCAGAATGAATCATATATAAAAAGTATCAAAAAATAGTCCAAAGACAAAAAAATAACAATATCAAGTCTAATAATACAAAAAAAAAAACAATTAAAAACACAAGAAAATTGACTGACAAATAATATCAAAAATTCGAAATGTCCAACCCTGGGCGACAAAATTAAATGTCAATCAGCTGATTTTTGGTAATTTTATTTGTTCAGGATAGTCGATAATTCCGTTGCCAACACAATAGTGTTACGTTAGACATACTTTGCTTGAACTCACACGGTATCCACCAATCAAGAAACGTATTGTTTTATGTTTTAAATCTTAAAATCTTTAAATAATATAAACATTTCGATTTTGTTATCTATTTTATGCACATCAGGCCTCGTATTCTACTAATTTGTCTTGATAAAATCTTAAACTTATATTATTAATTATTACACAAGCTGAAACACTTCACTAACAGCCAAAGGTCGCCTGACAAAGCCAATAACAGAAACAAAAATGAAGCTTCGCAAGGTTACATGTAAAAAATTTAGTAGCTATACTAGGGAAAAAATGTGGGAGAGTGCCGCGTGGGCGTGGGGATAGATGCCACAGGTCACATGGTACTCGTCTCGGTACCTACAAGACCTTGGCAACACTGACATCGGAAGTCAGCTCAGCTGGCTAGCAGGGCTGCCAATTTGTTAGTAATTCCTCACATTTGTGAGCAATTTGCTGGTCTGTGAGTAATTTTGTGAGTAAGTGGCAGTTTTGAGTAAATTGTGAGATGTGAGTAATCGAGAGATCAACGTATATTCACGTAGTATATTCTTGGTAGTTATGCAGATTTCTAATCTGATAATTTATTAAAAATTTAATTTTAAAAATCTAAATTTAGGCATAATTTTAGGCGCTCTTGCTGTAATTACAATTTTGCAGTTTTTAGATTTGCACTGCTTTTAGCGACCTCTCTTGCTTAGCCAATCTAAGAGGATAAATAAGTAAGGTAGCTAGTGATTCGTCTGTTTTGATACTGCAACTTGCAACACTAGGTGTCGCAGCGTCTCGGGTATTTCCCTCCTGTATCTTGTGTGTCACACATAATGTGTGATTTACACAAACATATTCCTTTCAAAATGGTGAAAGCGCTCCTACTTTAGCTTTCTTCCTAGTTGGCAACCCTAGCAATAAGCAACACCAGCTTTTGATGTTTAGCAACATTGCACAGTAGTAAAATAAAAACCAAAGCGCGTTAATATTAGTATTAACAAATATACCTAAATACCTACGGTGTTTTACGGCTTATACAAAATAAAGGGAGTATTGATATTGATATGCTGAAGTTGTGAGTAATTGTGAGTAATCCAGGAAAGTTTTGAGATTAAATCGGTAAAGGTCAGTTGGCAGCCCTGCTGGCTAGTAAGCGTTGTGTATGTGGTCGGCGGTGGATTTTTCCTTTGCCTTTTGAGTTCGTAATTTAACAATTTAAACGGTAAATAGCATTTTCATTGCCTAATATTATATAGGTATATAGGGTCCTTTTCAAGAACAATTGGGTTTCATTTGTATTATTCGAGTTAAATGGGTTATTTTATAGATTATTATGCATATTTTAGTGTAAGTTTTTATTTTGTTTTTTTTTTGCAAGGTGATGCGGCGTCTCTCCCTACCGAAAAGGATAGATGCCACATATTTTGGGTGGGAGAGTTGCCGCACATTGTATTTTTGTGTTTAGATAAAGGTGATATAATAACCAGGGTTTTAGCACATGCAAAATAAAAAATAAATAATAATGTTCTGTAGGTTTACAATGCCCATCAGTGTAAGGCCATTGCCAAACCAAAAGAAAAATGAACTGAAAAATTGGATTTGTTGTGCCAGACCAGAAGTGCAAAATTGCTACATGAGATCTGTACCATGTTCCCCACCATATGCAACATACATAAAGTATTATGAAAACCAGAAGAAATGAAAAAAAAAATAAGGCATCTGCCGCCTATGGAAAATTTTTATGAGGCATCTATCCCTATAACTCTAGGCATATCCCCACGTCCCACGCCTTAAAATTCAGTTTTTTAAATAATTTTTTGTAACCTTGAATTTACTTCGTTTTTGGTTTTTTGTATTTCTATTCTATTACAGATGCTTTAAATGTCACTTTGTTATTTTTGTAAAAAATATAATATGAAAATATCGATTTTACGATTTTATTTGCAAAGGCGTGGCAACTGTCCCACATTTACCCTAGGAAAATTGAACTTAGAACGATAGCAGAACGTATAAAATTTATTGTAATGTAAGTAAAAGTTGGCATAGAGGTAGGATTTAGCACACAAACAGGGGAAAATTTAAAAAAAAGCAAGACCTTCCTTTCAACCCCAGACGTGATGGAGAATGAAAGAATAGACGATTTAGTAGTGATGTATTGTGACGTGAACAGTTGTTATTGTTCATTTTGTGTCTCCATCTCAGTACGTAAATAAATGTTACTTAATAATAAAAAAATACACACGCATAATTCGTCGCTGTAAATACAAAGGGGCGTAACTCCGAAAACCCGAATTTCTAGTTATGGCCACCATACCTACCCCCAAGGTCATATTTATAAAAATACAAACTGGCGTATATCCCTCTCTTATGGTTATCGTGATATTATAAATTATATAGGCGTAAGTCAGCCATGTATGAAAATTTTCAAAAAAGTTAATTGCCGAAAAGGAGGCTCTCTTTTAAAATTCGATAACTCCGTAAATACATCTTTCTTTGTAAAAATATAATATATGGCATAAACTACTTAGTCTACTAAACAACTTACATAAATGTACTGTATATTATATTATAACAGAAGAAGAATGTTCAGTAACCAATGAAATACTAGCTTAATTTTCAATCGCTTCTTCTGAAATATATGTTAAATGGAGTTACGCCCCTTTGTCTTTCCACGAAATGTGGTAAAACAAATACACCTAACAAAAATATCCGTCTTAAACTACCCACACCAATGAAACAATATTTACAAACTTTGAAGCGTGGTGAGTGTGAGTATTTTCCATTTTTAAATACGTGCAACGAAATAAATAATAATTCTCGGATAACCTTTTCTTTAAATAAATCAGTCAGATTTATGCCAGCTCCTCACTGTGTACTGGATAGTAAAACAATTTAATTTGATAGACCTGACGGTCATTAACGTTTTCTATAAAATTTTTGATGAAAGTCATTTTTGATTTGATTTAATATTAGAAAATAAATTATTGCCCCCTTCACTGTCGCTGCTATTGTTGAATTGTCTTTTTTCATTTCCGCCGTTTTTAAATTGCAATAAAACGGAACGAGCTCTCGGGCCCCGTATAGCAAAAGCTCTACCCACAGGGGCGGATTTAGAATTTCGTCTAGGGGTTTCGTGGGGGGGGGGGGGGGGAGGTGCAACGTCACCTCAAGCTACACATAAGCAAAGACCAAAAAAAACTACATTATTTTTGTATTATTTAGGGCTCTAAGGAATGGAAATTATTTCAACAAAATATCCAAACCTATTCTTACGAAAACAGAACGGTTGGTCATCATAACTTACAAATATTCTAGCATTTTTTATTTATACATTCTGCCCATTTGGAATATTGTATAAAATTCTTTCGAAAACACATTTTTTAAAAGCACGTTTTTCCGAAAATATATTTTCTCGAAAACAGAACTTTTCGATAATAGTTATTCAAAAACGGGGGTGTTTTCCAATTTTTTTTTTTTTGGAGACCAACTTTAAAATTTTTTTTTGTAACCAACTTTTTCAATTTTTTTTAAAGTTTTTTTCGAACCTACATTTTTTACAAGAAAACATGTTCTTTGAAAGTACATTTTTTCATTGTATTCATATTTAAAAAAACATTTTTTTGAAGAAGTAATTTACTACAGAGTAACGGACACAAGGAAATAAACTTGACCGAACACAAAAACGGTTCGTTGATGTTAGTTCAGCATCTGTTTCTGTCTTTTTTATTGACATTTTCTACGCTAGTTGAGTTCATAATTTAATTTTAAAAAAAACTCTGTTTTTGGAAAATGTAGTTTGAAAGATTGTTTTTAAAAAACATAGTTTTGAAAAAAATTTATACATCCATTTCCGAATAAGTATTTTTCGATAAAGCTGGTTTTCGACAAAATTTACTTAATTTAACATCGAAATGTTTTCTGAAAAAAAAAACAGCAAACCCGACAGGACCAATAATTGTTTCATTAATATGAAATTATAAATATTGTAACATTTTTTTAGTTAAGCCTTCTGCTCATTTGAAGGAATATACTTACGTAAGTATAATTTTTCGAGAACCAATTTTTAAAAAAAAATTTAAACACTTTTCGAAAATGCGTTTTTTTTCAGAGAACATCTTTTTCGATATTAAATTTTTTCGAAACCCCCTTTTCGAATATTAATTTTTTCAAGCAAAGGCATTTGGAAAAAGCAATTTACGAGCAGAGCTGGGCAAGCTACTGGAGGAAAGTAGCTAGCTACAAGCTACAAGCTACTTAGAATTACAAGTAACTAAGTTACCTAGTAATTAAGCTACGTTCATTTAAAAGTAGCTAAGCTACTGGTAGCTTAGCTACAAGCTACTCTTTTAAGCTACATATTACTATTTTTTTTTGGAATAACAGGAGCGATATTTGGAACTTTTGTTCTAATTTGAAGGACCTATATATTTATGTGTAGAAAATTTTAATATGTCAATATTTTAGTTTTAATAATACATATCTTATTCAATCTATGTATGTAGTATCTCCCTAGAATAAATAGTTTGGCACCACCACGCGATTTTCTTAAAAATTTCTGCATAAATGTATAGTAACAGTTCTGACAGCAACAACATTTCAAATGAGTTGCATTACTTTAAATAATAAACGAATTATCAATAACCTTTTTATTTTAAAAAACTCTCACAGAATAGTAAGAAAAAGTGTAAGCCAAGTCTTAAATAAACAAGCGATTAAACCAAATGAGGGCGTTTTGCAGATAACAAATAAACAAAAAACCAACTTAAATACTCCTGCACGCCTATGTTTAAGGTATGTAACTTAAAAGCTAAACCACTTTTAAACATGTAGGTTAAATAAACTTTTTTATTAATTTTAAAGAAAAGAACCTCATAATCTTATTTTAAAACATTTTATTAACCACATTTGTTTACATGACCTTGTGAAACATGGACCACGGACCACCCTGTACATTGAAACTTGAGATTCTTTGAAAATCAGTAAGTGGGTTTCCTTGATTCTTTGCCGAGTAAATTTTACTCCTTAAAACATATTAAAGCATTTCTAAAACACCCTGTATACAATATTTTTGAGAAAGATGTTATTGGTGTTAGCGTGAAGTAATCTGTTAATATTTGCGGCACATTTTACCTTCGTCTATATTCATAGGTACCTAGTAAACTTATTTTCCTACGACCACCTATGAAAGTGAGAAAAAAAGCACGGTTAACTTGACTAGAAAGTGCCTTATATCACACGCGTGTTGAAAAGTACTTTTCAACACATGAGTTGAAAAGTATTTGTCAACATGACGTTTGAACGGATGGTGCCAATTTCATTTTTTCTTTCAACACGTGTGTTGAAATGTTTTTCAGCACACGTGTTGAAAGTGGAGGTATTAAATAAATACAGAAATTGGGGTTTTTTGGTAAAGATTTTTGTGGTCGTAGGAAAAATATTGTACATTATTCGTGTGAAAGTAATTTTCACACACTCGTGGGATTATCTCACTCGGCTATCGCCTCGTGCGACAACATTCCCACTAGTGTGAAAAATGTCACTTTCAACACTTGTTATGTAATATACTATTACAACACAACACTGTCTAATGACAATATTCCCTTTTTTAAGAAATGTATACTAAATCTTCCCACTTCACAACAAGAGTCAAACAGCAACTAACCAAACCAACAACAGTGCAATAGGGTGACGAATAAACACGACAAACAGACAAGCTCTAGCAAGTTTTGTTGGAGAAGAACTTAAAACTATTTTTCGAACGCACTTTAAATCATTAAAAGTAACTTAAGCTACTTCCGGTAACTTAAGCTACTTTCGGTAGCTTAAGCTACTTTCAGTAGCTTAAGCTACTTTCGGTAGCTTAAACTACTTTCGGTAGCTAAAGCTACTTTCGGTAGCTTAAGCTACTTTCGGTAGCTTAAGTAGCTTTTGCCAATAACTAGCTACTTTCTAAAGTAGCTTCATGAACACACCGAAGAAAAGCGTAGAAGCTACAGCTACAAGCTACTTTTTTAAAATGTAGCTTGAATAAAGCTATTAGCTACCTAAAAAGTAACTAAGCTAGTAGCTTAACTACTTGGTAGCTAGCTACTGCCCAGCTCTGTTTACGAGACAGTAACGTACCACACCCAAGGAAACCTGATCAAACTCAAAAAAGGTTCGTTTAGGTTTGTTCAGGATCATTGTCCGTCTTTTCTTATTTAACATTTTTCAAGCTAGTAGAGTTCATAGCCTAATACTGTTTTCGAAAAAATACATTTTCGGAAATTGTACACTATTCTTAAAAAATTATTTTTTAAAGACATTTTTGAAAAAATGTACTTTCGAAATATGTGTTTCGGAGAAAAAGCATCAAAAGAGCATCTTTTGAAAATGCTGTCAAGATATATTTTTGAAAAATGGTACTTCGTTTTTGAAAAAGCCGTTTTTCCAAAAAAATTGCTCAAAAGTTTTTTCAAACAAAAATCCCTATTTGGTTATTTGTTTCCTTTAGTAAGGAATGTTTTCAGAAACCATCTAAGAGCATGTAAATCAAAAATGCCGAAAAAGGCTTGCATTTTTTATATAACATATTCGTATTATAGATCTGTTATTAATATTTTTGTGGTATAATTTATACATTATAGGCCCTACATAGACGGCAAATGTTTGTTTTTGTTTATAATATTTTGTAGAAAATGTTTGAATTGTTATTATTTATGTTAGAATATTTATTTTTATAAAGTTCACTATTGAAATTCTTTTTGTACAATGCTCTAGGTGGGCGCCCCCCTCCCCTAAATCCGCGCCTGTACCAACCAGTACCCAGTACAACTTCAATGCACTAGTTTCCCAATGGAAAAACCTAAGCAAACTCTACAATGGAACATATAATTTGCATGCAATGCGCACCCGTTTTACTAATGAAAAACGGTACTATATTCTAGAAATATAACGACAAGTAAGATTATATTTTGTTTTTCAATATGAACTCCAACTGATATAATATTAGGTAAGTACCGTACCCTTAGAGACGAAGATTATTATTATTTCGGTTACACCTTGGGCGGTGTAAAGTCACGGTATCTAAAATATACAAAATTATCATAAGAAAACCATAAATCAATGGAACAGAATAGGTGTTGTTGGCTTTGTAATCAATTTCTCACATAACCAAAGGTGCCAATTGTCTTCATCATTATGGTGCCGAACCATGTGGTTATTCATTTATCTTTTTAAACGAGGGCTTATCTGTTTAAATCGGTTATACTTCTGCCTTTGTTGTGTATCATTTAAACTTGACGTTAATAAAAATGCCGATTAATAAGGAAATATTTAAGATTACTGATATTTTGTTACACGTGCAGATTCTCAATATATTTAAGGAAATTTAAGTAGGTACATTAGAGGAGACAGGTTAGATCTGGAGGGTCGAAATAAGCAAAAAAATTATGCAATGGATGAAATCAATCGGAATGAGACCCTAAAGGTGTCCAAATGAACAAATTATTATCTTTATTTAAATATTTTGTTGCCATTTTTTTATTAACAGTTTATTGCAATAATGTCGTTTTTTTTTTCATATTTTTTTTTCGGTTTTTCCGTCATATCCGTCATAGGCGATATATTTTGCCATGTAGAAAAAATAGTGTTTCTGAATTCTTCACGGTTACTGGGATTGCAACTTTAAAGTTATTTTTTTAAAATTTGCCACATATTCTCAATCGGATTGGGAACGTGTGTCTGTGGTGGAGTACTTAACAATTTTGGTACACTTTGCAACAGCCACAGCTTCACCGTATATGATGTGTGGGAATAAAATATACGCGCCATATTTAATTTTTGGGCTAATGGTCTCAAATTTTGTTTTAGAATATCTAGGTACATATTTTTATCCATTATACTTTGAATTTTCCAACGCCGTTAGCTCCCATATCACTCCATAATAATATGGAACCTCCACCGTGTTTAATAGTTTTTACGGTATTTTTAGTTTGAACCCCGGTAATTTTTTTCCGCATCACAATTCGACCAATCCTGACCAAACCTGAGCAAACCTGAACTAATTATTTGGCGGAAAAAAATACCGAGCTTCAAACTAAAAATAACGAAAAAACTGTTAAACACGGAGGAGGTTCCATATTATTATGGGGTGCTATGGGAGCTAACGGTGTTGGAAATTTACATGAAATTCAAAGTATAATGGATACAAATATGTACTTAGATATTCTAAAACAAAATTTGAGATTATCAGCCGAAAAATTAAATATGGCGCGTATATTTTATTTCCAGCAGGATAACGATACTAAAAACACCGCATATACGGTGAAGCTGTGGCTGTTGCGTAGTGTACCAAAATTGTTAAATACTCCACCGCAGACACACGGTCTCAATCCGATTGAGAATCTGCGGCAAATTTTAAAAAAAGAACTTTAAAGTTGCAATCCCAGTAACCGTGAAGAATTCAGAAACACTATTTTTTCTACATGCATGGCAAAATATATCGACAAACATTACCAGAAAGTGGGTGGAATCCATGCCACGACGTTTAAGGGTCGTAATTAAAGCTAGAGGAGGTGCCACTAAATACTAATTTTTTGAAAAAATAAATATAAAATAGATTTACGAATTCATTTTCGTCTTGTACGGTTAATTTTGTGTATATCTTTACAGTTGATATGTTGACTGTCCCATTAGCTTAACCCACTTGCGCTGTTTCTCATGCAAATTTTACTTTATTATCAGGTCCCTGATAACATATCGGCGGTCTTTAATGCTAACGGCATGCTGTGCTCATTTTATATATGTATTACACTTTTGTTACAACGCGCTTTCCAATGCTAAAAAAACTGCTTCATTTCTTCCTTCGGGCGCGGTTTCTCACTCCTTTGTCAATGATGTTTTCTTTGCTTACTTTGTTGACATATGCTTCATTTTTGATAATCATTGGCCCCGATGTTTGTGGCATGCTCAGCATTTTTCACATATCATGTTGGTTTTACAATATGTTTTCCAATGATAATAACTTGCTCCATTTTTTCCTTCATCAAAAATCAGTTTCTCATTCCTACGTCTAGGCTGCTTTCTTGGCCTATAATATGCTGCTCTTCAAGTCGCCTTATGTGGACAAACAAACATAAGCTATTTTTGTCATACTACGTAAGTACCAAAAGCCGTCAGCTTCTTCCAAATTCCTCAAAATTTTAATTTTTCTATTTTTGCTGTTTTCATTTTCTGATTATTTTTTATCATTCGGGCATTGTTTTAATCTGATTTTGTGTCTTGAAGATTCTTTTTATTTTCTGCTAAGATAGTTCTCTACTTTCTAGATTTTATTTTCTTCTGGTAAAAGGCATTTTTAACGTCAGCAAATACACTGCTTGCCCGCATATCGTTTTCCAAAGGGTTTGCATTTTTATAGCTTCATTTTGCAACAATCCCCTGTTTCCAAGCTGGTAATATTACCTACTTAAAATCATTATAGTTAGTTAGCCACACTGAAAATAACTACTCTCACTCACAACACTTATTATTCCCCTTACTATATAAGACCCAGCCAAAAACTACCTATTAATTTTAAATGACTTTAGGGCCCATGTTTTCTAACCTTCTTATTCCAGGATATCCAAACTTATCGTGTTTTCTGGTACTTAAAAACTGGGTCTAAATCTTTTTGGACTATTAATACTAAACAAACTGTTTTCTTATTAAAGTTTTCGTTATAAGTTGCTATAAGATAGCCATCTTTAATATAATGCATTTGCATTTAGGTTGTTTTTTTGCCGACCAACTATCTTCCTATATAATTTTAAATTTCATTTTCCAAATTATTTTACTGTCTATTCTTTATGTGATTTAAACACGATAACAATTTTGTATTTTTGTTGCAGATATAAACTACTAGATTAAATAAAAAGAAACAATAGAAGATTACCTGGTTATGTGCCGAATCATGAAACAAAAATATTAATCACGGAGTAAGTCACATGCAAAATGCTGTAAGCTAGTAATTCGCCATATTATTATTTATGTTTTTCGGATAGGTATATTGTTTTATCAAACACATGACAGTTATGACTGTCATTATCAATGTCATTTTAGACAAAGTAAACTATCAAATAACACACTAGTGAGTTATAATCCATAACTCACTAGTGAGTTATGGATTATAACTCACGTTCATATTTAAAGTAGTATTCTATTTATTTATTACTATTACAAACATAATTCACATTGGTATTGAATTTAAAGGAAAACGATAACGGTTTATTCGAATTTGAAGTCATTGTAAAATTCGTTGGTTCATTGGGACCAGACACTCCCATATCGGTACAGCTGCTGATAATGCTAGAAGACGCCGACACATTAGAACCTTGTATTTTTTTTGCAATTTGTATTTTGTTATGCACCGATTCTTCTAGGTATCCTTCTGCTACCGTCGAGGACTTCCATCCTCCGTGACGCTTCAAAGTAGTCATATTAGCCCCTGCATTGGCCAAAAGAGTCGCCGAAGACCTTCTCAGACAGTGACCGGTGTAGAGCGCTGGTTCCTCCAATTTCAAAAACATTGCAATTTTTGAAGGTATCTTCGACAACGTATTTATTCCCACACACTGGCTGGTACACCTCCCATTTTTGTAAAAAACAAAAAAGCGGCTAGAACTAATATTCTTTGGTCTCAACGACATGTAGTTTTTACACAAATTGATCGGGTTGACTGGAAATCCTTCTTCAAGTATGGTGAATCTTCTCGATTTCTTGGTTTTAGTGTCTGGCAAAACTACGTGAAAATATTTCCCTTTGTCTTGAATATTTTCTATTTTCAAATTGACCAATTCATCGCATCTACATGCACCGCTAATCCCCATTATCAAACCCACTTTCATCAACAAGTACTCGTCGTCGGGAGCTTCGTTCAAAAACTTCTCTATTTCAGGTCGTTCTAATATCTTTGACTTCTTTGGTTTGTATCCCTGTGATTTGATTTTCAAAAAGCTCGTTAGTTTGCCATATTTTGAAATGACTTTTTTTTGTAAAGGTGAATAGTCGAGCGAAGCATCGAGTATTTAGTCCATAGCGACGATGGGGCTAATTTTTTTTGCAAATGTAAAAAATAAGCCAATAGAACATTTTCATCGATACCTTTTATCTTCCGTGAATTCATCCAAGAACTTCTTCTTCTTCTTTTTTCTTTATTGGCTCTGCTCCCTGAGGGGCAATTTGCCAGCACATTACTAGTGACCGTGACCTTGTCGGGCTCTAGACCCCGTCACAGACACTGAATTCTTCTTTTAACTGCTAACTTCGGATAGGAAGAGGTTATTTATAATTGAGGTTATGGAATGGGATCACTGTGGATTGGTGTGGGTCTTATTATAATAATTCATCTTCCATCATAGGCATAATATTTATAGGATAATTTAAAATTATACAATTTTGAGTGCTGTGGAGGACCTATATCAAAGATTTGGTAGGTAATCAATAATAAAAAATTTGGGACAGCAGGTACATTCACAACAAAGGGAAAAAATGAAAAGGTTTGGCTTGGGAAAGCTGGATTAAAATAATACAGGATAAGGAAAATGGATTTGAAAAGGTTCCTGAAAAATTAAAATTTATAATTTAATTTTATTGACATTTAAAAAATGAATAATAATTTTAATGCTCTGATTGTTTAAATTGGATAAAACTGATTTAATGTTTAGGGGGGGAGATAATCCGGTTTTTCTGAATTCTTCATACATATAATGACCCGGGATTATGTTTATAGGACATTCCAGAAAAATGTGTTCCAAGTCTTCCACTTGTCCGCATTCACAATAAGGATCATCCTTGATACCAATTCTAAATAGATGGCTTCTAGTAAGGCAGTGTCCTGTTCTCATTCTAATAATGGTTGTTATATGTCTTCTATCAATATATGTATAATTGTTAAACCATTTATTTTTGGGGAAATCATTTATTATTTCTCCATAACTTTTTCCTTTATTTCTGATAGAAGTTTTCCATTCGGCATTGTGTTCTTCAAAAATTTTCTTTTTAATATCCGGAATAATTTCTTGAGTATCTAGGTCCATAATTTTGGGGATATTTAAATCTCTTCCTACATTTGCCAGAGTATCTGCCATCTCATTACCAGCAATCCTTGAGTGTCCTGGGACCCATGCGACTATTATATCAAAACCATTATCGTTGGCTTCTAAAAGCAATCTTTTAGTGCGTAAACTAATGTAGTCATTTTTGGAGTTGATTACTGTTTTATTTAATTTGGATATAGCACTAAGGGAGTCTGAAAAGATAATAGATTTTTCAATGTTTTTCCTAATTATGACCGTTGCTGCTTCATTAATGGCTATAATCTCAGCTGTACAAATGCAGAGTTCCGATGGTAATCTAGAGGAGTATTTATAATTTATTTCTGGTATATATACTCCGAACCCAGTATTGGAAGAGTTTTTGGATGCATCAGTATATGCAAAGACATGGGATTGTTTATACCTGTCTGTGGAACTTAAAAAATTTTCATTAGCCTGTAAATCGTCTTTCTGTAATCCAAGATTAATAACTTTTATATTCCTAATTTGGTTTTCGAATTCTATATGAAATGTGGGGTATAATTCTGATTTATATATTTTATTACTATAAGGTAAAAGGTAGTTAAGGCCTTGGATCAGATACGGACAATCTTTATTTTTCCAAAAACCTACATTCTCAGAGTATATGTTTCGGATGCTCGTTAATTTTGGAATTAATGGATGGTTTTGTATGCATATAATCTTTGACAGGAATTTCACAGCCAGCCATTTTCTTCTGTATTCTAAATTCATAACTGCCGCTTCTCCCAAGAGAGCATTGATAGGAGTAGATTTCATACAACCCAGAGCTATTCGTAAACCCTGATAATGTAAGGTGTTTAGTTTATTTAAAGATTTCTTATTGTTGGGTTTGATAAAAATAGAGCCATAATCTAGGTGTGAACAAACTAATGCATTAAAAACTGTTAAAAGAGTTGTAGGATCTGCTCCCCACCATACTCTGCAGAAGGTCTTCATAATATTAATGCCTTTCTGAGCTTTGTCCAGAATCATTTCAATGTGTTTATCCCATTTTAGGTTCCTATTTAAAATCATCCCCAAATATTTTACTTCATTTTTAGGCAAGATAAGCTCGTTTCCAAGCCTAATTGGAGGTATTTGTACAATTCTAAAATTTTTTGAAAATAATACTGACTCACATTTATCAGCTGATAAAAATAGATGGTTTTCTTCCAGCCATTTAGTGATATTATTTAGAGCCTGGTTAATTTTATTATGCATTTCATTAATATCATTCCCTTTTACATATACAACTAGATCATCAGCATAAACAATAAGATTTAAATCTTCAGGGAGAATATCATAAATATCTCTGAGGTAGATGTTAAATAGAAGGGTGCTAAGAGGAGAACCCTGTGGAAGACCTGAATTTGCCACTGAAGGACCTAGAATTTCGCCATTATCGTTTTTTGAATATATCAATCTGTTTTTTAGAATTTTGAAGATGAGGTTTGCTAACTCAATTGGAGTTTGAAGATTAATTAATTTATTATATAATAGGTATATGTCAACATGGTCATAAGCCGATTTGATATCCAAAAATACTGCAAGAACTGAATAGTTTTGACCAAAGGCCAGGTAAACATCTGAAGTAAGTAAAGCTACAGCGTTATATGGTGCTTGTCCTTTTCTGAAACCTGTTTGAAACCATGGAAAAACTTCTTTGTTTTCCATTAGCCATTCCAGTTTGTTCTTGATCATAATTTCTAATGTTTTTAGGTAACATGAAGACAAAACAATGGGTCTATAACTATCTACTGTATTTGGATTTTTATTTGGTTTGAGTAAGCATATAACATTATATCTCTTCCACGAAACAGGAAGCGATTCATCTATTAGACATCTATTGTATATGTTTACTAAGATTTCTAGAACCTTGTCAGGTGTATTGTGTAACATTGTATATGTAACCTCATCCAACCCAGGTGCAGAGTTCCCTTTATCCTGTATGCTGACCTTCAGTTCACTAACAGTAAATAATTCAATTTCATCTGGTGTTGGAAGCAGGTAAAATTCTGGGATTTGGGCTCTAGTTAGTGCCATTTTTTCCAACATATCTAAACGTATGTTATCGCTAACTCTAGAAAAATTATTGTTTAAACTTATGCCTGAAAATTTTTTAACTTTATTCCAAACATAGGTTAAGTTAGAGTTTCGGTTTAGGGAAGCACAGAATTTTCTGAATTTTTCTTTTTTTCTTTGTTTAAAAAATCTTTTTGATTGTGCAATCATACGTTTAGCTTCAATGTAATTTTCCATGTTCGGGATATCTTTGAAGTACTGTAGAGCGCTTCTTCTTCGCCTTAACATTAAAGTACACTCATTGTCCCACCAGGGATTGCCAAGTTGTAATGTAGTGTTTTTAAATTTAAGCGGGATAGCGGCTACTGATGCCGTATCCATTATATCCTGGATTGTTTTGAATGAGGCATTCCTCTCCAGGTTTACTGACTCCACTACCATTCTGTCATAAAATTGATTCCAGTCTGCTTTTGAAAAATCTTTAATCTGGTATGCTGAGAATAATATATTATTTGTATTCCTGCAATTGATTTCACAAATTGTTGGGAAGTGGTCGCTGTTTCCACAGTCTGGAAATACTTTCCAGTTCGATATTGTTCCCAAGGAGGGATCCACAATTGCAATATCTAAAGGGTTTGACGTACTATTGGGGGTGACAAGTCTAGTTGATGTGCCATCACTTAACAAAATGAAGTCACTGTTATTTAAAAAGTCCATCAAGGCTTTACCACTTTGGTTGGTCGTGGAACTTCCACAAGAAGAATGTAGAGCATTCATATCTCCCATAAGGATTTTGGATCCAGTCAGATGGCTAAATAAATCATTTAATATTTCTTTAGTGAAGTTGTTTTGGGGCGGTGAGTAGGCATTGATTATATTTATATTCCCAATTTTTATGGTAATATACTGTAGGTTATTCCAATCTGCATTAATTGCATTATTTATAATTGAAAATTTAAGGTTGTCTTTTATGCATGTAGCAATTCCACCATATCCATCTTGTCTATCTTGTCTAATGATGTTATAACGTTTTATGAAAAATCTTTGTTGATTATTTAACCATGTTTCATTTAGTAATATAACGTAGGGACTTGTTTCTCTTATAATTGATATTAACTCGCTTCTGTTTGCTTTTGTACTTCTGATGTTCCATTGCAGTATTTTAATATATTCAGGATTTGGCATTGTTGACTAGTAACTAAAAAAAGTGGTCCACATCCATATTACGATGTGGTCTATTGATAGTGGGGAGTATATAATTGTTAAATTGATTCCAACCCTCGTCTGAAAGTTCTCTTAATAGATGTGCTAAGTTTTCTAATATCTGTTCATTGTTGTGATTTAAATTATTTTCCTGGGCACGAATCGGCGTAATGTAATGTGACGTTATTGAATTAGATGAAGTAGATGGGATTGCAGTTTGGGATGAAATATTTGTGTTGGTGTGGTGGTGTGATGGTTGAGACCATATGGGCCTAGAATTGGGGAAGTATAGGGCATCATCATGTGCTTTCTTGTCATAACCTATTTGTGTTGATGCTCTTTTTTTGGGTGGTTGGGCTGTTGCTTGTTGGTACGAACGTTTTGGTCTTGTGTTTGTTTCTACAACTCGTCTTTGGGAAACTTCTATTCTATCCTGATTCATATTGTATTTGTTCTTAAGGGCTGGAAAATCTAAGGGATGTGGTGTATATTCAGAAGTATTATTCAGAAAGGTTTTTTTGCAAGCAAAATTTGCATCATAATAGGTTAAATTTTCAAAAGCCATTAGTCTTTTAATGCTTTGTTGGCGAAGGAATTCTGGGCATTTTTTATTTGTTGACCTGTGTTCGTCACTTTTACAGTGGATACAAAGTGTTTGGCATTCATACTGGGGGGTTTCACCTTCCTTTCCGTCAATTTTGTGGTTTTTATCTTCTTCTCCACAGTTAAAACATTTATTCTTGCTTTTGCATAGTTTCTTTGTATGGCCAAAATAAAAGCATTGAAAACATTGTGTTACAGGGGCAACATATGGAAATACCAGCATGGGTAATCCGTAAATAGAAATATCTCTTGGTAATATGGTTCCCTCAAAAGTAAGTAATATAGTGTTAGTTGGTATATATTCAGGTATTTTGTTGGGGCCGCTTAAAACTTTTCGATTTAGCCTAGTCATATCTATAATTTTAACATTTGATGTGCATCGGCTCTGTATTTCTTCTAAAGTCATATTACTGTCTACTCGCTTAATTAAACCTTTACACGTAGTGAAGTTAGAGGGTATAAATACATTGTAGCCTTTTTTTAACAAAAATTCATTTTTAATAAAATTGTTAGCTGAATGAAAGTTTTCGAATTCTACTGCTATTCTGTTAGTACCTTTACTTTTATAATTTTTTATATCTTTTAAGTGTAGATTGAAAATTTCTTTGGCGATTTTTAAGTGATTGAATTTGCCTACATTATTACCCGTTTTCTCTGTGGATTCAATATAAACTATAAAAGGGCCTAAATGATTTTCTTTGTATTCTTTAGGAATATTTTGCCGCCCTGTCGAATTTGTCTTATTATTTTTCGCGATATTTTTTGGTTCCTGATCAATCTGATCATTATTCCAGTCAGATTTGTTAATTTTGTCATTTGTTTTCTTGACGTTACTAACGCCAATAATAGAATTAATTTTTTCTTGTGATAAATTTATATTGGAGCCTCCCCCCGGGTCATCGGGATCACTCATCCCCCTAAATTAATGTAACAAAATAGAACAACACAAACTAAAGGGAAAACACTTACCCGGAAGGGTAAAATCACAAAGCAATCACACAAAACAGAGGTTAAACACCCACTGAAAAGTACGCAGCCGCTTCGAACCACTGTCTCCACAGCACTGCATCCAAGAACTCCTTGTCGTAAGCATCTCGGGACTTTTCTGGCAAAATCTGCATCGCTGCTTCTTCCGCTTCCGTAAGGATATCCTCAGGAACGTAATTTTCATCGGTTTCGTCCATTTTCTATAGGTTTTTTTCTTCAAAAAAGCTTCCCTTTTCTGCAGAGAAAACTGACAAGTGTCAAAATTTATTTAAACATTTGCTAACAATGTATCATGCCCGTGGCTACCAAACAATCAACCAACTTTGGCCAAAATGTAAAAAAATCACTGTCAAGTCATTCTGACATTTATAGGATACTGAGATGCAAGTAGCTTTGATTTGATCACGAAACTTATTAATTATTATCTCATTAAAAAACGATTTCTTCCACTTGTCATGTGTTGGATAAAACATTGTATGCCACTCGTGTGTTATGTTTTCTAAGTCACTTGAGGACTTATACCACTCGGCCTGACGGCCTCGTAGTATAAATCTTTCTCGCGTGACTTATTTTCAACATAACACACTAGTACCATAAATAACTATTTATTTCCACGGCAATATGGAAATTTAATGACACAAGAATACATACAGCCTTCTGAATATATGAAAGACGACGCTGTATCCAGAACAATTCACGAAAAAAAAAATATTTTTCGAAATAATTAATTTTTGCAAAAGATGTTTTTCCGAAAGAGTTTTCGGAAAATCGGCATATCCCATGCAGAGATGTTTAGTTGGTCAAAGATTTTAAAATCTTGGTGGCCTAGGTGACCAGGTGGTGGCCAGGGGTGATTTTAAAATTTTAAAAATGGTCCAGTATAACGCCTGCTTCATCAGGCTCGACATAATCTTGTTGAAAATGGATTTGGATGCCTCCGAAGAGATGGTATACAATAGGGTTGTAACAACTTTCTGAATGAATTGATGGACCCAATACAATTAAAACTGTTTGGAATATAGTAAATCAGCAACTTAATCGAAACAAAAATAATTCTCAGGAACTGATCCTGAGAACTGGATGAACTTACAGGGTACTTTAGCAATGCTCTAGCAAAAAAAACTATTAAAAAATATAGCAACTTAAGTATACAATGCACTGTCTCGGATTGCTTTTTAAATACTGAGACGCTAATTTATGGAAGCCATTAATAAACTTAAAACAAAAAATTATCAGGATCTGATGGCATTAATGTTAAGCTCATTAAAGCTCTAAAATATGTTAAATATGAAAGTTTTGGGGATTTTTATGAACCATTCACATAGCAAAACAACTGAGCATCGAATAAAAAGACATATAGTATAAAACATCGATTTTCCCGCTTATTTTAAATTGGATGGTATGATTTTTATTATATTTTTGGATTCTAGGAGAAGCTCTAGACATGTTTTGTATAACAAACCCTATGCGGTTTTTTAATCGTTTATGAAATATTTCAAATTAAAAATTATTTCGCATAAATATACGGTCCTGTTGCCATATAATACGTCTACGATCTTCAAGTGGCAATTCGTCGAGAATATCTTCGATTTCATTTTCTAGAAAATTACGATAGCGCTGGCCAGTTTAATGCTCCCCGAAAAAACAGTGGTCCTAGAATTTTATTTTCTAATATCCCACACCAAACGTTGATTGAATTACGCCCCTGAAAAGCAATATCTTCGAGAGTAAAGGGACTTTCATCCGACCAAACATGAACATTTCGTCTATTAAACATTCCCGCAGTTGAGAAAGTTGCTTCGTCTGTCTAAACGATAGTATGAAATAAATTAGGATCTTGCCGCATTCCTTCGTTAATATTTGTGACAAAAGTATATCTGCTTTCTTTTTGATCGGCACTAAGCTTTTGAACTGGCATAATTTTATATGGTCAATACTTAAAATACTTTAACGTTCTTTGAACTCTTCTCTAAGTCAACATTTTATCTCTTCTTCCATATTTGAGATACCGCTCACAATCGGGAATTGATTTTTCTGGATTCGCTTGAAAATATTATAAAATCGCTAGGTCCCTTTCTTCATTTCTTTCTCTTCTTCTTTTTCCATTGCCCAGAATTCCTTTTTCCTCTAGTCTTCTATTTGTTTTTATTATGGTGTTTAATGATGGAGTTCTTTGTTTCTCTTCAATACTTTCTTAATACTGTCTTTGAGCCGCTTTACTATTACTGTTATTTTTTAAATAAATATTATAATTTTAACATTTTGTATCTCTAGTTAATAGAATAACTCATTTTGCATAAAAATAAAATTATAAGTTCACGGTGACTAAAGTATTATTGTCAACCTTGACATTAACTTTGACTTACCTACGAAGAAAATTTCAAAAGGTAGCAGGTATTTCGTTCGCAACCTGGAGCGAAATAATTTTTTATTTGAAAAATTTCAAACACGATTGAAAAACCGCATAGGGTTTGTTATACAAAATATGTCTAGAACTTCTCCTAGAATCCAAAAATATGATTAAAATCATACCATCCAATTTAAAATAGGCGAGAAAATCCATGTTTTAAGTTATAAGGCCTGTTCACTCATATTTGGATATCCCTGTATATGAGTAGTAATAATATCTCTCGACAAATTCTTAAAACTGACAATATTGTGCCAGTATATAAAGAAAGGAAAGGGATATTATTGAAATTATAGGTAAATCTCACTGCTTAGTTCATTTTCAAAATTTTTGGGAAAAATTGTTAGTGATAAGATCATTGACTATGTAGTCAAGTTTAAAATATTGCACGCAAGCCAGCACGGCTTTTTCCTGGATTGATCAGTTGGGACTACGTTTGATTACCTTAAGTTTGTTTAAGTACCATTGATTGTGAAAAGTATGTTGTGTATAATATGTTTTTCACTTGTCTATTGCATTTGACACCGTAAATAAATCATTTTTAATATCAAAGCTGTATAATACGAACTTTACGTCTCGATTGGCTTAATTCCAATATGAGTGGATGAAATATGATTATAAAATATCAGGGTCGTACATTTAAAATCAGTTAATATGGGGGCTCCTCACGGATCTGTTTCGGGGCCCTTACCGTTTATATTATATACAAATTAGTTGCTCAAAAATGTGACAGCTGACAACATAACTATGTACGCAGATGAGACAACAATCATTGTGGGTGCAGATAATCTCAACAAACTAGGCGATAGGATGAACAGGATGCGCTGTGAGATCGATATTTGTTGTAGAAAGAACGACCTTGTACTTAATGACGATAAAACTGTTTTTATGAACATATTTAACAGGAAACGATTCCATCTCATTTTGCATTAGATAACAACATGGAGTTTGCCGTTCCTGGTAATGTATATTGATTTACAGCTGACGTATACTAACCAATCTAACCATATTGATCATGTGATGTCTGTGTTAAATTGAATTCAGCTTTTTCTGCTGTTTTAATTAAAGCACTGCATGAGTGAACATGGTTTACTGTCTGTGTCTGTGTCACTTGCATACAGTTTTATGGCAAGCAGTTTTATCTTTTGGGGTAAGAGCAGTTTGTTGGACAAAAAATTATTCTTAGATTGATATTTAATCTCAAAATTCAGGAGAGTTGTAGAGAGGTATTTATTAGGAAAAAACACTGACTTTCCCATACCTGTACATTTTTAAATCTGTGGTGTCTGTAAATCAGAATAGATCGCTATTTGTAAAATTGGGTACATCGAATAATTTTATTTAACCCGCGGAAGCTACCTTCTAGAAATTCCTTCCCATAAAGCAAGACTATATAAGAGCAGACTCGCTTATAATTGTGAGTCTTTTTGATAATGCTTTAACAAGGAAAATAAGATCAATGTGTGGAAAGGTATTTAAACAACATGCAAAAATGTATTATTTTAGTAAAGCATTTTATTCAGTTCAAGAATACCTGACTATAGCAGTCATATCGTCGCCTTCCTGACAAAGTGTCGTAACTAGCATTTAACAAACTTTACAGGAGAGGCAAAAAACGAAAATTGCAATATTAAAATTATGGTTATCTAAGCGCTTTTAAAGAATATATATTTTATTATTTGGCCAAGCTGTAAAAATTTACTTTCTTCAAGTACTCCTATATTTTGGAAAAAAGAAAAAAGAGTTTTTAGGTTTATTTTTAGAAAAAAGTGTAGTTATGACACTTTGTGAGATTTATAAACCAGGTTGTTTTTAGTTACGGCTGTCAGACTATAATGGAAAAATAATTATTTACATGACAATTTCGAAAACGTAATATTGTTTGGGACTACTAGACTTTCAAGACAAGTCGCAGACGAGTACTGAAAGTCTACGAGTAACGAAAAAGCCCTTTCCGGACCGTTTTCGACCAATATTTTTTCCTTAGCAGTGACTCGTGAACTTTAAAAATATATATTTTTTCGTAATTAACTAATTTGACAATAATTTAACTAACAAACACAGCATTTTGACAACAGCTGCCAAAGAACCGGTCACTTTTAGAACTAGTCCGATAATTTTAGGAAGAGGAAAGATAAACTTTTACTTTGCTATTAACTTTATTTTAAACAAAATAACATTCAGTGTTTACAACTAACTAATCATAACATTAAGTAATAAGTACCTACACAAGAAATATTTTAAATTTGAACAAAAATAAGTTTTACAACGTGGAAGTAACCAAATACATAAACTTCTTTCAAAGTAAAAGAAAAAATAAAAAATATTTAAAAAAAAGTTAGTAGACATGCTAAACTCAAGTTACAATACAAAATTACCTACTACTAGTACAAAATGCCATAGTACTGGATAAAAACACTCTTATTCGGATTCATGAGGCAGGGAAATATAATAGTTTTGATGTTCTGCTGACCTTATAATAGGAGTTTCACCTTTACAAAGTGAAATTAAATCATCGTACTTTTTCTTCGATAAATTTTGAAGACTTTTGTTTAAATTTGTTAGTTGACAGCTTACCGTGTTACCGTAAATTCGCTTCAGCTCAATGTAATCATAACTATCGTGTATGTGACGAGTTTTAAAAAATATTTTTGTAGGTTCAGTCTTTTTAACCATTATTTCCATCATGTCTGTCCAGTTAATAGGTTTTCCCGTATTACTGGTTCTGATTGTTAAAATTCTTAAGTCTTTTGATAACTTTTTAAAATCTAAGAAATCATTAAATTCCATTGGAAATACAGTATATGGATTCATTCGCCTTGCCAAATGTATAACTGGAAAAAGCTGACTTGGAATAAAAATGTCTCCTGCATGATCGATAGCAGTACCAATGGCGCTATGAGCCGAATCGCCTTCACTTTGACCGTGGTTCGTTTCAAAGAATTTTAGAGAAATCATATCGGTATTTGTTATTTGAACTGCATGTAAGAGCATTGATGCCATAATTGAATTTTTGTTCTGGCCTGAGCAGCCATCAGAAAACAACAGTATTGTTTTCGTTCCTTGGCTGGCATAATACTTAATAGCTTTAAATACGCATGTTGCTATTTCCGAGGCCCCACGTTTGCTTATTGTTTCATTCCATGGGAAGCACAAGCATTCTTTAGTTGCTGCATTATAAAAAGTGAAGTTGAAATTAGCTAGTGTACTTTTGTAATAGAGAGCGCTCTCCTTGGAAACTGGTAGATAAATGACTTGTTGCAAGTCAAAAATTGCACACAGGGTATTCTTATCTTCCTGTGCGTGTTCTTTCGCATTACTTTTAAGTTGTCTGCTTTTAACTTTTTCTACGATATGTTTTTGGTACCTTTCTTGTAATCTTTGCTTTGTGTTATCATCTCCTTGTCTATAGGTTATACAAAGAGAGCACTGATCTTTCTTTGAGCGCAGAAACGACAAATTTCTTGTTTTGAAAACTCTTCGGTAAGTTGAAAAGCTTGGTAGTACATTTGCATTTGATTTAGTTAGCTCTTCCAAGTACATAGAATAAAGTTTTTGTAAGTTTAAATCTGGATGCAAATACTGTTTTGTGCTTGAAGACCTACAGTAATGCGACTCTACCCTCGGAAATCGATCGATGTGTTCTAATATCTCCAATCTTACACGAGCTTCCTGCTGCAGTATTTCATTACTTCTGTGGCGCCCTCCTCGTTTTTCTTTATCTAGGATTCCCTCCTCGCTAATTTTACTCCATGCAGTTCTTGTTGTTCTGTCAGAGATACTTAATGTGTTTAAAAAGAACTTTTTACAGACAACATATTTTTTGTTGTCCATTGTAAGATAATATTTCATGGTACAACTTCTACGAGAATTTTTTCCAGAAATTCTGCGTTTCGGTGACGACTTTTCCATGTGACGAATAAGGAATTCTCGTTGTCTTGTTAAATCCCCTAGTTTATAGTAATTGTCAAATATTTTATTTCTTTGATCGTCATTAATTAGGTAGCACATTCTATTATTTTTTTTGCAGTTTTCGTCCTGACACCTGTCTTTTAAAGTCTTCTCTGGAATTATTTTATTGGTAGCATCACTTTTATATTTTTTTCCGATGTTTCTAAGTTCCTTAGCTTCCAGTTTTTTATTGAAACGTTTTCTTTTACTTATGCCAGTATCTTCCTTTTCTGCACCTTCAACAACAAACTCTTCTGGTTTACGATTGAAGCTTGTTGATAAACCTACTGTAGCGTATTCTTCTATCTCATCATCTGCTGTAACCAGTCTGATGTTCTGCTTCCTGCAACAATGTTGCGATTCTGACTCGAAGTGTGTGAAGCACAGTAGCCTTTCACAACGTCGGCAATGGTTAAAAAACTCATTTTTACACATTCTAACTTCACATCTTTCGAAAGGAGGATCTATGTCCGAGTCGTTGGAAAAGCTATCGAGTGAGGCTTCATCATTCTGGTTGGAAACTTCTATTACCCTTTGTTTTAAAGGTAAACATTTTTCAGACGTAGAACGAAGGTACTTTGCCAGTGGTTCATTATCTGAGTCAGAATTATCATTACTAAGTGAGGCATAAAAGTCTGGACAGAAAGCAGGCAATGTCTTTTTATCACCCTGAAATGAATTATCTGTTGTATTTTGTTTTACAGACAAATATTGATCAGACGTAGATGGAAGGTACTTTGCCAATGGTTCTTCATCAGAATCAGTACTCCCATTATTAGATAGGGCTTCGTTCTGTGATCCTTCTTTCTCAGCAAGGTCGATTATCGATCCATAGTACCACCTTTTTTTATATAACATTTTAACCCTTGACCCAGTTTCAATCTTTTTTGTATATACAGGATACAGTTCTTCTAAGTAGACAACGTTTCGTGTTCCATCATCCCAAACTACCAACGCATCTGTTTTCGACGACATTGCAACTGGAAGAGAATAATTTAAAGTTACCAAAATATGCCAGTGAACCAAATTAAAAATTTCAGAAAGCTTTGTATACATATATTTTTGTAGGTGAAATATTGTTTGCTAAATTATAAGTGAGCTATAAAAATAAAAACAACGAAATATTGCACAAACAATTTTGCTATAACTTAAATAAAACTAAGCTTTTTCTGCAAAAAATGTTCTCAGATTTGTAATCTACACTCCGAAATACATCAGTGCTGAAAAAAATTCATTTTAGCGTGGTAAGCTTATAAAAAATAATTACCCAATATTTTTTAAATACAATAAATGAAGCGCAAGAGACTCATAATAAATTAACAATCCATAATATTAATATTTGCTACTTACTTTTCAGTTTATTGGACAATAAATTCCCACAGAAATTCTTAACAACGTTTTAAATCACATAAAAAAGTGAGGTTATGCGTTCACTTTAACTTAATGCGCTACTGACAGTTATGACACCAGCCGAAGATAAAACTTATATTAATTTCGCACAAAGCGCCGTAACGTCACTTGCGACGATTAGTAAGAGCAGTTTAAAGTAGTTACAAATTCGGACAAACAGACGCAAAGTTCGTTGCGACTATTAGTAAGATCGATTTTAAGTAATGTGTTAAATACGACCATTTTTCTTTGTGATATATCTTTTAAAGTATAAAAGATTCAGTTACGACATTTTGTCAGGATATCGCACCACATAAAATATACTAGTACCCGACGTAAGTCAATTTCTGATATTTTGTCGGTTACGACACTTTGTCAGGAGGGCGACGATATATGACTGTATTTTTAGTTGTTATCTTTTGTCTGTCTGGTTAAAAACGTTGTTGGTTACATTATTTTTAGTGTTTATATACAGTATGTCCACAGATGGGGTAGACTAGAGGACAAATGGACCAAAAAGTGAAAGATGCGAAAAAAGTATTTCTTTATAAAAGTTTTTACGTCCTTTAAAAATAAGATCCACGATGCCAAAATTTGTTTTTTTTTGTAGAGGGTATGCAAAAATATTAAAAAAAAACAAGAATTTGGTTAAGAGCAAAGTTGCCTTTTTTAAATTTTAATGCAAAAGTTCAAATAACGAAGTTGTTTTAAATTTTAAAAAAATTCTTATCCAGATTTCAAGTAAAAATTTAGAATTTCCAAATTACGCTTTTGAAATCAAAAGTCACATTGTCACCTTTTATTTGATTTTTGATAGCTGTAATGTATTTCCCAAAATAATAAAGATGTCTTTAGACAAAGAATATTTTATAACCCAAAATTACAGAAATGGCGAAAATTGTCATTATTCGGAAGTTTCAAGAAAAGTTTCCAAATGTACAATTTCGCAGAAGTTCAGTACCTAAGTAAGTAATCACATTTAAAAAACTGGATCCTTAAGTGATTTAAAGAAGACCAAGACAAGATACGACGAAAACGATACTTCTGCACTTGCAATATGTTGATAAAAATCTTATTAAGTCTTTAAGAAAGCGAGCACGAAGTTTACAGATATTTTATTCATTTGGACTTACCAGGTGGGTTGTTGAAAAAATCAATATTTCGGACAGGGCTTTTGAAATCAACCCTTCAATTTATTTACTAAAAAAAAAGAATTTAAAGTTCGTTTTAGTTTTGAAACCAGCTCTGCTAATAAGTTTGGTCAAATGAAGGTGCTATAAAATTTTTGAGAAAATGCAACGAAACCGATGCATAAAATATTTAAAAATTTTACGCATTTGACACGTTCTTTATAGATATTGATGCTCCCAGTGTAAGGCCGGTATTTTACCAGGCTGTCTCTCATTAATCATAATCAATTCGCTGCAGCGGCTACTCATTATGGGTTGTTATAGATTGTTGATAGCCGACGACCACAACACCTCTTTGGCTTGTATCTACCTGGACGTTGTTGCTCGCTGTTATTTACACCGCCACCTTTAAACGCCCACATGGGTACAGGAATTCACAACCGTGATGGTTATGTACAACATATTTTCGCTTCGATGTTAAAGTTTCAGAAATATGACAAAAATGTATTGAAAAAGAATATGTTGCAAAAATGTATAAACTATTTTAATTTGGTACCAATATCCTGTTGTCCTTTATGAAATTTAATTAACAGATTTTAAAATGGTTCTTTATACTGTTCCGTCAAACGGAATGCCCATGGAATCGCTTCGGTGTCCGTCCATATGTCTATCACAGGCGATTTTCTCTGAAACTATTCGACGTAAAAATTTCAAATTTAGCACAGAGATAGAGTGTGGTGGCCCAATTATAGACGTGAAGTATAAAAAGTTGAATTTTGATTCTGGGGGTTAATTTCAGGGGGTAAATTGGAATATGAAAAAAAATCCATGTATTATGATAGCTCGCGGAAAAAAAGGAATACTTATAACCTACTATGTACTTTTGAATTTCTGTTACCTGATAAAAGAGAAAAAATTTTAAAAATATGATTTTTTTAAGTAATTTCATATTACAATAATATTGACCGTGTAAGGTAGGGCAGTACTGAGACCAGTTGACACGAGAAGTGACAGCTGTATTGTCACTACTGATATTGTCAATATTATTGAACGTGTAAGGTCCACTATACTCCTAAGTTTTTTTAAAATGCCTTATTTAACTGAATCGCACAGAATTGAAATATTAATAATGATAGGGTAACCGCTAGACGTCAGGCGAACTGGTTTTCAAATAACCCTTTATTTTTCTGTGGTTTTCAAAAAATACCGACACGACGCTATGCACAAATCCGCCAGATAGAGGTCTAGTTAACCACGTAGTGTGTAGTGCGTTATAATACGCAATAATCCTTTCAAAGTTACGTTTGTTGGTGCTTGTGCTTTTTAAAATGTGATTAAAAAAAACCTTAATATCATCGATCGGGACTTTTGATACCTTTGTCGGTACGTGGGGACATGAACTCCAATAACGGTGACAGTCCCGATATATCGGGACGGATGGCAACCCTACTCACGCGGCATCTCTCCCACATTTACCCTAAGATTTACAGCTAAGGTTTCTAAAAATTTAAAAATCTCTTCGCATTATTGAAACACTGGTAATTAGAGTAAGCAGAGCAGGTCCAGGCAGATGCAAGTAGTAACACACCTTTTGTCTCTTTCCTAATTTATATGTATAATTGTATTAATTTATCTGGAAATCAATTTAAGTGATTCAAGACCTAGCAGATAACATTAAGATACTTTTTGAAATGGGGAAAAATGAAGAACCTAAAAATATTTCAAAACATTTTAAATTATGCCAAGATTTAGCTGCTCTACCGCAAGCTAATTATTTTATGTGTCGTAACTCAATAACAAGCGTGGAGTGTAAAACTGCGGCTGGAGCAGTCAAGCGGTTGTGTTTTTCACCTCGGGGGGTAGTCTGACTAACAACGTCTTGTTAGGGACCTTATTTATCACTTTTTCGTCTTTCTCTTGCCAAGAAAACTCTCTGCACTTGTCTTTGTTTCCATTGAACCACACACTTCGCTAACAAGCAGTTATTTATTTAATTATTTATTTATTCTGTAATAGGTGCGTTTGCCCACCTTTTCGCTCTTATTTATGAAGCCACACGCAGGCGGGTTCGAATTGAAAATCGTCCTGTGAAGTATTTATAGCGAGCCAACCAATATCTATGCTGATTGGAAAGGCTTAAAATTTTAATAACTTTGCCAGTCTGTAAATATAATAGGTGATGAAAATAATAAATTGGGTTTGTTTGTTTATTACAAACATAAGCGTAGCTTAAGGAGGAGAATTTAGAAATAACAAAGCACTCATTCTTGGCTACAAATTTCAAATGTTTTTTAGGATGCTCTAAAGTTCTAAGAACAAGACCAAATAAAAGGAGCATCGTCATTATTTAACTTTATTGTTCTAACGGATGGTTTTAGTATTAGGTGGTAGAGGAGCTTTTCCTCAAACGAGGAGTTGCGATGACATGTACCCATTTAAAGAGCTGGTGAAATCTTAGCGGATGTTTCCAGCCCTAGGTGCGCGACTCAATGTTCCTTTCCTTTTCCTCTTCCCACTGTCACTCTTTCCCTTCTCTCATCTTTTTCTGTCACTTCTAATCCTATTCTCTTCTAACTATCCACCTCTTCAAAAAAAAATTGAAAATGATGATGGTGCTTCCAAAGGTAAAAAATTACGGACGTAAACTACCCATCCATTCAGATCTCCTAGGGAGGGGTGCCCATGGGGGACCACCATCGAGGAATTCCAAAAATATAATAACCTTTTCCAACATCTGCGGGCTTGATTCCAATCTGGCCTATGTCCACCACTACCTCTAATCATTCAAACCCCACATTCTTTTTCTGACCGAAACCCAAATTAGTCCCTAATCCTCGACTTCTCTCATCTTTTCGTCATTATGGTGGGGTATGAGCCTGCGTTGGCAGCAAGCTTTCTTGCAACAGACTCCCGAACCTGGAATCAGGCAAGCCCGATGTCCTCTGGCTAAAAACTTACTCTTAAATCTTGCACTAAATTTAACGGCTGCATCTACCGCTCCCTATCAGACAACTCCTGCAATTAGTTTTTGACTTTCTTTCGGCAAAAATTGACCATATTATGTCTGAAATCCCAACGTAAGAGCCACATAACTTTCATTATGACCGTCTTCTATTGGAGCAACAATGTCTGCTGCGTCTGTTGTAGTTAACACCATGTGCATGTTTCACCGTGCAACAATTATTATTTTGAGGGCTGTTACTGTCAATTAATTATAACAATCGCAAGATGACTCAATTTACCAATGACTGGTCTTATAAAATAATGTAATTTGTAGAATATTTTTTAGAAAATCGTATTTCTTCGAAGAATGGAGATAACGTGATTATTTCCCCCGCTGGAGTTATCGTTTTAGACGACGCGTTAATCTCCATAGCAAGAAATTGCAGAAAACTTCGCCATCAGCAACTCGCTCACCAATTCAATCAGGGAGCCAAAATACTTTCTTCGCGTTCCTACTCATAATCCAAACTAACTAGATCTTTTCCTTACCACCCATCCTGAGCCATACTTAACCACTGTATAACCCTTGGTCGATCAAATCACAACATCTTTACCGTCTCTTTTGTCCCATACATCTTGCCTTGGTTGAAAATATGTCGGGACGCACGATCTGGCACTACAATCCTGCCGAGTGGGATGCTGTTCGAAACTTCTTCTCTGCTTTCCCTTGGAACCCCATCTGTTTTTTTTTTCACTTCCGCTCCTTCCGAAATTTGCTCTCATATCACAGATATCAATCAAGGTGGTATTAAAAGTTTCATTCCACCTACCCGCAAGAAACGTAAACTCCACCATCAAAAGCCCTGGTTCTCCAAGGTCTGTAATAAAGCCAGACTAAAAAAACTGCAAACTCACAAAAGGTGTCTTTAAAACCCTATACTCGAAAAATGTCAGATTTTCACCGAGGCAAGAAATCAGTACAATCAAACTATCTTGGAGACCAAAAATGCTTTTGACAAGCAGATAAAGGAAAAAGTGCTTTTCTGTTCCAGCAAATCTTTCTGGTCACTTGCTAAAAACATTAGTCAAAACTTCTGTGGATGCTCTTTCCTCCCCTAACCTCTGACAACCAAATTATATCCACCTCTAAAGGGAAATCTGAACTATTTTCCAAATAATTCCCTGCCAATTCCACCCTTATTCATCTTGCTAATTGCATTCTTCCAACCGCTACGTCTGTACGCAACAAAATGTCCGACGTAATACTTAAATCCCTGTAGTATTCAGCTACAAAAACCTAGGACATCCCACTTATTTTGCTCATTCATGCCCAAGGGCTTCCAGATTGTCGAACAAAGTGCCTGTCAATATTTTCCCTTCCCCTCTTAATTTTCAATCCTTTAAATCCCCTGTCAATAGATTACATTTCCCTTCTCTTCAGACGCCAACGGCACGTTAGTACTTAAGGCAGGCTTGAAGTCTACGTCAGCTGTCCCAGATAAAAAAAATATTTTGTACCCAGTAGGAAAAGCCTAACATTTCCGAACGACTGTGAAGATTGCTCGTTGAGGTGCCAGCCGAGACAATCAACACAGTCCGGAAATGTGGCTTTTGCACATTGAAATGGTAGTTTTAATAAATATTTTGGGTAACTGTGTAGAGTGGTCATTGGTGAGTGTAAATCTCAGTTTTCGGGATTGCAACCCCCAACCCCCCATTTGGCCACCATATTTAAAATAATGGTGCAATCAGTTTTCTGGCGAAATCTCTGTAACTGGTAGTCGTAGAAAAATTATGTAGAAAGTTTTCTTGTAGCAAATTAAACAATCTACAACTTTCATATTAAACTTTTTTACTTACCATCGTTAATAAAAATTTTATGAGCCGGAAAAGACGAAAAATTAAGGTAAAAAATTTTTTGACGAGAAATAACTTTTTTATCATTTATTTTTAAGCAAAAACACATCAGTGCTTTTTTGTAGAGCATTTGTTGACAATTACTTTGATTTGCTCAGTTTTTTAATTATCGTTATTTTTAAGAATTTTACATTTTTTTATTGCCTTATACGGTGTTAACAAACTTGAAGAATCGATTGATGGTCTTCGGTACAAACGATTCGCCAAATCAATTATCAAAAGCAAATTTAATATCTCATCGCTCTCGCCTTCACACTTTTAGAGTTTATCATCAAGTGCAAACTTGGCTCGGAAGATATTAAGATCCGGAATTTTTGGACCGGAAAAAACCACGACGAATGTTATCCTGTACAAGGTACCAACGCACCCGCCCCTCCCGAGCTCCTGAAATTAATGTTTTGTAAATGTACAGGCAAGTGTGGTGTAGCCTGTGGATGCCGCAATACAGGATTAATGTGCTCAGCTGTTTGCAATAATTGCTGCAGAGAAAGCTGTGAAAACGTGTTGGAAGTAACAAAATTCCTAGATCCCTACTGGGGAAAACACCTTAAAAATATGCACCCAGAAACTCTACCTGAGGGGTGGAAGGAGTTCTTAAATTATAATATAAATTGGGATATGTTAAAATAAAAATAACAGATATAGTTTAAAAAAAATAATGTATTTCTTTATGAAAATGTGAAGATTCTGGCATTGTTGTCATATGTATACGCTTGTATACTGTAAAATCCTTAAAAATAATAATTAAAATACTGAGCAGGTCAAATTAATTGTCAGAGAATGCACTGATGTGTTTTTGCATATAAATAAATAATAAAAAAGTGATATATTCTCAAATATTTTTTAAGCTTCATTTTTCGTCTTTTCCAACTCATAAACCTTTTATTAACAATGCTACCTAGAAAAGTTTAATATAAAAAATACTCTACACAATTTTTGTACGACTTCCAGTTACAGAGATTTCGCCAAAAAACTGATTGCACCATTATTTTCAATATGGCGGCTAAATGGGGCGGGGGGTGCAATCCCGAAAACTGATATTTACACTCACCAATGATTCGTCTATACATCCCAAAAAATCTTCTAAAAATGGTGTTTTTAATAACTTTTGCAGTAACTCTATAAGGAAATATTATTTCCTCGCAGTACAGATATGTATGAATATTTCCTCACAGTTATTTCTAGATGTATTGTACTATTGACATTTTCTACAAGAAATCTTGTCAGAAATGTCAAAACTTTGGAACGATATGCGGAAAAATATCCCAAGCTTCTATAAACATCGTAAATTAATTCTTCAAGGGTAACACACCTCAGCCCCCAAAGTTATTTCTGCAATTAAAAGGAAATTACGATAGACCAGAATCGTTGGACTCTGAAACTAGTGTAGCAAGCAAGCAATGTCTAAAGTTAATCGAAAGATAGAAAATATTCGCATGCTAAAAAAATACAAACTTTTTAGCAGATGATAAATTTGATTTGTTTCCGTCAGCTAAAATCATGTTGAACAGCGATGACAAGATCAAATAAATAATTCTTTATTTTGTAGTCAGTTCATCCATATGGACGGGATGAGTATTTTCGTTAACGTCACTGTAAATGGGATTGTTAAGTAAATAAATCATCAGGTCATCAAGTAGAAATAGGGTTGTGTACTTTGGGGTATGCCAGCATCACTCTTTGGAAGTTAGATGACCATCTATTAACGTGTAGAACATTGAGGGTATCAAGCATTCTTAAAACTAAGTATCCAGTCAATTCGTACCAAGATTTAATAATTGTATGGTTTTGTTGTGTGATGTGATATCATAACATGAGTTGCGAGATGTTAGAAAAATGACTTAAAGAACAGTTAATACCAAACTTGGACGATCCATCTTCAATTGTATTAGACACTGCATCATATCACTCAAGAATTTTAATTAAACAGCCTAATACATCTTGACGAAAAAGTTATATTTATGAGTGGCTTGAAAAAGAAAATCAAAATATCTTACCAAGTATAAAATTGGAACTTCCGAAAATGACAAAATCACTGCCAATTTAATGCAATACAACTGAAATGGGCGAGGGCAAAATAATATTACGAAAAAAATATGGATGATGGTCTCAAATCGAATCAGGTAGAAACGATTTGGTAAGATGCGCTGGACCTTATTATGGAGGAGTATTGGAGGAAATCAGTGGCACATACCAGGCGCGGCCCGTGAAATTTTAAAGCTGTATATCTCTGTTGCTACTTACGGAGCCCATACCAAGTTCAGGGGTTTTGATAGTGAACCTACTAGGAATGTTTTGGTAAAGAAAAAAATATTTTGAAATTTGCGAAAAAAAGTTGAATTTTGCCCTGGCACACAATGGGAAAAAATGCACACGTTTTGGTATTTTTTTTCTGGTCAAATTTTTCGAAATTTTTTAAATTTCAAGAGAAAAAAATGTGTTAGTAGAAAGTTATAGTCATTTGATTTTTTTAAAATTATATTTTAGATTTGAAAAAATTCAAATGACTATTACTTTCTACCACCACGTTCTTTTTCTTAAACTTTAAAAATTCTCGACAAAATGTAAAATTTGTTTAGAAAAAATAATAAATAAAATACATAAACGTGTTAATTTTTGTCACAGGGTGTGCCAGGCCAAAATTCAACTTTTTTTTCGTAAATTACAAAATATTTCTATTCTTTATCAATACTTTTCTTGTAGACTCGCGAGCGAAGCCCCTGAATTTGGCATGGGTCCCGTAAGTAGCAACAGAGATATACAACTTTAAAATTTCACCAGCCGCCAGTGGCACATGCAGAGAAATTATTAATGGACTGATGGGATCGAGAACGAATACTGGATGTCGAAGTAGCACCAATGATATTTTGTTCCATTTGCGCACGACTCTGAAGATGTTTACTAATTTTATAAGTGAAAATGAGAGTTTTTAAGTTTATCTTTTATGTTAAAATAAATTTAACTAAAGATTTTTATTATTAGCATTTTTAATGAATTTGTTTTTCTTGATACTTTTCATTAGTGAAATTATCGAAGTAACAAATAATATAATAATATTATCTATTTTGGTCTATTTTCTCGTTGCGCCACCTGCACATATATTATGAACCTGCAGACTCAATTTTGTAGCAACATCTATATAAAAATTTTAGAAAATATATATGCTCACATTGGATGTACATATACTAGACATATTTTTTTCGACGATTTATTCTTCCTCCTGATATATTTGTAAACAATTACAAAACATTTTGATAAGCTCTGGGTTTTTCGAATCGATTCATATCCTTTGATTCGAGTCTATCTCGACCGAGGTGGTACCACCCCACACATCCTCTTAAAGGGCTGGTGAAATCCCTACGGATGTTTCCAGATCTGGATGTGTTAGTCGGATTTCCCCAGTACACCCACGGTACATAGTACTTAGACTTCGGTCTTCGTGGGCTGTCAAAAGATAAAAAAAATATATGATCGGTGACTTTTGGACCCGCATAATAAGACTGATTTTGATTATACATAAAATTTTTAAACATCTTTCAAACGACATGAAAATTTTAAAAATCAACGAGTAAGTAGGTACTAAGATTTTTGCCTTTTTGATTCCCGCTAATCGTTAATAAAGCTCAGTATTCTTTTATCATTCCCCTGTAGCATAAAATTCATTACCGAGTATAAGTACTACCACTAAATTATAATCGATTTCTAAGCTCACCATAAATTACACACCCGTCCATAAAAACATTTCCTATTTCATGTAATATGGTATCCTTTTCTTATTAAACAGCTAATTTGTTCTAAAAACCATCTCAGTGTCATGTTATACCTTAATTTTATAATAAAAAATCTTTACGAGATGTGGATCCATCTTTCTTTTTCTCGTAAAACAATGTATACAATATTTTGACGTAAGGAAAAATATAAATGATCGTGGTTAATAGATTAAAATCAGGCACCAGCTCCGAACACAAATTTGTCGAGAATTTTTAGGTGTTTTATTTAGTGTGGTTCTGACCCAGCGGGTGGTTATTGTGGAGGTTATTTACACCCTTTATTTCCTTATAAATTATGTAGTGATTTTATCTTGTAAACATAAGGCCATACATTATGGGCAGCTCAACTTTGGCTGTAAATTTTAACAGTAATAAAATTAAATTTTTGTTGGTTCCTAATGTGTTATGTTAAAACTATTAGAAATGATTTATTAAATAGGCTGATTTTTTAAATTAAATTTTGAAAGTCTGTTTAAGGTTACAGCTGCTCTTACAGAATTTGATTTATATAGCTATACTTATGGGTAAAATTATTATATGATTAGCTTACAATATTTGTATTCAATAAAATTGATTGATAGTGACACAAACATATTCTTATTTATGAGAATCATTCCATTTCTTTTTTTCGAAATACATACGTATCATTAACAAATTTTTTTTATACAAGGACCGACATAGTATGCGTCATGTTGGAAAAAAAGGTTGTAAAAAAAGTTAAAAAATTCTTTTTAAAAACTAGCTTTTATTATTAAGATGTACTAAAACGAAAGAAATTTGTATAGTGTTTTCACTGTGGCAATGCTAAATGCTATTTATAAGTGGACGTAGTTCGCGTGGGTGGATCCTAATAAAAGTGGTATCAAAGTTATCACTGAAACAGATATAATATATTATGTTAAATTTACCGTCTTAAAAGCTTTTCGCGTGAATAGAAAAGAAAAAAATACATACTTAGGTATCTACTTACAATTTCTGCCAA
Organism: Philopedon plagiatum; assembly: GCA_963971165.1. Taxonomy (NCBI): domain Eukaryota; kingdom Metazoa; phylum Arthropoda; class Insecta; order Coleoptera; family Curculionidae; genus Philopedon; species Philopedon plagiatum. Next base: position 32,562,520 of record OZ020189.1, read on the forward strand.
ACAAAATTAATGCGTGTATGAACTTTTCGCGCGACGGGCTTTTAAGACATTAAATTTAACATAATATATTATATCTGTTTCATTGATAACTTTGATACGATAACGAACTACGTCCACATATAAATAGCATTTAGCATTGCCACAATGAAAAAACTATGCTTATTTTTTTCGTTTTATAGTACATCTAAATAATAAAAGCTTGTTTTTAGAAAGTATTTTATACAAAATTTTATTTAATGTTAAATTAAGTAAATTTTTTCGAAAAACAGCTTCTCCGAAAGATGCTTTTCCATAAATTGATCTACCTACAAAATGTTCCCGAAATTTTTTTTTTAAAGTATCTTTCAAAAATACCTACATTTTCCGAAGTTTCATTTTTTAGAAAACATAGTTTTTCTAAGTTTAAATGAGATCTACTGGGTTAGAAAATGTTAATAAAAAAATGACAAAAATATCCTGAACTAACCTAAACGAACCATTTTTGTGTTCGGTCAGGTTTACATTTCCTTGTGTCTGCTATGTACTCTGTAGTAAATTAATTTCAAAAAAGTGTTTTTTTTTTAATATGAATAGTCAAAATCATTTTCGAAACAATGTTTGACAATATGTACTTTCTAAAAACATGTTTTCTTAAAAAACTGTAATTTCGAAAAATGGTTAACAAAATTCGAAAAGTTGGTTTCCGAAAAAAGAGGTTTGAAAACATCCCTAGATTTCGGATAATTGTATCGAAAATATATTGTCAAAAAACGTTGTTCCAAAAATTTATGTTTTCAAAACATTTTCATATATCAGTGCAAATAGATAGAAGGTATAAATAAGAAATATGTGAAAGAATTTTAGTAAGATAAGATGACAAACCGTTCTGTTTTCGCAAGAACAGGTTTAGATATTTCGTCCATTATGAAATAGTGTGCACAGAGTGCACTTAAATTATTTAGTTAATTATTTAGGTCCTCTTATTTATACCATAATTTGTAACCTGTGTAAAACCTTAAAAAACAAATTTTAATCTCTATATCATATTTTTGAGTGAGCTCCATTACGTTAAGTTTCTACACAATAGACATTCAGAAAGACTTATTCAAATGAACAACCTAACTTCTGCAAAACGGCAATTGATGTATTTTATAAAACACTTGCTACGAGAAAAGAATAGACACATTCTGTTTGAGTACATAGCTAGATAAAAAAAACTATCTTTGCTATGTAAGTACTAGAAAATCTTACAAGGGCTAGAGATCTGATTTTATATAGAAATCCGCTATTCTTGTAATTGCACTAATTTAATATGCATTACCTACCTATAATACTTTCCTCAATGCTTCAAACCTCCGCCGTCTAAGCACACGGCATCCTAGCTATCAGTCTTTGGTTGAAGGAAGGCAGGTAACCCCCAAAATATAAAATTGGTTTAGTACTGCCATAAATATAATTACCAAAATTTCCGGACATCATTTATGATACCACTCATAATCACAATTCAACCCCTTTAACACAAAATAATTTGTCTTTTTTCTTTATCAGAATCAAGCAAGCAGAATCCAGGAACAAAATTGCTGTTGACTGCTACATACTAATTTATGCTAAATTAATGACTAGGAAGGATAATCTTATTAAATGAAACCGATAATATAAAGCAATTACGAAATTTTATTTTTGTCGCTGACAGAACTTTAAATCAAAGAGGAAGTCGCCTAATATTGTCATTTCTATTATCCATATGCATCTCACTTCCTCGTCCGCGTAAGTATAAAAGTTTTCAAAGGCAAAGCTGTATTTGACAAGCTGTATATGTTTATATGACATACTGTCCAGGAACCCAGAAATTTTCTGGATTTTTTGTACCAGGCAGTTGTAAATAAATAGTAAAAGTAATAATGTGAAATGCGCATAAGTTAAAAAATGAGATGTTTTTATTGTCGATTCGGAAACTAGGGCAGATAGCAGTACCTCAAAAAGTAACTCTGATATACCAAATCTGACAGCATTTTTTACCTAGGAACACTTCGCTGGCACCAAAATGTTTGTTGGCCGGTTTAGAATTTCCAAGAGTAATTTTAACATAAGCTTTTTCAAGCAACTTTATGTTATCCAACCAGCAATATTTTACTTTGTAGCAAATTTTTATAGTTTTCCATCATCAATGGGTATATTTTAGTTTTTCTTTTCATGGCTGTTTTATGGTTTTCACGATGATTTACTGTCATCCTAGAGGCAAATTGCTTAGAAATTTAGAACCCCCATTATTTGTTTTTAGGCAATTTGTCCGTAGTAATACCCATGTCCGATCAAGCGGTAAATTAAAGCTTTTTAGCTAACGACGCGTGTACATTAAAATTAAAATTCCAGGTAAAGCCAAACAGGCCGCGGTCGATAAAGGTGGGCGGTCCAAATTTAACTTTTTATTTTATTACTCTTGACAGTTTGTCCAACGGGTCGTTGGTTACAACTTCACGGTTTGCTTGTTTAAAGAGCGGTAATATCTTATTTACCTTAAAGGCCCTTGTATTTACGTATTTTCTTATATAAAGCGACTTTCTGTTAAAATTTCTCATGGTTTTTATAGGTTTTCCAAAAAAATTTGCTCTAATTTTTCACGAGTTTATGCAGTCACTGTAGAGCAGAGCCTGGTTACCTCACAAAATGGAATCGATTCACGTGTTTGAACCCCCAAACAGAAATCGATTTCTTAGTAATATTCACGGTTCCTCTTTATATTCCTCTTTAATTAATCCCAAGGAATCGGTTTCCTTTTTTCGAATCATGGTTTCTAGATCTTTCACGTGCTTTTCTGTATAAACTGGAAGATATTACTATGTTCACTGAAGTAGACTGACAGGCCAAATTTAGAATGATGCTAGGACTTTTAAAGGATAATATGCGAGAACAAGCTTTTTCTTAAGTTAAAAAAAGATAATGTAGAATTACGGGTAAAACTAAAATTTCTGACTTCTATTGCTTTTAGGTATTTCCGGTTTCTACCTATCCAATAGGGTGGAGTGAAATATTTTTTTCTTAAATATGGCACACCTAACTTACAGAAAGTTGTGTAGGTCAAAAATAAATATTTTTCCCAAATTTTTTTTGTGTCAAGTGCTTCCACCTCTTTTACTATATTGTCCTTATAGCGCCCATGGGGCGGTGGAAAAACAAGTCTAATCGTTTTTTTTTATTATAAAAAGTGATTTTATGGTTATAATAAATATATTCTACGGCCAGGACTTTTCTTTAAAAAAATGTCAAAAAAAATTGCCATGGAATGTAATAATAGGAAATTGCATGCAGGCGCGGCCCGTGAAATTTTAATGTTGTATATCTCTGTTGCTACTTATCTGACCCATGCCAAGTTCAGGTTTTTTAATAGTGAGCCTACTAGGAACGTTTTGGCAAAGAAAAAACATATTTTGTAATTTGCGAAAAAAGTTGAATTTTTGAATTGACCCACCTGGGAAAAAGTTAACACGCTTAGGTATTTTATTTATTATTTTTTATAAACAAATTTTACATCATTTTGTCGACAATTCGTAAATTTTAAGAGAAAATGTGTTAGTAGAAAGTTATAGTCATTTGATTTTTTTTTAATTATATTTTCGTTTTAAAAAAATTCAAATGCCTATAACTTGACTTGATAAATGACTTTTTTTGCACTCGACATCGACACCTTTGAATCGCTCTGTATTTTTTCCTTTCTTTTCAATTTTTCAACGCTATCTTATAGAGGGGTAATCAGACTTTAAAATAAATACCGAATGGGTCATCCGGGAGGGTATTTAAGGTGTAAAAATTTAATTTTCTTGATTTTTTCCAACAAATTCCATTTTTAACTGACATTATTCTACAGTATTCGTCTTATCTAGTAATTCTTTTTAGTTTTAATTTATTCGTTAATTACTTAAGAATACCTCTCACTAATTTAAATCGCTTATTTTTTCGTTTAAGTTATAAATAAATAGGTGTATTTGCCTCGGGGACATGCAAAAATTGAAACTTTAAAATTTTCGAATTTTCGACCATTGCCATGAAAACAATGAATTGCAGTTTAGTTACGTCGAAATTATTAAAATATGATGTGTAAAAATTTTAAATTAAAAAGTTAGTACTGTAATTTCTTTCTGAGACCACTAGCTACGAATTCTGTGAGGGGTGTATCCATAGATTTCTAATTTTTTTGTTACGGCAAATTTTTATTTGTCTGTTTTACGAAAAATGCATTTTCGCGTGCTCGCCGCTTAGGAAAACCAATCATTATTTTTTATAATTTTTCTATTTTAAAAATAATACAGTAGCTATCAGTGAGGTAAAATATTTTCTTCCAGAGGGTGTGATTGGTTTTACAAAACTTTAATTTTTCAGTGAGTTTTATTGGTATAAAGTTGAAGTTATAATGAAACAAGATAATCATCTGAAACTTGGTAAAGTTGTAGATAATCAAGCAATCAAGCAAGCAGAATCCAGGAACAAAATTGCTATTGACTGCTACCTGTCTGAAACTAATTTATTCCAAATTAATGACTGGGAAGGATAATTCTATTTAAATAAAACAGAATATTATAAAGAAATTATGGTATTTTATTTTTGTCGCTGACTGTAAACAGAAGCCGCTTAATATTGCCATTTCTGTTATCCGAATGGTATCTCACTTCCTCGTCCGCGCAAGTACGAACTTTTTCAAAGGCAAAGCTATATTTGACAAGCTGTACCAAAGAATATAATAGACTGCGCCATTAAAAACAAAATCTAATAAAAACTTTATTCACTCAAGGAAGCGTCGCTTGTTCATTTTTTTATCTGAGACAGCCCACGTAGTACTAACGTACCGCGGGCGTCTAAAGGGAAGCGAAATGACACGGGATTTAAAGGATTTGAAGGATTGGAGGGGAAGGGAAAACATCTGCAGGAAGTCCGTTTCATAATCTGGAGACCCTAGATATGCATGAGCGAGAAAATAGGGATGTTCTAGGCTTTTGTAGCTGGACAGTAAAGGGATGCATACGTAACGCGCCTCTTATTGTTCTGTTAGAAACACTCAAGGGAGGAATTATAGCAGCATCAGAGCAAAATCCGTGGAAGTATCGGTAGAAAAGGGACAGATCCCCCGTAGCGCGGCGATGAGCGAGACAAGGGCGTTTTCTAGTGGGGACTGGGTCATTGATGAGTCGAATGACTCTCTTTTGGAGACAATCAAGGATGCTAAGCGTCGACGGTGATGCTGCTCCCCAGATGTGGGAGCAGTACTCTAGGTTAGGTCTTATTTTGGAAACATAGGGAGTGTATAAGTTGGAAGGGGAGAAGTATTTTCTGGCTCAAAAGAGAAAACGAAGCATTTAGCTGCCGATGTGACTACTGAAGTAATGTGTTTGTGCCAGCTGAGATCACGTTCGAAAGCGATGCCAACAAGATCCAACGTTTCATTGTTCTATAGGGCTTGGTTATTCATCTGGGTGGGGTAAGTGTTTCCGAATTTTTTGAATGACAGGGAGCAAAACTGAGTTTTGGAGGCGTTGAACTGGACAATGTTCTTGGCGCCCCCGCCTAGGATTAACTGTATATCTTGGGAAAGGGGTAGGTGCATAGATCTAAGTCTATTATCCAGCTCTTGATTCGAGACTTGTCTGGGAAAATGAATGGAACAAACAATTGTCCCACTTGAATTTACAACTTGCGCGGTCTCCTTGGTGCCCTTAGTGAGTCAGTGGAACAAGGGAGTATGTCGGTGATCAAAGCGGGGCCCCACCGAGTGATTTTTTTTTACCACATGGCCCTTATCATAGCGTAGCATATTATATTCCTTGGTATCACTTAAACTGGGTTAAGACACTAATGCAAGTCCGAAATTTTAGTTTTACTAAAACAGAGCTGCTTCGCATTGCAAATGCTAAAACTAGAATACGTACGTACACTGTCAAAGAGGATTAGTAAGTAAAAAGACATGAATGAATGCTGGATCTTTCTCAAGTTGTGCAACGAATCGGTTTCACGACAGATCCTATTTTGATAAAGGAATCAAATCCCGGCCCCGAGACCTCAAAAACAATCGATGCCTACCCAGCTCTGCTGTTTACCTAATACGTGCAAAATGGACATATTGTGCCATTTAAGAATACTTCGTTAGCTTTTCTTTAATTTACAATAAACTTTAAGCTAGTTTTTTCATTGCTTTTTTCAGCAGTCAACTATTGCGAAAGTTTTGCTATTTAAATTATTTCTGTAAAATACCTCAAGTCCTAAAATCAAATTTCTTATGGCCCTGAAACTCAGCCGGAAAGGGTCCTCTGGTATGCATACGCTTCGTCCCTCAACACCCAAGGGCTAACACCAACCCCGGCCATGGATTGGCCGCGTCCCTTTGCTAGGCAATTTTTAATTATACATAGCACTGAAACTGTATAATTATAGATTTTTTGGATGTAACCTATTTTTTGGATGTAACCTATTTTAAATGACTAAATGTGTTTTAAAGTAAGTAAGTAATAACCTGATACTTTCACTTAAACTTTTTTTCCCATAATTTCGCTTTCACTAAGTTATTTTCTTAAACGGTACAAAATTAAATTCCTTGATTTTAAGAAAATAAATGTTAAACACGATTGCATGAGGTTTAATAGAGACATTTGGAAAATTTTCGTAGTTTTTTTATTCTTATAAAATTTCTTTTGGGGCATTTAAAAACTTGCTGCCCCGAATAGATTATATTTACTTGGTTATTTGTATAGAAATTATTTAGAACATATGTGTTTAAAAATGTATATATAGGCAGTTATTACATTAAGTTTAGAGATAATATGCACAGAGTTTTTATGACCATACTTCAAAGAATTTTAAATTGTCTGCTAATTGCTTGCAGCGATGCTTCGTCACGTTTTTTTTGTCTTATTTGGAATTGAAGTCAAATTTAGCTCTATTGATTAATAGTATCTACATTTCTTAGGTTTTTTTAAATTTCTAATTAAACTTCTTTGAGAATACTTTATGTAAACATTTCCTTCCCTTGCGCTTTGGAAATTTAAAAATGGGTGTAATAAAAGGTATTGCTTTTAAACCAACAAAATTTAATGACATATTAATGTTGTTTTTTTAGATTCTTTACCAACTCAAATGGGATCCCCGGCCCCTCTTACAAACACATACAGGCATAACTGGCCGTTTTTTGAGGACTATGGGCCTTTTTCGCAAGTATTTTCTGGGAGTTTTACGTCCCACCATACGCATTTGCTTATTTACTCGGCAGGCCAGCATACACCTGCATGAAACCTTTTAAATACTTACTACTTTTAAAGCATTTATTGACATAATAAATTACACTTTATTCGCAATGTTCTCTTAAGTGCGCACTTATGTACAAAAATATACTTTACTACAGCAACTCTAACTATAACAACTATATACTATGCACACCATAAAGAAAAATTAATGAGTTCCCTGAGATAAAACATGCAACTTCCATCCCCTAGGGAAAAGCCAGTAGAACTGGGGGCTGGTGTTAACCCTGGGAGGCCATTGAGAAATCAAGCTCCGATTATTGTGTGACCCAACGGAAATGACCTTACAGCACTTATTACATGATGTCTGCTGAAAGCTCAGAAATAGAACAGAAGAGATATTAAAAAATGTGATGGTTCTATTGGACAGAAGTAACAAGAAGCAAACCAGGAAAACGCTGTTCAGGTCTAAACATAGTTTAAGTAGGAATTTAAAATTGTTGTTTAAGATATTCTTCTCCTCACTTTATAGCTCTTTTTAATTTTCGATTAAAGGACTCAAATCTATTTTTAGGAACAATTAAATCAGACATCAGAAATATATGAGGTCTATCTTTCTTTGTAATATTTCCTAAGTCGAATAAAATGTTTACAATGATGCCTTTGTGCCATTAAATATAATTGTCTTCTATGAATAAAAAAATTCTAGGACAGCCTGCTGCATTTATTCGTTGCTAATAAACCTTCGCCCTCTCCGATGAAATTAAAGAGGATCCGAAATATATAGTGCGAGAGATCCATCCCAGTAGCTCAAAATCCTTTTATAGTGACTTCAAAAATGGTATGCATAGGAACAAGTGTATTCATTTTCTTGTTCTTTGATTCCATCTTTTCCCAACTTTATGGGGTCGACGTTCCTGATTAGTCGTCTTCAAAACGCTCGGTCCTGACCCCACGAACAAATGTGAAATGAGGGTTAACTGAGTTACCACGTGTAACTTTTGACGCTATGTTAGTTTCCGCAATAAGCTAGTCTAATATTACATTTTGAAAGACAACAATAAAATGCTGCTAATATTCCTAGACCATAGCGGAAGTAATTTCTCTCGCTTTTTTCCTATGACTTTTTTCTTCGAAGTGGTTCAGTGGTTCACTCCTTCTGTTTTAGTTCATGATATCTCGTCATACAGAAACCTGAGTCATGGTGAAGAGCCATAATTGCATCCTCGATTAGAATGACAGTCGACACTTCTTGAAAATCTTTGTTTCAGTTATCAAAAAAGGCCCTACAACAGTCGACGTCTAAGCAACCTTCCAAATCTGGGCCAATTATCATAAAGCATACAAAAATTTGTATACTTTATCGTAATTTATGATAATTGACTACCACCACCAACCAAAAAACAGTACACTGGTTTTTGGTAGTCCTGTTTGCACAGGGCGTCCAATTCTCGATACTTTTGCAGGGATTCTCGGTTATCTTTAAAGATAGAGAGCTGCGGTATTCGCAATACTGTGCTACTTTTTCGCTAAACGTATGTTGCTACAAACAGAATTTTCATAGCCCCTTTGTTTCAGCGATTTTTAAAATGTGTCATTTTCAAGCACTCCTCGTATCTCAGTTGCCTTTTAATTCATCGGTAATGTAAGGACTGATTATTAGATAGTGTTTTACGTAGAATCCAGCAGCGTAGTTATCTTTTTTCTAGAAGGCACGAATTTGAAGATACAAACCAAAGTTGCATTTTTTAAATGGGACACCCTATATATTTTGTTTTCATTTGATTGCTCTTTTCATGTTTTTCAAAAATATATAACTGTTGGTATATTATGTATATAGTGTATAGTATGTATATTATATTGTTTGGAATAACTTCCGCATTTTACAATTTAAAAAAAAAATTGGTATAATATTTCATAGCAGGCCGTGATATAATGATTTAAATAGAGATAAATAGAGACATTTAACTAACACAGGTTTATTTTGAAAATTTTATAAATCACAAAAGTTGCTCAAAATTGTTACGGTTTTCTCTAACACAAAACTGGCACATTTTAGTTATTCGTCGTATGGCATTTAAAAGTATGGTCGATCGTCCCTGAAAATATTGAAATTCGAGTGTAGTGACTTCACGCCGTTCTTCCATAGTGCGATGTCGAGACTTGTAAACTTTATTTTGTAAGTAACCCCACAAAAAAAAGTCAAGGACGGAAAGTTCGGGTGATAGTGGTGGCCATCTTACAGGTCCGTTGGTTCCTATACATTTGTCAGGAAAATTATTTTCTAAAAAAGGGCGTATTATTCCGGCATTATGGGCAGGTTCCGTTGGAAATATATATTGTTTAAGTAAGCTAAGGTAATACCATCTAGCAATTCAGGTACTACATCTTGCAATATACATAGGTAACGATTTGCTAAAAGGCTTCCCTAATAAATTCTATAAGTTAGTTGCCTTCCCAAAATACAACAAGCAACGCTGAAACCGAATCTTCCCTGCGGCTCCCGCTCAAACTAAAGATGATGGGTTTCTTGATGCCAATGAATGGCATTGTGTCTATTGAAAATACCAGAGCCTGTGAAATACGCCTCATCGGACCACATCACAAATCTTCCAAAATTCACATTGGCTTAAGTTTACTGCAAAAACCAATTGCGAAAAATAAGACGACGTTCAGCATCCTGAGGATGTAAATGCTGAACGATTTTGACTTTACATGGTCTAAATTTATATTTGTGTAATATAGTTTGTGATCGAGCCTTGTTCACTCCAACTACTTTCTCCATAGCCCTGCACGAAGTAGAAGGAGTTGCTTCTACATAGCATACAACGTTAACCTCGTCGATTTCTCATTTTCTTATTATAGTATTTTGATCTTGGCTGCATAAACGCACCATAATTAACTAAATTTCTTTAATTCTAGAAATATGTCGGGAAAAGGTTGCCTTCTGTCTGGATATCTAGAATGAATATAGAAAAAAAGCCAAGGATAAAATAATGGATATAAAATCGTACTACTTACCTGTTAAAATATACTTCGGCCGCATTATGTGAATTTTCATTCGATTCAATATAGCAAACTAACTTATCATACTTTTCAAAGTTCTGATAAACTCTCATTTCAGCCATTTCTTTAAACGAAAAAACAGTAATAAATAAAAAGTAGGGGTTTTGAGAACAATAATTTTTTAAATGATCTGTTACTAATTTTGACAAGCGGTCTGACTATTCCGTATCCATTTACTTTTGAGAATGATGACAGAAACCCATTTTACAACGAAGAGATCAATTATTATGTCTCTCTCTCATGTTCTTTCTCTCTCGTCTTTTCTCTCTCATACTCGTAAAATTTTTACAGCTGGTAGTAATCTACAAGGGTCTACAGATCCCACACTAAAAATTTTGCTTTGTACATCTGTGGTTGCATACGCTTCTGTTTTGGCGTTTTCGTTGTCACATTATACGGGCAAGCGTTGAAAATTACTAGTTTTGTAATACAAGGGCATTTAAAAAAGTAGATAATGTAATATACATCGCAGTCTGGACATTTCAAGTCACAAACTGTTTGACCATTTAGTATCGGTGTTTTATAATAAGAAAAAAAAAAGAAATAAAACTAGTATATAAATTTTTCCAATGTTCTATTTTAAAAAATCTTTAGTTTACTACAGTAAATGCCTCCATTACGACCTAGATATATAAACTGTTAATACTATAGTAGACCGAATTTTGGACTTAAAAGAATTAAAAAATAATAAAATGTCTAAATCTCCTTATTGTGACCACACCTAGGCAGTAGTTAACTACTTTTTATAGTCGTATTCTTACTACTTTTTTCTCCTAGTAGTTATACTCGATTATTTTAAGTCTGCATAAAATATTCGCAAAAAGTAGTTAACTACTCAGTGCTAACTACTTAAGATATTTTAACTATTTTGGTGTAATTTAACTACTTTTAAAAATATTTAACTACATCCCTCTATATTACGTCATTACATGACGTGTACGTTGACGCGTGCCAAAAATCTCGTTAGAACAAGTTCTCGGAAATTTCTCGTCTGACGTTTCCAGTCCAGTAAGCTATAAGCAAACCTAATATAGAATTTTCAGGTTTTAAAAGTTTTCAAAAAATCAAAATTTTTGATTTTTAAATACCTCGTATTCCTTTTACCTAATATGATTTAGTTTTGTATTTTTGTACCAAAAAGGAACTGTGTTAATAATTGATGATCAAATTTAAGTCAGTGGACAGTTAACTTTACAATAAAGTTTAAATAATAAAAAAATATATTTTATTTTAAATTTTTTTATTTGTTATAGGTTCAAGTCCTTTTTTTAATCATGTTTGTAAGTACAGCTACGCCACTGGTTTTTTGAGCCACAACGGTACATGTCTGGTTTGGTTTGTAGTTCAATATTGAACTTCTAACTACTTAGTAGGTAGTTAGTAGTCTAACTACTTAGTAGTTAGTATTCTAACTACTTTTTTGAAGAAGTAGTTTAACTACCAAGTAGTTAAACTACTTTTTTGATAAAGTAGTTAGTAGTAATACTCCACTACTTTTTTCAAGTAGTTTGCCTAGCTCTGATTATGATATTGGCATTAAGAAAAATAAGAAGCTGACAACAATAAAATTGACGTAATAATGTTGGGTGGATATTTCAATTCAATATTAATAGCTAACATTAAGTGCTCATTGCATAATAAACTATTATTCTAAAGTTAAAAAAATTCCTTATTAACTGATTTTACCGCCCCTATCCATTGCTGCCTTTGTGCGGGGCACACGCTGCACTGTGCACGCCGTATAGGGACGGCCTTGTATAATGTAATAATTCCCTAAAACATTTTAATATCATACAGATTATACTTCAAAATATCTGCTACTACTACAGTTGGTTTAATAATTAATTAAATAAACAACTAGACAACCTGCTACCACAGTTAGACAACAACATTTACATATTTCATGATAAGTACCTTTAAATAAATAAATAATAGCTCTAGCTTTTACAATGTTTTTTCACTATGCAATAATTGCACCTAACCAAACCAAAACAGAAACGTATGCAACCTTAGATGCACCTGCGCGATAGTAAAGCTAAAAACCTGAAAGCAAAATTTTTAGTGTGGGATCCGTAGAGGCTAGTGTAGAAAGTTAGGTTAGGTGAAAGATTAATATGACATATTGTTTGAAGCCTGTCCCATGAAATTTGTTGTTTTAGCAGTGTAAAAATATACTTAAAAAGTTTATATAAAGTATTAGCAGCTTAAATTCCTGTGTTCTATGAATCTGTGACTGACTAACAACTATTGAAATATTGCGCAAGGTACATACCTATTTGTTCTCCTTACATTACTTCGACCGGGCGTTATGGGAATATGGGAATAATATGGGAACAGGAATGCCGACTCGATATAGAGTTGAGAATAGTGGGCATTACAGAAGATTTCTTTAATTATTGAGTAAGTAGTGAAAATTGCGCCCTAGAAGCGTTTGGTTTCAGTTTAAAGCAGAAGTCACAGTGCCATTACAAAGTGTATCTATCCTTCTGGAACTAAGACTCAACATTTACAGTTAAAAATTGTGAAACTACTTGGTATATTCGATTAAACAATTTTTATCGCGTCTTTAACTAACATAAACGTCACTGTTCGCAGGTAGGCTACTTACTCATTTTTAAAATTTTTCCTTTATTTATTTAAATACTTTTCATCCGATCCTTTTAGTGCAAATTGTTGGTTAGAGGTAGTATTGCTATTTGGGTAGGAAACAATTTTAAATGCTATAAAATCATAAGGTTAATGTGGCTATGCTGACACTGTTTTTGTTTAATAAAAACTAGATTTTTGCAAATGCTGTTTGTATTCAGTAAAAACAAAGGTCTTTTGCTATAAAATCATAAAACTTACGGAAGTATTTTGTCAGGTTAGAAATTTATTTTTATGACAAGTCCGATTAAACTTTCACTACCTATAGGCAACCAGAAATACTTGCGCACAAACAAAGCCGTCTATGATGAAATGTTGTTTGATTATTCTTTTTTATTGGCAACAACATCGTTTTTATTTGTCTTTTACTAAAGCCCCTTTTGCTAACAAGGATAGAGAGAAACCGGATTCCGCTGGGATTTTATCAGGAAAAAAAAAAGAATTTTGCGATGACTAATCTTTCGAAGTATATAACCAGCAATACTTCCACAAGCAAAGAATGTACGATAAAAATTTGAACAAATCCTTTTTTTATTAGTCTTTGTCTAATGCACTTTCGCCAACACGGATAGAAAGAAATCTGATTCCCTCCGTGATTGTCAGGAACGAAAAGATGAATATTGTGATCACTAAAATATGTTCTGGTTTAAACGGTCCATGGAACTGACCAATAGGGTTAACTCTTGTTCAATTGTTTTTTCTGTCATCATTCTCAAAACCAAATGGATACCGTATAGTAGCCATTATATTCATTTGTTTCAAATCATTATATCAGGGCCTACTATCAAATATTATACCCTTTTTCTCTAATTGTAAAATTCGGAAATTATTCCAAAAGATATATACCAACAATTACATATTTTTGAAAAGCTTATGAAAAAATCAATCGAATGGAAATAAAACATACAGGATATACCATTTTAAAAAATGCAACTTTGGCTTTTATCCTCAGATTCGGTCCTTCCAGAAGGGTGCTTGACAGTGACACATTTTCAAAATCGCCCTGTATCTCCGAAACGAAGGGGGCTATGAAAATTATGTTTGAACATCATACGTTTCGCGAAAAAGTAGCAGCAAGTAGTATTGCAGAAACCGCAGCTCCCTATCTTTAAAGATAACCGAGATACCCTGCAAAAGTGTCGAAAACTGAACACCTTGTACTGTTATTTCCTTCGTTCAGTGAGCGCCACTTTCTCAATTGTAACGGTACTATCCTCCTGCATATCAATAATTGCTGTTAAGAGATTCTTACCTCCAATAAAACAACTGTGACCAATGTTGAATTATTGTGGATAGTGCAGACGAGGATAAACCACCATATTAATCAAACATCCTTTTTCAGTGGCTTTTTCAGTGGCAATTTCGGTACTGTAACAACACGTTGATAAGTGGAGCTTAATTTCGTGTCTTATTACTTAAAGGCACTACAACACGAACACTAATGTGTCAGCAAACACCAACGAAATAATTATTACAAATAAACCTAATTTATATTATGAGGGTTCAATAGTCAATTCCATCAGATTTCTATAAATTTATTTCTACCAGTATAATAAAAGAGTTCCGTGTTCCTAGGTTCGATTTAATCAGCAAGATATTTTGTTGAGATACTCGTGGCAAATAGAATTTCTTCTAGCCACGTTTTTCAATCGGAGGAAATACGACCGACAGTTAATTACATTTAATTTATTGGATCCTAATTACGTCTGGACAATGCACCTTTTAAACATACTTCCAATTATCTTGAAGCGGATTATTACTCACTACTTTAATTTATTTCCCATTATGTACGCACATGCAATTTATTAACCCTTTTTCTTTTAGCTTCCTATAACGAATACCATCAAAATTTTACGGTGGTGCTTGGCTTTTAAATTTACAACCAATACATCGCACGAAATAGGTGGCTGATGGGATCTTGTGCTCATTAAGTTTATAAACCGATAAGGCTCCGGCATCGATAGGCACCCATCATTTTTGTCCCAGCTGGTTAATTTACCAGACCAAGGGGCACCCTGAACATTACGTGTTTCTAAACGGTTTATCCAAATTAAAGTCTACGCTTAAGGCGGAATTAAGTACAAGTGCGTGGTGCATTAACGGTTATCGGAATCGTTTTCTACTGTTAACTAATAAGCTATTTTAAATTCGCAATTTTATACACATGCCTTTCATGCTTACATTAAATGCATTGATCCTGATAAAGCTAAAGAATAACAAAATGAGCTGAAATTGCTTTAAAATAAGTATAGGATTTTTTAAAGTGTATTTCGCCGACAGGAACAGTAAACCAAGGGCAAGGGACTGCTCTTGGTTTATTGTTGTCCTTGTCGCCCTTTTTTTTGGCTAATTTTAAAAAATTATCCTAATAATCCTAATAACTCGTACTCTAATTAGCCAACTCAAGCATCCACCGGCGGAAGCTTCCCAGCAAGCATCTCTTTGTTGTGAAATTCCTCCTTTAATTTTGACTCTAAGTGTTTCATAATTTGTATCCTGGGTAAACTAAGTCAAGAAAACATATCCGCTATAAAATATGTGACATCTCATTTACAGGGTATTTTATTTCTATGTCCAAAATCGGAAAACTTCTAATTAAAAAATGTCACTTTTATCAAATGGAACACCCTATACACTTTTCTGCCATCTTGTAGCTCGTCAAAAACTCTTTACATTTTGTAAAGAATGTCCTATTCCTATCTGTAATAGTTTTTGAAGTATTTTCATTTTTAGGAATTTATAAAATTTATTTATTTATAGTTATAGCATATTTTGTCAATGGATCTCAGTAGTCATGGAAAATAAATGAAAATAATCTTAGTGGATGACATTAAGAATCAGATCGGTTTTAAAGTTAAGCGTTTTTAATGTAAAGTTTATTGTCCAGTTATTTATACTCAAAATGAATTTTTCCAAAAATGAATTAATCGATATGATTTATGTTTTGGGCGAGGCAGTTAGAAATTGTCTTTTTGCCGAAAGTTTATACAGAATGAAATATCCTGAGCGGTGAACACCCAGTCCTCGGAGTTTTCAATATTTAATGGAACGTTTTGATTCAACCGGCAATGTCGAACGTTCAAAACGTGAAGTTGTCAATAGAATAGCTACAAATGGTAAGAACGAACTCGAAATACTGTTACAAGTTCAGGAGAATCCCCAAGTTAGTAGCCGTAAATTAGCTTCATTGTGTGATACGTCACATTCAACGGCAAACCGAACAATACTCAAGTATAAATACCACCCGTGCCATATTGAGTTACATCTTACATGAGGAACTTCACGATGAAGATTTTCAAAGGCGCGTAACTTAGGTACTGCCAATGGTTACGTGCCCAAATGGAAGTAAACCAAAATTATTTTAAATTTATTATGTATTCAGATGTTTTCCGTGACTACTGAGATCCATTGACAAAAGATGCTATAACAAGAACAGAAACTCCCGAAAAATCAAAATATTTCAAAAACTATAAGAGATACATAGGGTAAATGTGCATAAGAGTACGCACTTAGTGAATAAACTGGTATCTTGACTCAGTTTTATATGCAAGAACATTTTTTCACATGTCATACCTAAAAGTAACTTTTAGCTAACATGTTGTAAGTAATTTTCAGGACATAATATCATTTGAACATAACTTATTTAATTTTTTTGTGACTCGGCAAATGCGTACTCTTATACACACATTTGTATAAGAGTACGCAATTTCCTGCTTAAGAGTACGCAGAGTATTTTCTGAATAAACAATTCTAAATAGTTAGGAAATAAGGCAGATATGAATATCAAAAATATTTATTAAATGAAAAAATGTATTCTAAAAAACGCAAATTATAAGGATAATCATAAATTATCTCATATTGGTAAATCCAACTTAGAAAATATGGGATTAAACAACACAAATACTTTTCTTTAAAATATTAATACTTTTTAACATGTCAAAGTATTAACAAAAGGTACACAATTAGTCACTCTGCGCAATTAAAACAAATAAACCCTCCAGTCACATAGGTTGTACAAGACTCATGCCACCATTGGTCACATTGAGAGCACAATATCCAGTCTTCTACAGACTTTGAAAATAATTCTCCGTATCCAGGACATGTCACATCATCATCGACATTGATTGATTTATCCTTTTTATGCTGCTTCTTCAAAGTTTTTGACGTAGTTGCCACTAATTTTCTTTTTGCATTTTCTATCTTCTTTTCTTGCTTAGCTTTTTTTGTTTCTTCCAATTCTTCCAATTCAACCTTAAATGGTGTACTAGATAGAATTTCAGATTTTTGGGCTTTAGATCTACGATTAGGTTTTTCCTTCATCTTCGGTAAAGGTAAAATGTCTGAAGCAGTTAACGAGCGATTTAAAACATCTACTTTTTGAGAACTGGTGCTTGGTATTAGCACTCCATCTTCCCACACTATATCAAGAGTGGTTATGTCTGGTGGTGTTTGGTGATCTGGAACTAATGCGATAGGTTCGTCATTCGGATGTTCATCAGAAACAACTATTTTTACTACTTCATCCAGTTCCACAAGTCCTGCGTCACCCTCTTCATTCATTTCTGGATGAGGATCCATATGCACATCGGTCACAAAGGATGGAGCAAAATCATCATCTTGAAACTTATTAGGATTGTGAGGATATATGCCTGAAGCCTGAAATGAGTTTTGGGCCTTCTCAATGTTAGCAATGCTAGCGTACGCAGCGTTGAATATACCTGCTACTTGCATTTGCGTAAGTACCTTCCCAGGATTAGATACCATCCAATTGTCACACGCTCTACTATATGCACATTTCAATGGGCCAAAGAAACCAATATCCAGAGGTTGCATTTTGTGACTTGCATGAGGAGGTAAAGACAATAAGTCAATGCTATTTGCCCTGCAATATCGGATAGCATCTAAATCACGGTGCGAGCTGTGGTTATCTAAAACTAAGAGTACCGGATTTTCCTGGCTAGGTTTACTATAATTTTTAAAATGCACCAGCCATTGGCAGAATAATTCTGTGTTGATAAATCCAGAATCAGAGATCATTTTACAAGTACCAGCTGGAGCATTTAAAAAAAGTTCTTCTTTCATTCTCTTTCTAGGAAAGATCATCGCTGGGGGGATGTATGTACCTGTAGCACCCACGCAACATACAGCTGTTACAAGTTGTCCGCGGTCAGCACTGGCTACTTTTCCTACAAGTCTTTTTCCTTTGCTGGTTAATATTTTCGGTAATTTATTGGGTACTGTGGATAAACCGGTCTCATCCATATTGTAAATGGAGCTTGGTAGGTATTTTCGTTTGTGGTACAGAGTTTTAAGGTTTTCATAAAATCTATCTACCTGAATTTTATTAAACCCAGTCATTCTTCCCATTGAACATTTTTCGGGCTGACGAAGTGTTATTTTGTGCCGTTGGCAAAATCCTTTTATCCATGATTCACCTGCCATTTTTTTATTTTTGTTGAATCTATGTTCAATGTTGTTACTTTCGGCAAACTTATAGGCAGCAATTTGCAAATTTTTTTTGGTAATTCCGTAAAACCTTTTATCCAAGTCACGTACTTGCGTCGCTAACTCGTTTTCCATATCGACAGGAATATCACTAGCAAATCGCCCCAATGATTTTGGAACGTTTCCACATTTTAATCTTTTTCTTAATGTCGCTTCATGTATCCCCATTTCCTTAGCTATACTCCTTTTAATAATTCCTGCAGCGACCTTCCGTTTAATATCTTGCAAGTTCTCTGTTGTAAATACAAGCTTTCGTCCACTTTTCCTTTTGTATCGGCTCATAGTGTTAGATGAAACCTGAAAATATACTACCAATTCCGATCTCGATGGACACCATATCATCATACGTATAAGAGTACGCACTGCGGACTCTTATGCGAGATCAAGTGCGTACTCTTATACATACTCGTGAAAATGTAATTAAAACCATATTTATCGTAAAAACAATCATGTTCTCACTAATTTTTAATTGAAAAAATTAAGTTTTTATCTCACAGAATCAAATAAAAACCTTTAGAATAATGTATTATATGTACTTACTTCTCAAAACAATAGGATTTGATCACGTCAAACTACAGCACAAATCAGTGGAATCATTTATTCGCCATATTACAAAATCTGTGTCGATAACATAGATTACTACTTTTGACCATAGAATAAGAAGTAGTTAGAAGTGAAACTTACGGTTAAAAATTAAAGTAGGTAGCTCCAAATATTTAAAAAACTAGGTGCGTACTCTTATACACATGCGTGCTCTTATACACATTTACCCTAGGACGTTCTTTACAAAATGTAAAGAGTTTTTGATGAGTTACAAAATGGCACAAAAATATATAGGGTGTCCCATTTGATAAAAGTGACATTTTTTAATTACAAGTTTTCTGACTTTGGACTTACAAATAAAATACCCTGTAAGTAAGGTGTCACATATTTCATAGTGAATATGTTTTTTCACTTAATGTACTCAGGATACAAATTATGAATCGCTTGAAGACAAAATTTAACTATAGTATTATCACAACAAAGAGATGCTTTCCAATGCTAAATTTCCATTACAAGTCGAATTATCTTGAAAACTATGACTTTTTCGTATATCAAACCTAGTTGAAAAGTTATGAAGTTACACGTAGAATTCAAGAATCTATTCAAATACAGAGTGTCCCATTTAAACAATCTAACTTTGTGACACCCTACTTTTTGAATGCACTTGGTATAGTTCTAAATATTTTTAAAATGTGCAGAATATCCAACCATACCTTAACACAAAGCTTATTATCGACCTAAAAACATATATAATGCCTTGGAACCCCTTAAAATATTTAAAACCTTTTTTTGACCAAACAACATATTATATGACTGCTGTATACATCCAAAAAACAAATAGCAAAATAATCCATTTTCTTGTTTTGCCCTTCTTTTCTTTTTGGATGATTTTCCGCTTGTTCTGGCGCTATAAGGCCCTGTTTATCTGGATCGGAGCATCAAGTACGAATGTTACTTAAATATATAATAACTATACCATTTTCTTTCAATTGGTAATCCTTTTGGTAGAATTATAAAAGGCAACTGACTGGCAGAAGGCGGCTGGTGTAATTGTAGACGAAAAGTTTCCTCTTCGGAATCTACGAATTCCTTAGAGATGATTTCGTCGTTGGTGAATTTCAAATGGTGATACTACGTAATCCCTGCAAAAAAGAGATTTTCGTCTTTTCTATCTACGCATCTCGGAGCTCATGCTAGATTGTATGACTGTTGCTGGTATAGGCCAATAAGGAAACAATGCATCGGAGTTGGTCATCGTCAGCTATATTGGCTCAGTTAAATTTTGCATGCGACAGATCCCAACTTTAAAATCAAATAATATTTGGACAATTACTACTACTTTCCAACGGTTGCCAATCTATTTGATCGGAGAGGATGGGTGAGAAGGTGGGGAGTCAGGGGTAGGGGTAGGTACTCTATACCTCCGGTGCACTCTTTCGCTAGTTATATTTAGATTATAATATGCGGCTGACTCCAACGAATTAGTGCAATACCCAAGTTATTACCCAATACTTACTTTAAACGCCTTTTTCTCAAAAACATATTTTCGCACACCAGGTTCCTTTTATCAGAGACGATCACATATACCGAAACTGTGTTTTACTTGTAGATCAACGATATTCTATAACGTGGATGAGGTACAATAAAAAAAGTTATATTACTTACCCAGTATTTTACCCCATGATCCGCCACTGCTGCTTATACAATATATTTTCTTTCTAAATCAAGTCTCAGACCATGGCTCACAGCATGCTTCAAATATACTTTGTAATAGTTTCTGCGCAGTTAGATCCAAATAATGTTACTGGCTCTGTGGCGACAGTATAAATATTATTTCGGGAAAATGCAGCAAAATTCACCACATGGGTTATTCAAGTCTCGTCTCTAAATATACGAGGAAATCTAAAAAAAAATTACAAAACCACAAGAATTTTTGTTCTTCTACACGCACCAGCTCTGTTCTACATCTGCTTAAAATTTACATACATATCTACATCACCTTGGAATCTCGTAAACTGTAATAAGAGAATTGAATTAAAGTTTGTATGTCCTGTTCATGTACTTATATCAAGGCAATACTTTGTTGTACCGCTATGAAACAAAAATTGTCGCAAAACTGTTACAAAATTTAATTACAAATGGTTATCTTGTTATCGATAACACAGTGACATTGGTTTAAATATTTTCTGGGGCAGGGCAGGCAAATGTAAATAAACAAGAATTATTTTAAAATGTACCCACTGTCTAAAAGTTAATACAAGAATTTTATTTGATAAATCCCTTTTATATGTAGTTATAGCGGACTAAGAAATTAAGACAATCGGGAATTAGGGCATATTTTTTTATATTCTCTACATAAATTAAATGTTTATGGCGGTTATGGCTCCCTGCACTTCAAGTAGAAGGTTCCTAAAATCTTATTCATGTATACTTCAAGCCGAAATCGGTCTAGGAACCTTTCAATTTTGCAAAAAAAATTGTCATTTCTGCGAAATTTTGACACATCATCTCAATAATTTCGAGTAAATAAACTGCAATTCTTTATTTTCATGGCAATCTTCGAAAATTCAAAAATTTTCAAATTTTAGATATCCCCGATGCAAATAAACCTATTTATTTATAACTTTAGCGAAAAAATAAGCGATTTAAATTAGTGGGAGGTATTCTTACATAATTAACGGAAAGAATAAGCCCAAAAAGAATCACTAAATAAGGTAAATAGTGCGAAATAATGTCGGTTAAAAATAGGATTTGTCGGAAAAAATCAAGGAAATCCAATTTTACCCCTTAAATACGCCCCCGGATCGCCCATTAGGAATTCATTTTACTGTGTGATTATCCCTTTATAAGATAGTGTTGAAAAATTGGGAAAAAAATAGATAGGAAAAAATACAGAGTGATTCAAATGTACCGATGTCGAGGGAAAAAAGTAAAAAAAAATCGAAATTTAATCGGCGATTGCTCCCTTCCTATAGAGAATGAAGAAGCTAAAAAATATGGATAACACATATTTTGACGAGCTCTTTGCGATGACGTATATGGAGTTTTAATTTGAACCATTCTGACCCCACAAAATATTAAAAACCGTGAAATATTTGGGTGAAAAATCTAAATTTTCAGTTTTTTCCAAATATTTCCATTTTCCAGTGATTTTAGCATTAGGCATATGTATTGCAAAAAAAGTATTTGAGATTTAACTTTCACTCGTAATGCCGTTTTTCGATCTGACGTTTTGTTTTCGAGTTATTAGGTACCAAAGAGGTCTGGAAATGGCATTTTTCGACCTAAAAAAATTCAAGAGAATTACTTGCTATTTTCTGATCCTCACCAGTTTCAGTTGAGTGCTGAAGCTCCGGGCCCCTACAACCTCTAAAAATTTACATCGATTTAATTCACATTTGCGATCTGTAGGGTAGACTGGGGATAATAGTAACATTTTGACTTTCCATGTCAATAAGTCTGATACTAAAAAATGTATCCTAAATTACTTCTCGACTACTGATAGAATATCTTATTGCCAAGGTTTTGCGAAAATATTGTAGTTTGTCACTTAGGTTTAAAGTTAGGTTTTCACGATTTATTAAAGTCGTGTCCCGTGTTACAATCGTCCCGTACCCTGGGACAATTGTAACACTAATAATTTATATTATATTTTGTTTAAGTTTATGTTTTTTTAATTGTGGAGTGCCACGAATAAGAGTAAGAACTACGGAGAGGGGTAAAAAAGACCTCAGCATTTATCAACAAGCTTTGAAAGAAGTATCGACTTACGGTTTGTTAATTCGAGCTGCTGCAAAAAAATACGAGCTTTGTCATGTATCCCTTTTAAGATATAAACAAATCCTGTAAAAAAATAAATCAGCAGTTAACGTTCCAATGGGATACAATACCTGTAATAAAATATTTTACTCTGATTAAGAAAAATCTATGGCGGAATAGTTGTACCACGCTACAATCGTCCCCGGGCATTGTTGTTACAATTGTCCCCAAACAGCATGTCGATGTTCAGAGCGTTGTAGCTTATTTAAAAGAAGCTAAAATAATACAAGTGCAGCAGAAAACTATAGCCTAATAAGCACTTAGTTATATCCAAACAAATTTTTTAAAAATTATTTTGTAAGCTGAGAAATATCTAAAAAATTTTACTTACATGAAAATTTAGTTTAAAGGAGTAAAAAACAAAATCCTTGACTATGTACCGCTATTTGCCATAGAAGTTAGGCAAGTACTAAGAGCTAAGTCAAAGGTGGTTGCAAAAATGCTGGGCTAGCGGGATATAGTGTTGCCAGCTTTACTTTCGGAAATATTTTCACTGTTACTATTGTACCCTGTTACTTTTGTCCCCGGTCTACCCTACCCGATTTCAACGGAAATCGCGGAAATTTCGAATTTGACGTTTAATAGCTCCGAAACGAAACATCCTGTATAACTGAATTTTTTACCGAAGCTAGTTCAACTATTCCTCTATCAACCCAAAAAATTCGATTTCTCTCCCTCTGACTGTTTCCGAGAAAATCAAACCTGTTCGACTTTGGGTTAAGCTTTACGATAACTTGAAGATGTTTGCTGATCTCCTGACGTCATTTTTCTCTAAGGACAAATGGCTGCTTTTTAAATTGAAATAAATTATACCGAAAAGTAAACAATTTTTGTAGCTAAATTATCCTAGTAATTTTCTTCAAAATATTTTTTTTTGGGTCTGTAATGACTTCCTTAACCGATTTATGCAATAAAAAAAATATGTGCATATTCCTTATTCAATTAAATGTACGAATTTTTTTAAAGCAGTTCCATTAAACCTTTTCAAAGAGAGCGTATAAACTTACTTGTACTGAAAAAACTATTAATATTTTTACAAGTCAATAATAGTTCCAAATAGCCAAGCGGTCCTTTTGTCATCAAATTTAGTGACCACCTGTCGAGAAAAAGACTGGAGAAAGTAATAAATTATATTAGTGTACCGTGTAAATTATCATGTGTGAACATCCCTCTATGCAATTATCCATTCTTTGCTTGAATTGTTTTATGTTGTTGTTAAATATGTAACAAAGAAAGCTTTTCTTGAAATCTATCCATTGTTTATTTTTGTCATTATACTCCAGCTCATACTGTAGCGCAAAACAAGGTGCTACAAAAGAATTTTGTGGAACGTATACGGCAAGTCAATATTTTCCCAAATTGTTTTATTTGTTTGTCTAGTAGAGGCTTCCTTTGTTGATTTACGGATTCTTACAATTTTCTTTTGAATTTGTTTGCTTTTCGTGTAAAATTTATGCGGTCATAACAATTAGTTCAACCTTTTGAATATAGAATGATAGTTAGTTCTTTTTTATGTTCAAAGGTCCCACTGAAATACTACGAACAGGTGATGTTAGATTTATTTATATTATCAGGGACGGACTCGTAATATCGGGAATTTATACAGCCTCTATTATTGTTGTTAATCCCATATTATGCCACTTTTATGCATAGAAAATATAATAATGTTTAAAAATATTAAAAGTTAGCTATTTTTTTTATCTGAGACGGACCACCTAGATCTTAAGTCTAAGTACTAACGTACCGTGGGCGTCTGAAGAAAAGGTAAATGTAATATATTGACACGGGATTTAGAGAATTAGAAGTTGGGGTGGAAAGGGAAAACATCTGCAGGCAATTTGATCTATAATCTGAAGACCCTAGGTATGAATAACCGAGAGAAGTGAGAAGTTCGCATACGTAACAGGGCTCTTGTTGTTCTGTTAGGAACAGTCAAGGGGGGAATTATAGCGGCTAGTTCTTCAGAACAAAATCCGTGGAAGCATCGGTAGCAAAGGGACAAATCCCCAACAACACGGCGATGAGCGAGTGAAGGGAGTTTTCTTGTGATTACTGGGTCATTGATGAGTCGAATGGTTCTCTTTTGGATAAAATTAAGAATGTTAAGTGTCGAAGGTGAAACCGCTCCCCACATGTGGGAACAGCACTCCAGGTTAGGTCTTATTTGGGAAACATAGATAGTGTGTAAGTTAAAAGGGGCGAAGTACTTTCTAGCTCGAAAGAGAAAACCAAGCTTTTCAGCTGCTGATGTGGCTATTGAAGTAAAGTGTTTGTGCCAGCTAAGATCATGTCCGAAAGCGATGTCAACCAGATCGAACGTTTTATTGTTCTGTAGGGCTTGGCCTTTCATGTGGATGAGGTAAGTGTTGTCGGATTTTTTGCATGGCAGAGAAGAGTTTTAAAAGTAATAAAATAATAACATTTTTATACACCCTTTGTATGCCGATACGAAACCATTTTAATAGAAGAATAATGGCGTTGTCGCGAATTTCCCTGCCTCGCCGTCCAACCTTGTATCTTTTTTGAGATATGTAGTTAGCATTGGCTTGAACAGAATTCGACGGTTTGTATCAATTACTAAATAGACTGACACCGGTAAATGGAAACAGTTTCGTGTTTAGCCTTTTATGCGAGTAAAAGTTTTATTATGCTTGTTTATATATGTTACGG
Source organism: Philopedon plagiatum (assembly GCA_963971165.1). Classification (NCBI taxonomy): domain Eukaryota; kingdom Metazoa; phylum Arthropoda; class Insecta; order Coleoptera; family Curculionidae; genus Philopedon; species Philopedon plagiatum. The sequence goes on from OZ020189.1 coordinate 32,587,971, forward strand.
CCAGAGTCATGGAATAGTTTTTAAGAAAAACGAACATACCTTTTGTAAAGTACGTGAAGTCCGCTCCTGTTTACAATGTAACTAAACGTTTAATTTGATTAAGTGAAATAGACCCGTTTACCAGTGACTTTTAGTACTGAAAAGTTGCGCAATCTATTTTTACGTTAGTGTTTTTTCCTTTTTAAACTCAACGCGATCAAAACATAAGAAGCTTCTCTTAGATTTCAACACTCGATCTTTAGTTCCGTTATTAAAAAAAAAAACAAAAAATTCGAAGACAACTAAATTATTAAGAAATAAAAGAAAAGTAAACTAAACAGTCTTAAGAGTAGTGTAAATACAATATATTGTTTTAATTATTTCCATAATTATTTAGTTTATTTTGTTTTTATTTCTTAATAGTTAGCTAGTCAGTCTAATTTTGTAAGTTTTTTCGATAACGAAACTATAAATTAGATCTCGAACAGAAATCCAAAGATAAAAAGGAAAGAGCTGTGATATTTTTTTTGCACTCCGTAGCTAAAAAAGGCTGTTTTATAGTGCCTATTTTTTGGGACTAAAGTGTCACTTTTATTCCTTGATTTAAAATGCTTCAAATCCCTTTAAAATATTTTTAATCCTTGTAGTAACAATAAAAATACCAAAAATAACATAGGAATACAATATTTATTCACGGTGTGCTTTAAGCAGAGATGGGTATCGATCAAATGACACCAAAAATGGGGTGCGAGACTTAATAGATAAGTATCAGTAGTTTCAAAATCCGTTTTAATTGAAATCCTACTCGTTCATATAGTCGAAATATCACAAAATCAATTTTTACACAGAAAAACGTGATAAGACTATGTATAATGCTTTGTTTTTAATTTGTATGAAAATAGTTTCATTCTAAAAGGTTAAAGTAGTGTATTATTATAACTCTAAGGAGAAAAGAAAATGAGAATCTAACTTGAGTTCTGTGAAGGAAACGTGTTATGGCTAGCAACGCGTTAATCAAGATAGTGTTTCAATCCTAGATTTTCCAGTTTAAGATAGAAGAAGTTGCACGTATCTCCACTCCATTACCTCTTGTTCCAGCAGGTAAAACTATATATGCGTCAAGTAAAACACAACGCAAAAATCCAAAACACTTAATTGTTTACATTTTAGTACGCAGTTTTCTTCTCCTGAGGATACACGTGCAGTGGTCGTTCATTTTAACTGTGTCGCAATTTGTACACTACGTTTTCATTATTACAAATTAATATTCAATGAAAGTTCGATAAGTAATTTTATAGTTTATTGTCATATAAGCGCATAATTAGCAAATACATAATATTTTACGATTACATCAATTCACGATTGACAAACAAGCAGCGTTTTCTTTCAGAAGAATTGCCTGTGCCAAAATCTCCAGCACAGTATCTGGGAGGTTAAGAAATATTTTTACCGACAATCGATCATCTCCAGAAGAATTTTTGTTTTTAATAGCGGATATACCTATAGTTTCTTTAAGTTCATTTAAATTAGTGTGTAAAAAGTAAAAAGAATTTGTTGTGATATTTTATTAGTATTCTGCAACATATAAGAAAATGATGTGATATCAAATCTGGTCTGATCAATAACCATTAATTTACAATCTATAATACTACTACTTAAATATGAGAGTCCATACACCATATACATTTTTAAATAATTTTACATATGATTTTCTACGTAGATATATTTAAAAGGGTTAGCTTGTGAACTACTAGTACGATTTATTTGCTTGGTTTACATGAATAGTTAGTCCGGTCCTGTGAATAGCGTTGTGAGATGCTTGTTTTTGGAAACTAAATCTTGGTGTAGAATTACATTACGGGAGTCGATGAATATGTAATGATAGTAAATAACACCTAGTTAAAGGGTGAAAAGCGATGAATTTTGAACCTGTATTAGTTTAAGAAAATATCAGAGACTTTTTAAGACGGTTGTACATTCCTTTAAATTTGTTATTTGAGCTCAGAATGTAAAAAGAGAATACATATTTAAATTTATTTTATTTTGCCTGAGGCAGGTATAATAGCGTTCATTATTTCTATTCAATTTAAATTATGAGAATTTATTTTAAAAATGCATATGTTTAGATAAAAATTTGTGAAAATTTTGATTTGTAGGCTTCTACATTTAAAACCTAAGAAATAATAATAATTGCTGCATTCAAACTTTAGAATCTTTAGATTTTTATTATTAGGTAATGTATTTGATCCTAGTGGAATTTTCTTACGTAGCCTTTTCGTTCTCACAACGAAGTGCACATTTTTTAATCTTATATACCAAGCGAATAAATATATATTTTTTTACTTCTATTCCTGCTCGAGGAATTCGTAAAAAAAATTGTCTCTCCAAATTTTTCCCCATATCCCTCTGTCTGTCTGTTGGCGCGAAAACTTAAAAACTACATGACAAAAACATGATATTTTGCATATTGATACTATTTGCCCTGATCTGAAGCCGGGTACACTTCCGGTGCATCCATGTACAGGGTAAGGTAAAGTAAGCACTTTTGATGTCCTACGTACAGAGTAGGCAACAAAACCAACAAAATTAAATTGTGTTTGTTTTTGCTCTAACTGAAGCACTGTCTATCTGAGAGAAATATTATTTATTCTGTAGTTGTATTTAGCTGTACCTTAAGCATTCAGTTAAATTTTAGATTTTTCAGACAAGACAGCGTGAAAATATAAAAAAACTGTTTAATCTTGCTTTGGTGCAATGAACGGGTAAACTGGCGTGATGAGTTGAAGACCGTGTTGTTTACAGATGAAAGCCGCTTTCGTCTTTGTGATAACAGACATACAGTTCGTGTCTGGGGACCTCCCAATTCACGAGTTAATGACCGATATGTCCAAGAAGTACATCCGTTCGGAGGTGGTGGTGCTATGGTATGGGGTGGAATTTTTTACACAGGCCGAATGGAGTTGCATATTTGTAAACGTACAATGAGAGGTGAATTTCATGCCAGAAACATACTAACATAGTAAATGTTTACAGTTGGAATTTGAGGCCAATTTCAGATTCCTAGGTGATAACCCTTGCCCACATAGAGCCTGGGTAGTTTTAGAACAGCTAGCATTGAATGAAATTAATCATTTGCCGTTACCTCTACTCTCTCCAGATCTAAACTATATTGAAGATGTCTGAGACATACTTGGAAGAGCGGTAATTGGTCGTCAACCGCCTCTTCATGACTTTATTTATTACTAAATAATTTTCAATTTTCAAAAATATTTTCGGTTTTGTTACGTATTACAAAAACATATTGTTAAATTCTGAAAATAAATATTTTTTAAGTTGAATAATTGTGTTTTATTTCTAGAAATGATGAGAGATCATGGACGTATGTCAACTTTTCTCCTGAACTTTTTTTTTCTCAGGAAAACCACAATATCCTTAACTTATTACAATCAGTTGATATAGAAAAGACACAGAAAGCAGTGATTTTGTTAATTCCTTGGATTGAAGAACCATAAACAGTTCGTGACGTAGAATATATCTTTGCCATGTTTTATAAAAATACTTTATTTTGTTTTTCTTATTTTCTCAAAGAATACTAAACTTAACAATATCAAAAAGTAAGAACATCGAAAATTCTTTTTTTCCTTGGTTCACACATTATACCAAAATCAAAATTTAGTGGAAGCCCATTACACCTAAATTTTATTTAATTATTTCAAACTACCCAAGCGATTATTTAAAGTTCAGTTTTTGAAGCCCGTTGATATAATATTCTTTCCGATGCCGTGTATCGTATGAAATATAAAAAATACATTAGGTTAATTTTTGATATCAGAGTTTTATTCATAAATGGACTGCAAGACTCCCTCATTGTTTACCCTATTTGACTGCTTGCATTATGTGCCAGTTACAGATTCTTAGAATCGCATTAATATAGGGGTTAACTCTTGAGCGTGAGCCCTTGTGTCGTGTATAAAATTAATACTACAGTTGAAAGAAATCAAAAAGGTAAAGAAAATAATTCCGTATGTCATTAATCATGCCTATAATGTGTACATAGATGTAATAAAATTATCAAGTGTTTTGTGTTTCCAATTTTAATCATTATTATTATCCAGTGTCCAATCTATGTACTGCTCAAAACTAATTTGTGAGATTTTTTGATGCATATCACCTATCATGCATCTATCTTAGATTATTCAGCAAAGAACAGAGAAATTACTCATTCATAAGTCATTCTATCACCACGAGCCAACATCTCAGACAATCACGCTAATAGGAGAAAGAAAAATAGTGATAGATGATAGATAGCACACCAGTATTTGCATGAGGCACATCTTGTACAATCGTCATGACCCATGCAGTGCTGCCAAATGTCGACCTTGGAAACAGGGAATATTTATGATGAGACCATATTAAATGAAAACATGTTGACTAAATTTTTTTTGGTAAGACTCCATGTAGAGGCTGTGAGGTATTGTTGTGATGGCGACAAAACGGATGTAAATAAATGTATATGCACTTTGCTCTACAATCTAAGACACCTACTTGCCTTGCTTTTAAACCTGCTGCAGTAATTTATATGCAGATTGTTAATAAATCAAGGGATTATTTTATAAATTGCTGTAGTATAACGTTTCTCAGTTTTGATGGGGATGGGATGAATGGGAAGGGTCAAATATGCAAGATCTTTTATCAATCTCGGTACTATAGAAAGTTCTTGTTACATCAACAATTCATTATTTGTGGCCTAAATTTAAACATATTTTTGACTTTCTCGCTAATAATTTACTTTGTCATTTAACTGTCATATTAGAAAAGAAAAATAACCAATATGTTTTTTGTGTGGTCGTATATTAATACTTAGGTTTGCTCAGGTTTGTTATTTTCCACTGATCGTGCGAAAATTTTCACATTTCTGATTTCTTGTAGAAAAAGTCAATAATACAATACATCTAGTCGCCGTTAGCGAACGAAAAATAACTCTTAGGAAATATTCATTTCTGTACTGCAAGGAAGTAATATTTCTTTACAGTTGTTAGTGTACTGCAAAATTATTAAAAACACGACTTTTAGAAACAAAGAAATTCTGAGATTAAGCCCATAAAACTGAAGATTTAATCTTTGAACACAGCTGTATTGTATATTATGTATGCAATCCTTTTATGGACTATCGCAAAAACAAAAATACTAGTTCTTTCTTGGAAAACATATTCATATTTTTGACTTGAGTTTTTTGGAAGTAAGTCTAATGACAGTATTTCCTGTTTCCGCCAGTTCTGAAGGAGTTCAACGAATGAAAAATTCATCGTCACTCATTTGCACTTTTTTACTAGACGCAAAATATATAACATCTTACATTTTTGAAAAACCAACAAATTAAATTTCCTCCTGTCAAGTTTAATAACACAAAACGGATATGTTTATGTGGTTATATAACATCTTTCTTTCTTTTAAGGTATCCTCTGTGGATGTTGGCAACCACATTGGACCACATAATGTTGTTTACGGCTGATCTAAATATCATAATGGAGGTCATACCAGTCCATTGCCGTAGATTTTTCAACCACGATATACATCGTTATCCGGGACCTCTTCTTCCCCCTATTTTGCCTTGCAAGCAGTGCCGGTTTACCTATTAGGCACTCTAGGCAAGTGCCTAGGAGCGCCGAACAAAAATGAGTATTTTATCTGTATTTTTAAACAAATAGAAGTTGCTATGAATTGTGTTTTATTTCTAGAAATGATGAGAGATCATGGACGTATGTCAACTTTTCTCCTGAACTTTTTTTTTCTCAGGAAAACCACAATATCCTTAACTTATTACAATCAGTTGATATAGAAAAGACACAGAAAGCAGTGATTTTGTTAATTCCTTGAATTGAAGAACCATAAACAGTTCGTGACGTAGAATATATCTTTGCCATGTTTTATAAAAATACTTTATTTTGTTTTTCTTATTTTCTCAAAGAATACTAAACTTAACAATATCAAAAAGTAAGAACATCGAAAATTCTTTTTTTCCTTGGTTCACACATTATACCAAAATCAAAATTTAGTGGAAGCCCATTACACCTAAATTTTATTTAATTATTTCAAACTACCCAAGCGATTATTTAAAGTTCAGTTTTTGAAGCCCGTTGATATAATATTCTTTCCGATGCCGTGTATCGTATGAAATATAAGAAATACATTAGGTTAATTTTTGATATCAGAGTTTTATTCATAAATGGACTGCAAGACTCCCTCATTGTTTACCCTATTTGACTGCTTGCATTATGTGCCAGTTACAGATTCTTAGAATCGCATTAATATAGGGGTTAACTCTTGAGCGTGAGCCCTTGTGTCGTGTATAAAATTAATACTACAGTTGAAAGAAATCAAAAAGGTAAAGAAAATAATTCCGTATGTCATTAATCATGCCTATAATGTGTACATAGATGTAATAAAATTATCAAGTGTTTTGTGTTTCCAATTTTAATCATTATTATTATCCAGTGTCCAATCTATGTACTGCTCAAAACTAATTTGTGAGATTTTTTGATGCATATCACCTATCATGCATCTATCTTAGATTATTCAGCAAAGAACAGAGAAATTACTCATTCATAAGTCATTCTATCACCACGAGCCAACATCTCAGACAATCACGCTAATAGGAGAAAGAAAAATAGTGATAGATGATAGATAGCACACCAGTATTTGCATGAGGCACATCTTGTACAATCGTCATGACCCATGCAGTGCTGCCAAATGTCGACCTTGGAAACAGGGAATATTTATGATGAGACCATATTAAATGAAAACATGTTGACTAAATTTTTTTTGGTAAGACTCCATGTAGAGGCTGTGAGGTATTGTTGTGATGGCGACAAAACGGATGTAAATAAATGTATATGCACTTTGCTCTACAATCTAAGACACCTACTTGCCTTGCTTTTAAACCTGCTGCAGTAATTTATATGCAGATTGTTAATAAATCAAGGGATTATTTTATAAATTGCTGTAGTATAACGTTTCTCAGTTTTGATGGGGATGGGATGAATGGGAAGGGTCAAATATGCAAGATCTTTTATCAATCTCGGTACTATAGAAAGTTCTTGTTACATCAACAATTCATTATTTGTGGCCTAAATTTAAACATATTTTTGACTTTCTCGCTAATAATTTACTTTGTCATTTAACTGTCATATTAGAAAAGAAAAATAACCAATATGTTTTTTGTGTGGTCGTATATTAATACTTAGGTTTGCTCAGGTTTGTTATTTTCCACTGATCGTGCGAAAATTTTCACATTTCTGATTTCTTGTAGAAAAAGTCAATAATACAATACATCTAGTCGCCGTTAGCGAACGAAAAATAACTCTTAGGAAATATTCATTTCTGTACTGCAAGGAAGTAATATTTCTTTACAGTTGTTAGTGTACTGCAAAATTATTAAAAACACGACTTTTAGAAACAAAGAAATTCTGAGATTAAGCCCATAAAACTGAAGATTTAATCTTTGAACACAGCTGTATTGTATATTATGTATGCAATCCTTTTATGGACTATCGCAAAAACAAAAATACTAGTTCTTTCTTGGAAAACATATTCATATTTTTGACTTGACTTTTTTGGAAGTAAGTCTAATGACAGTATTTCCTGTTTCCGCCAGTTCTGGAGGAGTTCAACGAATGAAAAATTCATCGTCACTCATTTGCACTTTTTTACTAGACGCAAAATATATAACATCTTACATTTTTGAAAAACCAACAAATTAAATTTCCTCCTGTCAAGTTTAATAACACAAAACGGATATGTTTATGTGGTTATATAACATCTTTCTTTCTTTTAAGGTATCCTCTGTGGATGTTGGCAACCACATTGGACCACATAATGTTGTTTACGGCTGATCTAAATATCATAATGGAGGTCATACCAGTCCATTGCCGTAGATTTTTCAACCACGATATACATCGTTATCCGGGACCTCTTCTTCCCCCTATTTTGCCTTGCAAGCAGTGCCGGTTTACCTATTAGGCACTCTAGGCAAGTGCCTAGGAGCGCCGAACAAAAATGAGTATTTTATCTGTATTTTTAAACAAATAGAAGTTGCTATGAATTGTGTTTTATTTCTAGAAATGATGAGAGATCATGGACGTATGTCAACTTTTCTCCTGAACTTTTTTTTTCTCAGGAAAACCACAATATCCTTAACTTATTACAATCAGTTGATATAGAAAAGACACAGAAAGCAGTGATTTTGTTAATTCCTTGAATTGAAGAACCATAAACAGTTCGTGACGTAGAATATATCTTTGCCATGTTTTATAAAAATACTTTATTTTGTTTTTCTTATTTTCTCAAAGAATACTAAACTTAACAATATCAAAAAGTAAGAACATCGAAAATTCTTTTTTTCCTTGGTTCACACATTATACCAAAATCAAAATTTAGTGGAAGCCCATTACACCTAAATTTTATTTAATTATTTCAAACTACCCAAGCGATTATTTAAAGTTCAGTTTTTGAAGCCCGTTGATATAATATTCTTTCCGATGCCGTGTATCGTATGAAATATAAAAAATACATTAGGTTAATTTTTGATATCAGAGTTTTATTCATAAATGGACTGCAAGACTCCCTCATTGTTTACCCTATTTGACTGCTTGCATTATGTGCCAGTTACAGATTCTTAGAATCGCATTAATATAGGGGTTAACTCTTGAGCGTGAGCCCTTGTGTCGTGTATAAAATTAATACTACAGTTGAAAGAAATCAAAAAGGTAAAGAAAATAATTCCGTATGTCATTAATCATGCCTATAATGTGTACATAGATGTAATAAAATTATCAAGTGTTTTGTGTTTCCAATTTTAATCATTATTATTATCCAGTGTCCAATCTATGTACTGCTCAAAACTAATTTGTGAGATTTTTTGATGCATATCACCTATCATGCATCTATCTTAGATTATTCAGCAAAGAACAGAGAAATTACTCATTCATAAGTCATTCTATCACCACGAGCCAACATCTCAGACAATCACGCTAATAGGAGAAAGAAAAATAGTGATAGATGATAGATAGCACACCAGTATTTGCATGAGGCACATCTTGTACAATCGTCATGACCCATGCAGTGCTGCCAAATGTCGACCTTGGAAACAGGGAATATTTATGATGAGACCATATTAAATGAAAACATGTTGACTAAATTTTTTTTGGTAAGACTCCATGTAGAGGCTGTGAGGTATTGTTGTGATGGCGACAAAACGGATGTAAATAAATGTATATGCACTTTGCTCTACAATCTAAGACACCTACTTGCCTTGCTTTTAAACCTGCTGCAGTAATTTATATGCAGATTGTTAATAAATCAAGGGATTATTTTATAAATTGCTGTAGTATAACGTTTCTCAGTTTTGATGGGGATGGGATGAATGGGAAGGGTCAAATATGCAAGATCTTTTATCAATCTCGGTACTATAGAAAGTTCTTGTTACATCAACAATTCATTATTTGTGGCCTAAATTTAAACATATTTTTGACTTTCTCGCTAATAATTTACTTTGTCATTTAACTGTCATATTAGAAAAGAAAAATAACCAATATGTTTTTTGTGTGGTCGTATATTAATACTTAGGTTTGCTCAGGTTTGTTATTTTCCACTGATCGTGCGAAAATTTTCACATTTCTGATTTCTTGTAGAAAAAGTCAATAATACAATACATCTAGTCGCCGTTAGCGAACGAAAAATAACTCTTAGGAAATATTCATTTCTGTACTGCAAGGAAGTAATATTTCTTTACAGTTGTTAGTGTACTGCAAAATTATTAAAAACACGACTTTTAGAAACAAAGAAATTCTGAGATTAAGCCCATAAAACTGAAGAGTTAATCTTTGAACACAGCTGTATTGTATATTATGTATGCAATCCTTTTATGGACTATCGCAAAAACAAAAATACTAGTTCTTTCTTGGAAAACATATTCATATTTTTGACTTGAGTTTTTTGGAAGTAAGTCTAATGACAGTATTTCCTGTTTCCGCCAGTTCTGGAGGAGTTCAACGAATGAAAAATTCATCGTCACTCATTTGCACTTTTTTACTAGACGCAAAATATATAACATCTTACATTTTTGAAAAACCAACAAATTAAATTTCCTCCTGTCAAGTTTAATAACACAAAACGGATATGTTTATGTGGTTATATAACATCTTTCTTTCTTTTAAGGTATCCTCTGTGGATGTTGGCAACCACATTGGACCACATAATGTTGTTTACGGCTGATCTAAATATCATAATGGAGGTCATACCAGTCCATTGCCGTAGATTTTTCAACCACGATATACATCGTTATCCGGGACCTCTTCTTCCCCCTATTTTGCCTTGCAAGCAGTGCCGGTTTACCTATTAGGCACTCTAGGCAAGTGCCTAGGAGCGCCGAACAAAAATGAGTATTTTATCTGTATTTTTAAACAAATAGAAGTTGCTATGAATGGTAGATATGGGGGGCGCCAAAAAAAACCGACCTTGGCAGTAAAATCACCTACGATGATGTTAAACTCTTATTTTTTTGTGTATTTGAGGGCCGTATTTAATTGTTCATATTTAATTTTTTGGTCTGCGCCTTCTGATGTTGGAGCATATGTTTGAAAAATATTCACGTTGACTGGTTTTGCACTTATCTGAAATAGTGCTACTCGATCTGAAATGCCTGTAAATTGATGACTGCGTTGATTATTTCTTTGTTAATAATTATAGACGCGCCATTGTTACCTTTTGATCTTGTATCTCCGGAGTGGTATATATGATAATCCCTTATCATACAGTGACCTGATCATCATACACCTCACCTCACTGCAACCGAGTATGTCTATGTGAAATCGTTGCATCTCTTTGACTACACTTGCCGTCTTTCCGGCTCGGTACAAGCTTCGTACATTCCATGGACCTATTATTTTTCATTTTCCATTTTTAGCGTCTTATATACATACATAACCGACTTTTATTAGGAATTTTAAGGCATCAGTGCACAAAATTAGTTATGCTTTTTCAAAATTAAACAAAGTTTTTATATTTTCTTTTGATTTTTGATTGTGTACCTCGTAGGAAAAGCCACAATCCCGGACTCTGTGTTGCCGAGCAATCTTCACAGTCGTCCGTGAAAGGTTAGGCCTTTCCTACTAGATAGACAATATACTATTTTATGAAGATAGACTTAAACTAAGGAAGAATGCTGTTCACTTTTTCTTGTAAGTAACCAGTATTCATGGAATAAAGCCGGGTTCTCATTAGTCGACTTCATTGATCAATATCACTGAATTTATGCCATTGAAGTAAAATAGTTTAATGGGAACAGCCGTTCAACCATATCGTTCAATAATATTTCGTTTCAATAAAATTGAAACGAATTCCTACTTTGCTTGACCGACGGGACTGATTCAATGACACTGAATAGTGTTTAAGCGTGAGAACAAGCATTCATCTGCATTGAAAACAATACGAAGTCGGTTGTGTTTTGTGTCTTTTTTAGTTTCATTTTGTTTTCGTGAAAAATAGCAACTTTGAAATGGAGACATAAATACATACATTGTGAAATACTGTTTTTGGGCAGTCTGGTATAGTGCAGTCAGAGTCAGAGATGAAATAGACTCTCGTGGTCTTAAAAGTACTTGTAATTTTAGTAAAATAGTTTAATGTGAACAGCCGTTCAATGATATAGATCAGTAATATTGAGCTTCAATAAATTTGACAAGTGGCATAGATTCAATGATATTGATCAATGAAGTCGACTAATGAGAACAGTGGCGCACCTAGGATTTTGTCTTGGGGACTGAATTCGATGGATTTTTTCATTTAGTAGTGCCCTTTTTTAATTTTTGAGCGTTTAAAATGTTGGTCTGGGGGGGCTGCAGCACCCCAGCCCCCCGCCTCCCCCTGGATCCACCACTGAATGAGAACCAGGCTTTAGACTATATTATCAGAGAAAAATAAGATAGAGAGAATAATATCTCGTACGGATTTCATTCATAAATACGATTTGCTTTCTATGACCTCCAAACCGACGTCGAAATAAGCTGCCATGGGCGTGCGCTGCAGATTTTGGGTTATTATAAAGCACAGTGAGAGTGAGTATTGAGACGCGCCGCAGAAAACTCTCTCTGCTTGCTGTGTTGCTACCGCACTGGCCAATGTCGGCGTGTATTGTGAGAATCACACGCGCCAATCTCGGGGTGTTGCCGTTTGAAGGCCATAGCGTGGTCGAGCTGGCGGAAAGAAGAGATATTATTCTCTCTATTTTATTTTTCTCTGATATTATTATTACTTACGATATCTGGCATATTTGGAATTAAGCCAGTCTAAGAGCTAATCTAAGAACCGTTTATTTACCTACTTTGTAATATCATTTTTTTTTTCAACTTTAATCCTATTTCTGTCAGCAAACCACGCTTTTAATACAAGGGCATAGTTTTCCACTGCGAAAGCCGGAATAAAACGTCTAACGAAGCTTGCGGTTTTTCTGCTCTACTCTATAGTAAAACAGATTAAAATATTAGGTTTCCAAAAATAATTCAGTCTCTTCGTTGCAAGTCACGTGCTTACCTGACCCAATTAAAATAGACACGTGGCTACTGCACCGCCGCCCCGTTATTCTCTCTAACATTGGTTAGATCCCTATAATTATGTGCTATAAAACCATAGATAATAATCGCCAGAGGAGAGGTGTGTAAGTTAATGCAGGAGATAATATTTTCTCTTATAGCTATGCTAGAACTTCGTTTTGATTTATGACGTTCGACTTTAAGTAATTTGTACACAAATATTTTGAACTTTAAAGTAAGGGCAACTCATAAATTGTTTATTAATTTTTTTGTGTCTGTTGTAAGTTGTAGCTGGAGAGTAACAGAATGGATTCGTCCGAGACGCGGACCGTATGCGTCTGAGGAGAGGGGAAATGTAATCTATTGGCACGGGATTTAAATGGTGGGAGATTGGAAGGGGAAGGAAGAACATCTGCAGGCAATTTGTTCGTTGATGAATACGTAACGCGCCTCTTGTTCAAACAGCCTCTTGTAGAAACAGTCAGGGGGAATTATAGCGGCTAGTTCTTCAGAGCAAAATCCGTGGAAGTATAGGTAGATAAGGGATAAATCCCCAACAGCGAGAGAAGGGAGTTTTCTTGTAAGAACTGGGTCATTAATAAGTCGAATGGCTCTTTTTTGGAGAGAATCAAGGATGTTAAGTGTCGAAGGTGATCTCACTTCCCAGATGTGGGAACACTACTCTCGGTTAGGTCTTATTTGGTAAACATAGAGAGTGTGTAAGTGGGAAGGGGAAAAGTATTTTCTGATTCTAAACAGAAAACCAAGCTTTTTACCTGCTGATGAGGCTATTGAAGTAATGTGTTTGTGCCAGTTAAGATCACGTTCGAAAGTGATGCCAACAAGACCGAACGTTTTATTGTTCTATAGGGCTTTGCCATTCATGTGGACGTGGCAAGTGGTATCGGATTTTTTGCGTGGCAGGAAGCAAGACTGGGTTTTAGAGGCGTTGAACTGAACAAGGTTTTTGTCACCCCAGTCCAAGATTAATTGAATATTTTAGGAAAGGGATAGGTGCATAGATGCAATTTTATTTTGAAAACTAAGATCTGTGCAAGGGCAAAATAAAATATTTTTAAAGAAGATGAACATTTTTATCGAACTTGCTGATTAATTGACTTTAAGTATAGCATTTTAACACTGTACTTTTCAAATGTTATTGCCATAAATACCGGAGACTACAGTCAGGGTTAGAAGATAATATATCAGTCTGAATCAGGCAGGATAGTGGTTTAAATTATCGTGTTAATTGAATATCACGCCTGCCATAATTCATTCAAAAATTATTAACTGACTGCGTGAAAGCAAAGCCTATGTTAACAGTGTATGAGAAGCTACAGAGGCGTAGTCATAATTTAATAAATTGGGCAAAGATTAGATATGATTTCCTTTTTACTATAAATTATGACAAATATTAGTTGAGAGTTACCAACTATGTAGAGCTTGAATAAAACCTGAATGTATATTTATCTAAATAAAAGTAAAATTTTCATACTTCCTATTTCTTGGCAATAGATCTTTTCCTTTTCAATATAACTGCAGGATATGTCATTCGTTTCTTTTGCATATTTAATGTTCGTCCAAAAACACACTTTTACACGTCAAAACAAACACAAAACGGGCTGAGTACAACTTTTGACACTTAGCAGCTACACGACCGCTTTCCATTGCCCGAAAGAAAACGCCTATGTTCAGTATTTTCTTTTTAACGCAGGCCCTGACCAGTTTTAGTCAAATCATGGGTAACTTGACAAAAATTTAACATTGTATTAAAATTGAAGATGAAACTAAATTTTCTTTCTGCAACCCGCTGCACAGAGGTCATTTTATCTATTCTAGCTATGAATAAATCCAAATAATAAGTTGTTCAAAAATAAACTAGACTATTTTAGCAAGAACAGACTATGTAAAATTGAGAAGCAGTTCTTTAAACCACCTGAATATGCCTTATACAATCAGGATTTGAACAAATAATGTTAAAAGAGCTATTCTCCGACCTAGCTGATCCTCCGAGCGCTGGATTACATAACAAAATTTGCCGTATTTTCTACTAACATTGTAGACAACAAGTAAGTAGTAGAAAATACGGCAAATTTTGGTGTGTAATCCAGCGCTCGGAAGGGCATATAGTCCGGAGAACAGCTGTTTTAGCATTATTTGTTCAAATCCTTATTGTAAAAGGCATCTTCAGGTAGTTTAGAGAACTGATTCCCAATTTTACATATACGACGTATATACGACAAGTATAGATGTCATTCATTGTTGAAGAACAGGCTAGTTTACAATATTCGAAAATATTTTTCTCCGTATTGCTCGCATTAAGTTGTAGTTGAACCTCAAATAATCTGCATTTACTCCAGTCAAGTCACTTTTGCCTCTTATGTTTGACGTGCATTGGCATTATATTTTCGTGTGATGCGTTCGCTACGTTTTGTGTGAAATATTTTAGTTTGAGGAAAGTAGGTACTATAATTTTTTTACCTTTAATAGTTTTGTGCATTAGATTAACTTGGAGGTGGTGATTTTGAAAATTTGCTGAACTTTTGCAGGTTTTTTATAAATAATTATGCAAAAGGCATATTCGTAGTTTTAACATTTTCACAGATCTTATGTGTTGTTAAGTTTTTTAAATATCTTAACTCAGTGTCTTCTTAACTATATAATAAATACGTGCAGCGCACTGCAGATGACCGAAGAACAATGTATTGTTAGTTACCGTGTCATTTACGAGAAGAGAACTGTTGGATGTTTGGCTGCAGGGTGATAATTTAGAACGTTAAAATGCGGCCGTATTTTTATACGTGACGTATGAAAATACACAATGCGGTCATATTTTTATACGTCGCATATGAAAATACGGCCGCATTTTTATGTTCCAAAGTATCTTCCGACCGACTAACATTCAACAATTCTCTTCTCGTAAATGACATGGTAAAAATACATTGTTTTTCAGCCAACTGCAGTGTTCTGCACGTATTTAATATATAGTTAAGAAGGCGCTAAGTTAAAAAACCTAAAAACACAAAATCTGCGGAAATCTTAAAACTGCGAATATGCCTTTTGCATAATTATTTATAAAAAATCTTCAAAAAGTGCAGCAAAATATTCAAAAATACTACCTCCAAATTAATGTAAAGCACAAAACTAATAAAGGTAATAAAAATTATAGTACTTACCTCAAACTAAAATACTTCACACAAAACCTAGCGAGCGCAACACACGAAAATATACTGCCAATGCACGTCAAACATAAGAGACAAAAGTGACTTCACTGAAATAAATGCAGGTTATTTGTGGTACAACTACAACTTAATGCGAGCGATACGGAGAAAAATATTTTCGTACTGTTAAAATAGTCTAGTTTGTTTCGGATTTTTTAACAACTTTTTCTGGATTTATGAACTGCTAGAATAGATAAAAAATGACCTTTGTGCGCTGTTGCCCTGTGTTCTTCTTTAGCGTTGCCTAACTACGACTCCTGTAACAGTGACGACAGTCTTTGCAGATAACTTCCTCTATCTTTCTGTGATCTCCGGGGGCCTAAGGTAGATGACAGATGTGCTTTGTGTATGGTTGATAATCACACGAGAGATCCAATTTATTGTATCTCACTATCACATTTCGTTGGTACGACTTCAACCGTCTAAGTAGAGACGGTTGTGGTACTGCGTTAAGTTTTTTCATTTGCTTTCATCCTGCGAATCCTAGGCTTGCCAATGAGCCGTAATAGGACGAAACGCGTTAATCGACACGTAGACGGAACGCAATATATACGCTCGAATGATTGGACTTGTTTAACTCTGAAAATTTCAAAACACTTACGTTTAGATTCACTAAGAAGATTTAATATTTAGTACTGGTTTAAATTAATATCTTCTAGTTGATCAGTTATATTCTGACAGGTTTTTGTTCTGTCATTGTTAATAAGTCGTCATTAAAAACTTATGAAGTATTCTGATATTTCAGCGATTTGCTTAGTTTCCAAATAATATTATTCTTGGAACAGGTTGCTAGAATGAATTTAGTTCTATTATTGTCGAAAGGACGTACTACAATTGCTCTTTTCTTAGTAAATTTGCAAAAAAATCTCAGAAACAAATTCACAGTATAAAACTTAGTTGTCTTATTCTTACACTTGTGGGTTTAAAACTTTTTGTTGTCAAATTAGACCGGACTAGCGTCGGAGAATCTTACCCTTATTGTTTGGCTCAGAATAGTTAATTTGAATTACTGGATATTTGGATTGGAAGGTAAAAGCTTATACCGCACACCAGTCAATAAGACTTATTGTGACCCCTGTCGAACTGGCCAGTTATAAACGTTTGTCACCTTTGTCACGTTAAGTATTTCTTTTACTAGTGGTTTCACGAAGGTCTCCCTCTTTGTATCAAGTTCCTTTAGGTTTGCTAATCTCCAACGAGTTAGTGCGGAGCATTCAAGCATTATACAAGAAGCTGCCTTCTCTTCATTAGGTACATAATCTTTACAGGTGTTCATCTTAACCTGACCATTATATGCAGATGCTTGCTTAACGTGCAGTAACCCGACGAAAGTCTTACATAATATGATTCCTGTTGCGTTTCAGAACTTCTGTAGTCAATGCATTGGTTGGTGAGTTCAGCAGTGCTTTTCTTTGCCCATGCTGCCCTGGAATGCTGTTTCCAGTAAGACTAGTGTTGTTTAATCGACATAACCAGGTGTTTTGGTATAAAGTACCAACCCATAACTAGTTTTCAATAAATAAAAATGGAAGAGATACTTGAGGTCGAATCGATTTAATGAAGAATTTATTTTTAATAATTCAGGTCCTACTCACAATCACCATTTAATTCGTTTATTCATTCACTCGTCCGATTCTCTTTGATTCTTTAATAAAACAGACGACTAACGTCTTGTTCATTGCTCATTATAGGTCCACGCTTACAATATGGTCCAAATTTGTCCCTAAATCTAGTTAGTTAACAGCATAAGCGATAAAACACTTAAACTTTCAAATCAACCTATTTTCTTCTACGCCTATGAAAATTTGAGGTTGTCTACCAATGATTTGTTGGATATATCATTAGGTTTATCTCCCAAGTAGTGGGCCTTTGTGTTAAGCTTAATTTTAATAAATATTTAAATTATTTCCTTTTGTACTATGTAAAAATCTAATTAATAATGTGTTAAAGTTTACATAAACTAGTAATTAATTTTAGGATAAAATGCTTCCGTTGACGAGGCATTTATAGGTGCTTTGTATTTCTCTAACGAATAAATCACCTGAGTAAGTAAAATTGTTGAAAACATTCAGTCACTGGTTAATTAAAACTACTGGTTAAAAATGAAAGGGGCAGACGCGAGAAGGGGCGTTTTCTTAAGAGCATTCATCATCAGCTGATACATACTAATTTGTTTCAAAGAATAGCACCAAAACTAACCAACGAAATGATACGAAATTTTGGAAATTATTCTAATTTTATAGAAAAATGAGGGAAAGTCATTTAAAAAGAAAAAACAAAAAATAATTTTGAAAATTTTTTTTTTGTAATATATTTTTTTTTAAAGACTTTCCCTCATTGTTCACCATTTTCTCTATAATTTATGCTGAGACCGAATCTTTAATTAAACCTTTGTATTGTATTGTATTGTATTGTATTAAATGGGGTCGTTCGGCTCTGGTAGCCCTACATCACTTCGACCAAGTTAGATCTTTTGTGAATACCCTACATTATTTACCCATCAATTCCCAAACTTTTCGCGAAGTTTAGGATGTTTCTGAGGGCGCATTTTAATATATCTTCGGGCGTGAGAAACGCTCCCTCAAGATATTGCAGCCTTTGACGAGTTATTACTCTGCATTCACAGAGCAAGTGTTCGGCAGTTTCATCTGCTTCGTTACAGAATCTACAGTGTTCTTCATCAGTCTTTCCCATCTTTTGAGGTGATACCTCCAAGGGCCGTGTCCAGTAAGAAGGCAGGTAACCAGTCTAAGTCCATTCTTTTGATGCTCGAGGAGCTTTTTCGTGTAGTCAGGCCGATAACTAATCATTCTCTTTGCCTGTCTTTGTCCTGGAGCGTTCCTCCAGTGGGCTGTTTTCTGTTCTTTTTCCCATTCCCTGAGGCTTTCCGTACGGTGACCTCTAGTGATGCCGCAGAAGGGTTCAGGTACGTAAAAAGGTGCCTGTGCTCCTTCTTTAGCAAGTTGGTCAGCAATTTCATTCCCTTCCACACCTTTGTGGCCCGGCACCCACATTAGAGTTGTACTATTGTTTTTTGCCAGTTGGTTGAGGGATTGTCGGCAGTCCCATGCCAGTTTGGAGTAGAAGGTACATGAAGCTAGTGCCTTTATAGCTGCCTGGCTGTCCGATAAAATGTAGATTTTTACGCCTTTAAGGCCTTTGTTGGCACATTCGGCGGCGCATAAATCTATCGCGTGTATTTCTGCTTGAAAGATGGAAGGTGTAATTAAACCTTTAGTTTTGGTGCTATTCTTTGAAACAAATTAGTATGTATCAGCTGATGATGAATGCTCTTAATTCCACCAAGTAGTTACAGAAGCACAGAATATCCCATTTTTTCTCTTGAGTGTGCATATGACAGAACATTCCCCTTCCTCCCCTAACATCCTTCAAGTCACTCGCATCTTCTTTCTCTTCCAATATCCAGGGTTGCTACTATTTCATGTTTACTTTTTATTTGTTACTACTTTATTTCATGTTAGCTTAAAACCTGACAGCCATATTATAACAAAAAAAAATTGGGAACAATACTAACCACCCGAACAAAACAGTTATTACACTACTTGCGGGTTGAAAAATCCGCTCCATTTTATATCCCGTCAAACGATATGGGCCTCATCTACTTTTTAAGAACAGCTGTCGCTAAGCTTTATGTTATGTAGAATATTTGCAGATTGATAGAGTTTACTAAAATAACGCAATTACTGTGGATTAATACTTATCTACAATAATAGATACTACAGGCTAAAGCATATGAATAAGGATTAATAATATATACCATTATTTTTCGTGATAATAAATTTTTAGTAATTTATTTCCATTGCATGGTGACGAAATTTAGAGTGAGAGTGGCAACGTCGCTTCACGGGACGTCGTCTGGTTCACTGAGAAATTTGAAGAATCTGAAAGGCGTAATTTCGTTTGTACGTTCCAGGCAGGTAGGAATATACGTGTGTAGTGATATTTTACGTGATTTTTGTTTTTTTCCTGACAGGAATCCATAAACTTTGCGGAATGATGCCTCAGTGCTAACTATGCGGAAAAATGGATTCCTTTTATCCGGAACTGTCTTTTCAGAGGTTTGCTTGGTGGAATACAGAATACAGGAAAGCCATTACATGGTGGCTTGCCAAGACGGAATTATAGCGGTTGGTATTTGTCCTAAAAACGCATAATGTGTGATGGAAATAGAAGGCTAGTTATGAATGAACGGCTGCGTCTCCCATTGGCGTAACTAGGGGGGCAGGGGCAGCCCCCCAGCTTGTCGTCGCCCTCCCAGCCTTAATTCTTTACGCAAAGAAAGATTGTTTGCATATTGAAATCACAAATATTTATTATAAAATTAACATATTAAGCACACTTAATCGATTTTTTGCTGGCGGTCGGTGGTTAAATTTATTTATGTGATTTTCTAATTATTATAAATAAATTAAAATTAAAGTTATTAGAAATGGTATATCAGTAGAGGAAAAAACTAATTTTACCATTTTTTGACAGTTGACAGTAGCTACACCACTAGCCATCGAGTTAACTACTCGCACTGTAACGTACAATCATACAAAGCATCGTGTCAGCCCAGCAGCGCAGCCCATGATTTTGTATTAGGGGGGAGGCGGGGAGGCGGTTCAAGAGACTATTGTGTTCAAGAGTAAATAAGAGTATATTATACAAGTATCATATTAACATATACAATATTGACAATGTTACAGATGTAGGCAATGATGCCAATTTTATTTTATTCTCTGGTAATTGTTTATAAGGTAATTATTCGGAATAATGGAAAGACCAAATTTTCTAATGAAATTTAGTATAGACCCTAACTTTGTTCGTAGAACATGAATCTGAAATCAGTTTTCGGCAGTCTCTTATGGTTTTTGCAAAAAAGAAATGTTTTCCTTTCAGGTTAGGTTTCTCTATTGATTTCTTTAAATTTCGACACTTCAGCTAAACTACAGCCTTCTTAAACATCACATATACAAGTCATAACACATATTTAAGCAAATTTATATTAAAAAAAGGACAATATTGTTTAAAAACCAAACAAAACTAAAAACCCAACCCGTAATACACATAGTCCATATTTCTCATGGGACGCGCTCTTGCTAAATGGACAATCGTTTTTTACGCAAATTTTAATAGTTTTCACTTTCTGTTTTTGATGACATTTTGCTCGAGTTTGCTCAGGTTTGTTATTTTGCATAGACATTATATGACATTTGCCCGTGCTCGAGATTTTGAGTAGTAACTTAAAACACTAACTGGCGCTAACTAGCGTGAATGCTCCTTTTATTCAGTTCATTAACTAAAAACTTTTAAAAGCTAGAAAAAAAATTGAAATATAATCGGGCGTGGAACCGGGACTTCTAGTACAAAACGCCTAGCACTATACACGCATACCAAGGCTTTAAAAGTTAAACTGTAATTCTCTGAATTATTTTCGCAGATAAAACTGACAATCAAAGGCGCAGTTACGCGGGTTAGCGCCGATTAGTGTGTTAAGTGTTATATATAATTGCTAATCTCATATGTAGGTACTACTCAAAATCTCGAGCATGGGCAAAGGCCATACATAGTGTCCATGCAAAATAACAAATTTGAGCGAATTACATAGTTTTTTCCATATATTTTATTAAAATCATTACGTCCTAAAGGAACAAAAGAGCGTAAGCTAAAATTTTTATAAACTTTTCCTAGATTATCGCGATACAGTTTTCTTCAGTTTTCTCAAAACTGAAACATCGACTGATGTGTTTACGTGAAACTGTCGAAATTTAAAGATATCCACAGAGAAACTTAACCTAAAACCTAATTTTTCTTTGGGATAACCATGAGACCGCCAAAAATTGATTTCAAATTCGTATTCTACGACCCAAAATTAGCGTATACGCAAAATTTCAACAAAAATTCGGTGTTTCTATAGGTTTGTTCCAACCCGACCAAAAACCGATCTTAGTACGGTCAGGCGCATGGGTATCAAACAAAATGCGTTCCAACCTTAAATTGACGATTTATAGGACGGTTCTGTACACGGAAAAAAGAAAATACTCATTTCAAGTCTATTAATCTCAGTTTAAGACTAAGTTAGCTTTGTATATACTCAAGAAGATATCGTTTTAAAAAGAGAATATGAAAATCTTGAAAGGCAGAGCGACATTTTGTTACTTTGAAAGGATCTTATACACAAATTGAGTATTTATATTATCAATCCATGCATAACAAATCTTCAGGATGAGTAGATATTATTTTTAAAATACTCAGTTATATTTTTAAACTGTAAATATCTACCCTTCAAAATAAACATATATATACTAATTTTAAACATTTTGAAACATTCAATTTGATTCATTCATATACTCAATATACTCAAATTGAGCATTTATATTATCTGTTCATTTATAGCAAATCTTCAGGCTAAGTAGATACTTTTAAACTGTAAATATCTACTCTTTAAAATGAAGATAAATTCGAAGGAAGCCTGTAATGGAGAAATTATGGTTCTTGGAATTAGGCCGTGTCAAGCTGTTACATTACTTTCCGACGTTTCACCAACGATTCCACGGGGCATCTTCAGGAATGTTATAAGGGATGAGAACTCTGAATGAATAAATTGATACATACAATATTTTTGAAAATAAATGAACAGCGTTTTACCAGTTTAAAAATTAATATTCGGTCTTATTCACGAGGAAAAAAATAAACTAGTTAAGTGAAATAAAAACGATTTACTCTTTTTTAATAATAAATGGAAAGGTACACATTTGTAACACAAATGAACATATTTTCTACGTAAAACATACAGGTAGTGTATTAAAAACTAAAACTAAACACAAAACGCTATATTTCTGATTTAAATGACATATTTATAATAAAGAAATAACTGCTACATCGGTACATACATGAAAGTCTGAATGATTGCGTCAGGGACTCCCCATTGTTCTAAAATTTCTTCAACGCCCATGGCTCTATGACAACAAACACGAAAGTACCTGCATCCAGTGCATCCACAACCCAACGTGATATTAAAATGATTGTCGCGATGCCGCGATGTTCGCCTTATTTCGGTTGATTTCGTAGTATGGCGGAAATGGTTAAGCTAGGAATAAGTATTTCGGGATATTAAAACTTTCATATTTAGATTATACTATCGAATAGCAGCTTAAATTGAGTATTCCAAAATTTCAAATCAAATAGTTATCATGCCTTGTTTAGAGAATATAACACTTTACTTAGAAGTTACCAATTTTTATTTTAAAAATAACTTTTATTCAAAGTGAAAATGTACAACACCTTGAAATACAGATATGAGCGAATCAAACAAAAATGTTCAAATACTTGTTTTAAAATTAGCTTTCTTAAAGTAAAAATATATGTTGAAGATATGAAAATCTTGTTTCAAATATTTTCATATGTTTAACTTAAGGTTGTTTCCTTCAAATAAGATTTTATAGTTTTAATCTAAGTAAATATACCTGAAAATATGCAAATGTTCTATTTGAGAATATGTTTTTTTCTGTGTAAAGTGTTCAAACCAAATTTGTCACCGTTCTTGAACTGGTTCTAGTACCGTCATTTCGATCCTTGCCCAAACATCGGAATCGTTTGGGATGACCTGCGCACTAAGCTTTTAGTCAGCTAGCGGTGACGTGACACTTTGAAATTTCCATTTATTTTTAAATCTTTCTATGTATTTATGGTTTTTATTAATGGGCATTTTTAGTCGAAGGGTTTGAGATTTTCACAGCGTTTATTTTTGTTTAATTTGATTCTTTTACCATGAGTGATGGAGGAGATAGCGATGTTCTATCGGACATATCATCGAGCGAGGACGATTTGGAGCTAATGCTGAATGAACCGAAAAAAAATGCAGTATCCTACCGCCTTACCTCCTAATAATGTATTTTCGGTCATTATTTTCTTTATGTAAATAAAAGATTTATGTTTTATGATCCTTAAATCCTCAATTGACAATTCATTACATAAACTAAGGTTATGTTATTAATTCGATAACTAAATCGGTTCACAAAGCGTTCCAACCCGTGTTTATTTTGCACCATCACGGAACTGTGAAAAATACACGCCTGCGCACAACATCAGTACGAATGATCCCAATAACCGTTCGGGGACGATACAAAAATTGTTGGTTGGAACAAACCTTATTATTCCGAATAATTACCGTCTATAAAATTTGTTAATTCGTTAAAAGCGTTTAGGGAAGGGTACCCCCTCGCTGCGTCACTGCGTTAGTCGAGAGATAACAGGTATAGAAAACAAAATATGACTCGACTGTGATTGGTGTTGTGTTGTATAAATGTGGCACCAACTGCACCCCCTACACCCCTTAGACAAGTTAATAAGTCGTCATTAAAATCTGGTTATTCGAATAGTTTGGCAAGTTGTTTGGTTTCCAAATGATTTTTATCTTGGAACTATTTGCTGAATGAAGTAAGTTTCCTTATTGGGAAAAACACGTACTTAAACTGATATTTTTTTATAAATTTGTAAGAAGATTCAAAATAGATATTTATGTTATAAGGATCATAATAACGATCATTATGGTACTAGCCGTGAGTATTATTGGACGAGGCGTCAGCCGAGTCTAATAACACGGCGTGTACCATAATGATTGTTTATGATCCGAATTTCATACAATATTTTATATTCCGACGATTTTTGTGTTTTTTTTTGATGAATTTTAAGTTTTCGTCAGTAAACTAATCCAGTGTAAATGTGGCTTGATTTTAATAAAACCAGGTAACTATAGAAATATTTGTTTGTATTGTCATTGTCAGAATTGAGTTTTTAATTTTAACGTTTATATAATATAATATGGATAATCTGCCATCAGAAATCGAAGAATTGGCCAATAAAGCAGTTGTTGGTTTGTTGCCCGAAAAGTCTAAAGGCATATATGAAAAAACTTATGCCAATTACGGAACTTGGTGTTCCCAGAAAAAAGGTTGTCAATATCGTACACGAAAAGGTACTTTTGGCATATTTCAAGGAAGAATCAATGAAGAAAAAGTCTTCGAGTTTATGGAGTTATTACTCTATGTTAAGGAGTACACTATTAATTAAGAGAAACGTCGACATAAGTAAGTTCAATCAATTGATAGCTTTTCTAAAACGAAAATCTGATTCTTACACACCTAAAAAATCCAGAATTTTGACTAAAGAAAATGTTGCAAAGTTTTTACAAGAGGCAGACAACGAAACATACTTGCTATTAAAAGTGTCAATGATAATAGGTATAAGTGGAGCATGTCGAAGAGATGAGTTAAAAAACTTAAGGATAGAAGATATACACGATGAGGGGGTTGTTTTTCGAATTTTCATACCTAGTACAAAAACCAACGTTCCCCGAGAATTTTTCGTAACGCCTGGCGATGTCGAAGGAATAAATATGGTGCAGCTTGTTCGGACTTATGTAGCAATGAGACCCCCTGATGCCGAAGTTTCTCGTTTTTTTCTATCATTTAGAAACAACAAATGTACAAAGCAACCAGTGGGTATCCATACTTTTGGAAATATGTGCAAAACGATCGCTGCTTTTTTAAAGTTACCCCATTCCGACGAATACACAGGTCATTGTTTTCGGAGGTCTTCAGCTTCACTGCTGGCTGATTCAGGAGTCGATCTTCACACTATTAAACGCCATGGTGATTGGAAAAGTGACACAGTTGCTGAAGGATATATAGAGAACTCTTGCGAAAACAAAAAAAGAATTTCAGCAGCCATTCTCGGGAAGAAATCATCATCGAGTGTTTCATCGACTGTCGTTCTCTCAGAAGAAACAGAAACCATAGAAATTAAAAATCACAATAATGCAACAATTTCAACTCCTATGTCCAACATCAATTTAACGAATTGTAATAATGTTACTTTTAATTTTAATCATTAAATTTTGTTCCATTTTGTTTTAAATAAATTTTTTAGTTTTTCCGTCTATATTTTTTCCATTTTTGCGTCTATTTTTCATTATAGTACTCAGTACTATAATGAAATCATTATAGTACTCAGTCCTAGAAAGTATGTCATTTTGACACTGAAAATGAAATTCATAATAATGTCATTATGACACATCGGAATATAAATAAATTTATAGAACAAAACTTGGTTGTCTTATTCGTACACTTGTTAGTTTAGTAAACTTGCCTACTATATAAATGTCCAATAAATATCCTAGCGGTCTGATTGAAACAAATTAATTAACGATGGTTGTCAAAATTTGATTATTGTTTATTTAATTTGATTATTTGTCTAGTAACAGTAACGTTTAAATAAACGTAAGCATCAAGCGCATTAAAAACACACATTTATTTTAATATTCCTTAAACCATAAATGAGTTGGTTGTCAATGTGGAATAAGTTTACTTTTCATTTAATTTCCAAGTAATAACGTATTTTTATTTATTAAGTATTTTTATTTCCGCTGGGATAAAAGTGCCTTTTAATTTATAAATTTTTGTGTCTTAAGAAACGCAAATAAATTATAACAAACCTATAATAATTAGCTGCTTTTACTTTAGAAAAATCGGCCTAATAAACAAGTATTTAAAAGAGTCTCAGTTGCTAAAACATTTGCTATTTCCACTAAAGAGCTTCCACGATGATGATTGAAATAAATTCTGAAGATCCGCTTTACCAAATTAATAAACTCTGCCGTAATAAATATTCAAACGATGGTCATAACATGGTGTTATTTTATTGCTTGTAAGCACGACCACATTTTTTTCAGTGTTGGATTTAAAAATTTTGAAGAAAACTTAATGCTGAACAAAAGATGGAATAAAATGTAGGGTAAATCCAGGAGAGATGACGCATATTTTTTAAAATTAAGTCAAAATTAAGCATTGTGGAATTGATAAAAGCTGGGAACAGATCCAGACCGTTAAAAAATAGTGAATAAGCTCTCAGAGCCTAAATTTAACTAAAAACTAACTTTGTTTTTTCTCTCCGCCACGTCATCTCACCTCATATATCAAGGAGTGATTAAGTTCACTTGGAAGTAGTTTAACAAACTGTTTTTATATTAATAAGTTGAAACAAAGATAATTTGAAAAATATATTAACAAAAGATAAAAATAAATTTTGAAGTAAAACGAAAATATTTCAGTGAAGCTCTTTTCGTATTTTCTCAAATTTCTGGACTTTGGGAGAGGGGATACGGTTGTGGTCATAGTCTAGGGATTACATTCCCGAAGCAAATTCGAACTCCCGGGATTTCCAGTATCTTTTATGTGAATCCGAAAGTGATTTCGGGATTGAATTATTAACACTAGATATTTAATATTTTAGAAAGTTAGGTAAAAACGCAATTAATACTGTTATCGCTTAAACGAGTTTAAAATTTTGTGATTATCATTAAGGCAAACGATTCAAACGAAAAATGGTCTGTTCTACTATTGAAGTAAACACTAACTTTTTTTCTCATCGCTACGACATTTCACTTCATTATATCAAGGACAGATTTCGTTCACTTGGATGTAGTTAAACAAACTGTTTCAACATTAATAAGCACAAAGATAATTTTAAAAATATACTAACAAAAGAGAAAATTTTTGAAGTAAAACGAAAATATTTCAGTTCTTTTAGAATTTTCTCCCATTTCTGGACTCTGGGAGGGGGGATATGGTTGTATTCATAGTCTAGCGATGTCCTGTCTGTCTCGTTGGCGGCATAGGGTAAAATACAAAATCTTTGAAATTGATTGCAGGAATTAATATTACCAACATAGTAAATAATAAAATCTAAGACACATACCACACAACAACATACCACACAACAACACCTACAACGAGCATTTTTACTGAAAATCTAAAATAACTTTTTGAATAAATAGGTAATAGTATATTACATAACAAGTGTTGAAAGTGACATTTTTCACACGAGCGGGAATGTTGTCGCACGAGGCGACAGCCGAGTGCGATAATCCCACGAGTGTGCGAAAATTACTTTCACACGAGTAATGTGCAATATTTTTCCTACGACCACAAAAATATTTACAAGAAAACCTCAATTTCTGTCTTTTAAAACCCTCACTTTCAACACTAATATTTTCATCAAGTGTGCTGAAAATAAAACAAATGAAATTGGCACCATCTATTTCAATGTCATGTTGACAAGTACTTTTCAACACGTGTGTTGTAAAGTACTTTTCAACACGCGTGTGATATAAGGCACATTCTCGCCAAGTTAACCGTGCTTTTTTTCTCACTTTCATAGGTGATCGTAGGAAAATAAATAAATACATGGCCCAAAATAACTAATTCTAAACTACAAGCTTGCCATTTTATTTCAGAATTTAAATTCTGCAATAACTCACCATTGTGGCTCTTATTAAAAATGCTAGAACTGCTAGAATCCTTTAATTTATTTCATAATTATAAAATTAATAAACTCTAAAGCATAATTTTGTCAGAGGAAAAAATGTTACCAATAATATTCGATGACTAAACTAAACGCACTATAAAACTTAAGAATTCGGTGCTTCACCGAAGAACAGAACAGCATACAGCACAAGTCAATGATTTTCTAACTAACTATCTTTATTCAAGAGCACCTACATTTATTTTATTGGCAATTTTGGGAAGCATATTGTTTCTTTGATTCCTGTGATTTTATTTTCTTTATTCCCCGAGATATGGACTAACATAGGGACTATCCCGGGATACCGAGATCACAGGATCCCGAGATTCTGATCCCCAGTTCATACCCAATTATCTGTAAAGGTGGGTGTTAGAGGAAAAGGTTGGTCGCCGTTCAGTCCCTCTCTCTGGATGTGCCCTTAAAGGTACTTATATTACAATTGGAAGAGGTTTAAAAGAAACAGGCTGGCCACAATCTTGACGAACAAAACAAAGTTCTGAAATTCCAATTTGTTTATCTAATTCGGTCCTGAATCTTGTTAATCATTATTTAGAGGATAATTATAACTGGGAGTAAGTTTATTTTATTCACGTGACACCGTCCCGTTTATAACTTAAACGCGCTGGTATTCTATTAAAGTTAACTGGCAAAACCGATTTTATTACCGTAAAACATGTAATTAACCTGCCAAGGATATTAAAAGTAATATGCTTAAACTCTGTTTCTTTCCAGATTTATGTTTTATGAATTATTTATTTTGCCTTGAGGTCACTTTGATCTCTTTCAGGTATGTTCTCGTATGGAGAAATTAATGCATGCAAATATTCCAATTTACTCATTGTTACTTATCATAAAGTTCAAAAAATTATCTTAAATCTATAGATCATGGGAGTTCTGGTATCATTAGAATGTATTGCTATTTTATTGGTGGGAACTGCTTAAAACGAAGCACTATTTCAAAGCAAACTATTTCAAAGTAAATATTCTTTCTGGTATTCCTCCCTAAGATAACATTTTCTTAGTTCTTCTAGATCTATAAATTCTGATTTTTCAATCTTAAGTCGTCATTGAAATACTTACATATGCGAATATAGTACAGTAAACCGATATTTGATTGTAAAATAAGCTTCTAGTCATTTTAACAACACTTCTGCCTACATATTCTAACCTCAACAAGAATGGGTAAGAATATCTTTTGATATTGAGTTAAAATAAGCAACACAAGCTATGATGAACATTCTGACATTTAATTTTTCGACAGATCCCTCAATTGCTAAAATACGAAAAATTTCCCACAATGAAATCTGAGTACTTAGCTGACGCTATCACACGTTATAGATATAAATTCGGTGGTACAGTAATTATCTCGGCCAGATTCTCGAACGCTAGACCGTCTAATTTGACATCCAAAAGTTTTAAACTGACAAGTATAAGAATAAGACAAATACGGCCGATTTTCCAATGCTAGTCCGGTCTTATTTGACAACCAAAAGTTTTAAACTGACAAGTTTAGGAATAAGACTACTTAGTTTTATACTGTAAATTTGTTTCTGAGTTTTTTCGCAAATTTGTAAAGAAAATATCAATTTTGGTACGTACTTTCGACAACAATAGAACTCAATTCATTCTAGCAACTCGTTCCAAGATCAAAATCATTTGGAAAGTAATCAAATCGCTGAAATATCAGAATAAATCACAAGTATTAATGACGACTTGTTAACAATGACAGGACAAAAACCTGTCAAAAATAACTGATCAACTAGAAGATCTTAATCTAAACCAGTACTAAATCTTAAACCTTCTTAATGAATCTGGACGTTAAATTTTATCCTATGAATTTATTCCTGAGTGTTTTCGGAAATTTATAAAGGAAGTGCTCATTTTTCACAATACTTCATGCATTTTAGCAACACGTTGCAAGATGAAAATCTCTTGGAAACCAAGCAAATCGCTGAAATATTAGAATAACTCATAATTTTTGAATGGCGACTTTTTAACAATGACAGGACAAAAGCCTGTCAAAACATAACTGATCAACTAGAAGATCTCAATTTACCCCAGTACTAAATATTGGCGTTTAGATTCACTAAGAAGGTTTAAGATTTAGTACTGGTTTAAATTAAGATCTTCTAGTATTCTAGTTCATCAGTTAGGTTTTGACAGATTTTTGTCTTGTCACTGTTAATAATTCCTCATTGAAACTTATGAGTTATTCTAGTATATCTGCGATTTACTTGGTTTTCAAATGATTTTCATCTTGGAACGTGTTGCTAAATGAATTTAGTTCTATTATTGGGGAAAATACGTACTAAAATTGCCCTCTCCTTTACAAGTTTGCGAAAAAACAAATTAGTTGATCATTTATGTTTTAACAGGTTTTTGTCCTGTCATTGCTAAGTCGTCATTAAAAACCTATTACTAATTCTGATATTTCACCGATTTGCTTGGTTTCCAAATGATTTTCATCTTGGACGGGTTGCTAGAATGAATTTAGTTCTATCATTATCGAAACTACGTATGAAAATTGCCCTTTTCTTTATAAATTTGCGAAAAAAAATTAGAAACAAATTCATAGTATAAAATTTAGTTGTCTTATTCTTACACTTGTCAGTTTCAAACTTTTGATTGTTAAATTAGACCGGACTAGCGGTGAAGAATGTGGCCCTTGAATTTAACATTTTTGGAGAATAACGCTTAAAAATTGCTGTCTCCCACCCTTATCACCAAAAGGATAGCTCAGAAAAATCTGAAAAAAATCATGAACATTGAGAACTAGGTGTAGATTGAGACAAAATTATCAGGATTGAAAAATTATGGCGCAGTCAATTGTTATCAACAATTTAATTGTTTATTTCCTTACAACTGCTGAACCATAGGTATTAGATAAAAAGTTTTTCGACAAAAAAAAATTCTCATGTAAGAAACACTTTTGTCCTTACAAGTTTTTCAAAATTTTTAATTTAGTTCAGTCGTAACGCGAGTGCATTACTATTATTGGTGTCCCCCACCCTCATTACCAAAAGGATCGCTTAGAAAAATTTGAAAAAAATTACGACGGTGTAGATTAAGCCGTAATTAATAGGATTGAAAAATTCTAGCGCGATCAATTGTTATAAACAATTTGATTGTTTATTTCCTTACAACTGCTAAACCATTAATTTTAGAGAAAAAGTTTTTAGACAAAAACTATTTCTCACGATGTAAGGAACAACTTTTGTCCGTGCAACTTTTTCAAAATTTTTAATTTGGCTCAGTTGAAACGCGAGTGCATTACTATTATTGCTGTCCCCCGCCCTTATTACAAAAAGGATCGCTTAGAAAGATTTGAAAAAAATTACAATCATTGAGTATTAGGTGTAGATTAAGTCAAAATTAAAAGGACTTAAAAATTCTAGCGCGATCAATTGTTATAAACAATTTGATTGTTTATTTCTTTACAACTGCTAAACCATTAATTTTAGAGAAAAAGTTTTTAGACTAAAACTATTTCTCACGATGGAAGGAACAACTTTTGTTCGTGCAACTTTTTCAAAATTTTTAATTTGGCTCAGTTTTGATTGGCGAGTGCCTTAGTATTATTGCTGTCCCCCGCCATTATTACAAAAAGGATCGCTTGGAAAGATTTGAAAAAATTACGATCATTGAGTATTAGGTGTAGATTAAGTCAAAATTAAAAGGATTGAAAAACTCTAGTGCGATCAATTGTTATAGACAATTTGATTGTTTATTTCCTTACAACTGCTAAATCATTAATTTTAGAGAAAAAGTTTTTAGACAAAAACTATTTCTCACGATGGAAGGAACAACTTTTGTCCGTGCAAGTTTTTCAAAATTTTAGGTTTGGCTTAGTCGAAACGCGAGTGCATTACTATTATTGCTGTCCTCCACCCTTATTACCAAAAGGATCGCTTAGAAAGATTTGAAAAAAATTACGATCATTGAGTATTAGGTGTATATTAAGTCAAAATTAAAAGGATTTCAAAATTCTAGGGCGATCAATTGTTATAAACAATTTGATTGTTTATTTCCTTACAACTGCTAAACCATTACTTTTAGAGAAAAAGTTTTTAGAAAAAAACTATTTCTCACGATGTAAGGAACAAGTTTTGTCTGTAGAATATTTTCAAAATTTTTAATTTCGCTCAGTCGAAACGCGAGTGCATTACTATTAATAATTTAAGTGGAGGCTGATGGCACGGAATACTAATTTTGCAAGTATAGCTTGCACTTGACCGATTTCTTTAATGACAAGTTCTTTCGAAACAACTAACTAAGTTTTTTGTGTAACACATAATGTTATGAAAAGAATACAACAGCCCGGGATAAAATTTGGTAAATCGACATGTCCGGCCTAGCGTTTTTTACGGGCGCATTGGGGAACGAGTTTTCACAAAGGTTCTAAAAAGACTACAACCTGAAACTACGAAAATATGATTAATGATTATATTGTAAATAGTTGTGTTAAGTACTCCTTATTTGTAAGATAAAACTGGCAACTTAAAATCAACAAATAAACTGTTTTTCTCCCTTATCGCTAGGTTCTATGAATAAATCGTCAGTTCGGTAGATTACAGAAGAAATCGATAGAGCTGTCGATATATCGGTACACCTGGAAACCCTGTGTGTATAATAATATTATTTCTTTTATCCACTGCCATCTCTTGATGTAAAGTGCCACTATTAATACTTACGCCTTCAGTGTTAAACCTCCTCACCATGGTTTGTATATCTGGTTGTGTGTAAAGCTTCTTCATGACTTTTACATTTTAGGTGTTATGAGATTGGGCGATCTGACACTGCTTCACCCTTTCCTTTCCGTTTTGCAACTGAATTTCCCGATTCCTTTAACTTTGCAAAACATATGCACTATAATAATTCTATTCTGAAGTAAAAATTTAGAAATCGGCTTCAATCACTCGATGAAGCTTTTGACCCTTGATTTAGAGATAAAATTCTTTTGTCTCTTTTAAGATATAAAAATTGTTGGTTCCCTTTAAATCTTCCAAAATGGTTGTAACACTTTAAAGAGTGCAACTAATAAATTGTATCTGTAATGATGAAAAATTAAAAGCCTCATCATAACTAATGAGAATCGGTTTTTGAATTTTTATTGTATAGTAAAGAAATAGGTATAATTGTTGTATCTTGATGCCTATAAATCAACGATGCTTCCAACGCAAATTTATAATTTCATTATGAAGGTTACATCGAGAGTTAGTCGTGATTTAAACATAGATACTTAGAAAACACCAGGATATGCTAAGAAAGACACATCAGCTTAAAACAATATGATTTTATTTAAACACATGTTAAAACACCTCCCACGGTTTCAGTCACTTATCCTGCTCACTAAACATAAGTGGGTACCAGGTATGGTATAAAAGATGTAACTATTTACATTTACACTTTAAATTAGGTGTACTTATTATCATATCATTTTTATTTAATCTTTTCAAACAGATGTCGAGAAAGTCTGTATTTATAGATATTTAGACCATAACTTAAAAGATTGTTTTGTCTAATTTTTTTTTAATTTTCGAAAATAAAGTTAACTCTGTGCAAACATTGCATTGGTTTGAGAAATTATCATGAAATTCGACGGAAAATTATATAACTCCATTTGTTATGTCAGAATAGTGGTTTGAATCATACAGATATGATATTGTAAAGAATGTAATATGTAAGCTACAGGATCTCTTTAAAAACAACATTGCAGGTCATTCGCCATAGTGTCAAGAACTATATATTACATCTAAATTGATTGAACTTTTTTGGTACTTTATGCGTTATTTAGACACAAAATTCTTAGTGATGGCTCAATGGGAAGAAGAGTCCTTTCTATCGGAAAAAGAATCATCAAGCTATGTTTCGTAGAAGCTTCAAAATAAGGGAGACAAAACACGATCTTTGCGTTTTGAATATACAGGGTGTCTAAAATAGGTGATACCACTATTGCTATCTCCGAAATGGTAAAAGATACGAGGTCGCTTAAACTAGAGAAAATGTGCCATTTCTAGTCCCTATTCATATTCCGTTTACGGAGTTGCCAAATTCTCTATAGTTTCTTCTCTACAGGGGATTTTTTAAAAATAGTCAAAAATTTAATTTTTAAATATCTCGAAAACTATTATAGTTAGAAAAAAGTTGTTTTTACAGAAATCACACGATTTTTTACCTTCTCTAAAGAGACTTTATTGTTTTGTTTATACCATTTGTTTTTACTGAGTTACTGATACTAACTTGTTTTTTTCAAATACGGACCTGGTTTTTTGCTGCATTTTTTGAAAGAATACTTCATACCCTTTACAACTGTGTATCACTTGATTATGTTTTTTGACGTTTTGGTGAAGAATAGTATCATCATCAGGATATTCTACCAGTACGGACCTGGCATTTTTCAAGTTAATGCGCCATTTCACGACCTATTATGGCGACAATTAGGTCAGAACCAGTAACTATGGATTAAATTGTTTTAACTGGTAAATTTTAATTATAATCATGATTACTAACCAGGGCCCTTTGTAAATGTTTGTAAAATTGGTCCAACGCCTGAAAAAGCATCAACTTAGTTTTAATTATAACAAATCCTAATAATTAAATCTTAGAGGCGTGATTGGCTTCGTGTGGTCAGTCCAATCGCGTCCGTCAACCTGTTCGTCCGCCCGTCCATATGTTATAATTCAACGCTACGACAAAATATAAAGCAGAAAACGGATTTTAGATCCGAATTTCTTATAATCCGAACCCAGTAAATATGACAATGGTTTTATGCCAGAATATAGTTAAAGGTCTTTAATTTGAGATAATATGGTTTGTTTTCAAAGCCAGTAAATAGTAATTCAACTGTACCAGCAGAATGAGTTGCAGCAGAAATGAAACCATTAGGTAAAATAAAAATAGGATTATTTATTATTATCTTTTGAACTGAAAG
The DNA here is from genome assembly GCA_963971165.1 of Philopedon plagiatum. Lineage (NCBI taxonomy): Eukaryota > Metazoa > Arthropoda > Insecta > Coleoptera > Curculionidae > Philopedon > Philopedon plagiatum. Next base: position 32,623,055 of record OZ020189.1, read on the forward strand.
GTGATTTTTGGATACGAAAATATTAAAAACGTAAATAATGAAGACGTACCATCAAGGGTGCCTTTTACAATATGTAGTAAACTTAACCACGAGTTAGGTGCTGTTAATAAAGGCCGCTAATTATACCTGATCTGAGTCTGCTAAACTTTTGCTTTCAATAACTCATTGGCTTAAGTGCAATTTGACAATTTAATGACCAAAGGGTTCTGGTTAGTAATCATGAACATAGTTTAAAATTAATCAGTTGAATAATTTAAACCACAGCGATAGGTTGTGAAATTGTGCCTTAACATGGAAAATCCCAAGTCCGCATCGATAGAAAATCCTGATGATGTTATTCCTGATCAAAACGTCGAAATCCATAATCAAGTGATACATAGTTGTAAGGGGTATGAAGTATTCTTTCAAAAAATGCAGCAAAAAAGCCAGGTCCGTATTTGAAAAAAACAAGTTAGTATCAGTAACTCAGTAAAAACAAATGGTATAAACAAAGCAATAACGCTACTTTAGAGAAGGTAAAAAATCGTGCGATTTTTGTAAAAACAACTTTTTTCTAACTATAATAGTTTTCGAGATATTTGAGAATTAAATTTTTGACTAGTTTTAAAAAATCCCCTGTAGATAAGAAACTATAGAGAATTTGGCAACTCCGTAAACGGAACATGAATAGAGACTCGAAATGACACATTTTCTCTAATTTAACCGACCTCGTATCTTTTACCATTTCGGAGATAGCAATAGTGGTATCACCTATTTTAGACACCCTGTATAGCCACTGATTAAAAGAGTTTGTTATTTTAAATACATCATCCTCTTATTATTAGGAGGAAAGACGTGAGTTTCTCACTTTAAAGAAAGTAAATATTTCTTTCAATTATATCAAAGAGAAGGTGCATTTACTTTAAGGTGATTTTCTTAAAATGGTCTCTTTTTGTGTGTGTTCGCGCCATTTCTAGCCAATTATTGCTTTGTAGTCCATTTTTTATTATTATTGTAGATAAATTGAACTTGATGATATGACGTTAACCAGTTCCTTCTAACGGTCTTGGGTTGCTCAAACTTAACCCTAAAATTAACTTTGAACAGAAAAATGTGTAATGTCGGCTTGGCAGTTTTGTAGTATTTTGTTTACTTTCTTATAAAATTCAGAATTGCAACATAAAATCCCTAAATTTGATAGGTAACTTAAATAACGTTAAGCATTTAAAAATGTATAAATGTAAAATCGGCATTAGAGAAGTTTGTGGAAAACATCTTTATTATAGATACCTATGGAATATATATTTTTCCTAAAATATTATTTTTGATATGACATTTCCTAAAGATAGATATTATTAAACATGTAGATATGATATTTATATTCGCTATAAGAGAACATTGACTTATAATACCACTGGTATTTATTTCATTTTAACGGAATCGAAAGGCGAAAAAGTATGGAAAGGAATATATTGTCATCTCCGATCATTCGATAGTATGAAATTTTAAGTCTTTTATATGTTTAAATTTCCACTTCATTTATAATGAGTTTACATACAGATTTGCTTAGTTTTGTTAAATACATATATGCAGAAATGTAGAACATAGAACACTATTATAAGACTGAGATAAGGCTTTAACACGGGCTGGAATAAATGCAAGCACGCAAATCACAAGGAACCTATGCGATTTTCCAGCCCATATGAATTATTTGTGTGCGTCGCATTGTCACAATCACTATACACATTGCGTTGAATATTATGCACTTATAAAAACCTAGCAAAGCTGTATATATTTGTTTTAAACTTACGTGAAGGTAAAAGTTTTACATGCTTATTAGAGCCTCATATCATATAACCGTCTATAGCAGGGATTCTCATTTTAAAATTTATTAGTGATTTTGAGTTTTTTGTAGGTTGTGAACCAGCAACCTCGGGCATAAGTTATTTTATGCAAAAGCAGTCACACTGCTAGAAACATTTTGTTTAAGAGCGGGCGAGATAGATAATAATTTTTTTATGAGGAACCATGCGAGCATGCAACTATAAAGGGCTTAGTCGTTTTTGAATCAAAAGTTAGGCCATAAACTCGCTTATCGAAAGTATTCAGAAAAAATATGTGAATAAGTACATATGTATAAAAAATCGTTATCTTTGCTGAAACGTGAGAAATAGACTAAGCAAACACATAGCTTTTATTGTATCAGAGTCAGAATCAATCGTGTAAAGTACCACGACGTTGGTGTCGGCGGAGAGACTGTTGCGACGCCGCGCCGCCGTCTCTCTCGAACCTTGCGTGACTTCATTAAAAACCACTGGCTAACTGCAAGTTTTCCCTCCGCCCAGGGCCGCGCCAACCGGGTGTGCGTCGCACAAGGGCGGCCAAATCTGAGGGCGGCCGCGGGATGCATAATTAACACACACAGAACACAAAAATTCGAATTCAATCCACCTATGCAAGATGGAATATAAACATAAATCATTAATAAAATAGTCAAATCAGCGTTAAATTTCTACATCTGATCTTGAGTAGGAAAAAACATACCCACATTAAATTTCACCCCAAACAAACTCTTGAAAACTTTAAGCCTGCACCGTCAATAATATCCCTCGACTTCTTGGTCAACTCGCTGAGATTCTACCTCTAGACTACGCTGGTAATGTAAGAAAACCGGCCCGACGCCGTTATATTTGACGACTTGCGCTGGCGTGGCTGAAATCGTATTTATTAATTTTTATGTTTAACCGCTAATTAATAATACATTAATACAATGCGCATAGCTATCTAATTAGTTTTTCTTTTTCCAAACCAAATGTTTTGAAAGAGTATATTTTTGTTGTTTGAATGTATTTCCATAGTGGGGGTGGCCCGATATTAATTATTGGTGGGCCGTCGACCAATTGTGTCTCTTTTTAACTTCCTAAAGCGGGTATGTCTGTTTCTCTCTTAGTTTTAATGAATTTATATCATCCATATAAACCAAAAGATCAATTTATAATACGACCCAGCTCGGAGCAAGCTTGGATATCCTTTGACGATGGCTTGGCTTGATTCTTTCTTGGGGAGTTTTCGCATGGATCTTGCACTTTTTTGAAACAAAAGAATCTTTTTTGGTTTTAAAAAATTAAAAAATAAATGTTTAGGTAGATCATTGAAAATTTTAAGTGCCTGTTATTAACCTAATTGGTAAATAAAATTAGAAAAGTCATTTTGGATTCAATTAGACTCTCAAAATATTTTTCCGTTATTCTGGATGGCACTCCCGATATTAGTCATACAGAATAACTAACAGTGGTTTTCAGATCTGTCACCTGAAATACTGCCACAAAGAAATTGGAGAACATTTTATAGAATTTTGTGCAGTAACAGATCAAACTGGATTAGGATTATCTGAGTTTGTTCAAAATTTGTTTTGCAACTTAAATTTAAATATATACGACATGCGCGGACAGGGTTATGACAACGGCGCAAATATGCATGGTAAACACAATGGGCTGCAAAAAAATCTTGGAAATAAATCCCACAGCATTTTTTGTACCATGTTCTGCGCACAATTTAAATTTAGTGGTAAATGATGCTGCAGACGTTTCTTTTGAAAGAACCGCCATAGAAAGTGGATTATTAGACAGTCTAAACATTGACCAAACTGTATCTGAATTTGCCGAAAATAAAGCACGAAAAATTAAGTTTTTGTAAAAATATGTAGGTATACTTGATTATTACTGTTATAAATTATGATATTTGGTTTTATTATATCAGTTCGCAGTTTTGTGTTTTTTTATGCAATTAAAGAAATATTTTCTGTATTTTTTTTGTTTTACTTCACGGGGCGCCAATGAGATCTCTGCACAAGGGTGGCTAAGTTTCTTGGCGTGGCCCTGCCTCCGCCGGCACCAATGTCATTGTACTTTTGCACGATTGATTTTGACTCTAACTAAAAATACATCAGACAACTATTAAAGAAAACATACACACACAAAAAATACCTCCGCCGTTGAATGAGCTTCGCTACTCACAACTTGTCTTTATATGACATACAACCTGTAGGTCTGTTGTTCCTATAATTCATTGTCTTTAGGTATCTACATATTAGGGCAAGTGGCGAATCCAGGATTTTCATCGGGGGGGGGGGGGATGAGGTCATAAAAAATTTGTATCGTCGCGACGTCTCCAGTTTTTCCTTCAGTGACCGAAGGTGTTCTTTTAATCTATTATCACAGATTACTCAATCTGTGCTATTATCATAAATTGCCATAAATTTATTTAAGCCTGTCAAGTCGAAACGCGATGTTGCCAAGTTTTTTAGGGGAAATGAGATTAAGAACAAACAGGCTTAGCGATTTAAAAATATTCCAGGGGGACTGCAGCCCCATAGCCCCCCCCCCCCCTGGATTCGCCACTGTATTAGGGCAAGCGATAAATAATTTGTAATAGCTTGTATTCTAATCTAATAAAGTGCTGATGCGAATTCTTACACAGTAACAATTAATTATTCTCCTCATATACCCTTCCATCTTTTTTATGCATATCTTATCGGTCATCATCATCACTTATTACATAACGCTTAACTAAATTTTATTTAAAACGTTGCATTCCATATTGTTTTCTGCCACAGCCAACATCAATCCTTCATTCTACACACACTAAAAACAGCTGTCGGCCTGCTGTAACCTGATACTTTTAAGAGATATGTTCGATCTCTTTTCAACGTTGGATGCTGTAAATATACTCTTTCTCTTGCTCCCATGAGAGAAAAACAAACACATTAAAATGAACAGCACCGAACACTGACAATGCCTATAAATAGACTATATACTTCTATATGGTTTTTAGAGGAGTGTTATCGGCGTACAGCATCTCTATCTAGGACCCTCAGCCGTGCCGAACGGTTGTTCTCAAAGCGGTCATATTATACAGAGTGAACTTTATTTAGTTTAAAAATTATTGCTTGCTCTTATTCCAACTATAAATGTAATTTAACTAATTGTTATTTTTTAAACATAAAGCGTTTGTCCGAAAAATCGTATTTTTTCTTTCATCTTAGAACAATCAGCTGATGGACTGCTATATCGCAAATATTGATATTGTTTATTTGATTTGATTGTGATTTTGTTAAAGTTATTTAAAACTACAGAAATAAGTCTCTATTGTAGCTAATAAAACTGAGCTTCGGTTTAGGACTGTAAATTGACTGTTTCTTAGGTTTGTCGTTTGTCAAAATTTTGTTAATAAAAAAAACGATACTAAGAAATGTGCTACCATTGTAAAGAGTAGACCTGGTTTAATAGTAAAGTTATTTATAAAATGTCATCATTTCAAATACAATACAAAAAGATAAAATAAAAGAGAGTTTTAATTCACATATTTTTAAAAACACCCATTGTATACGAATGGTCTATAATTAAAAAATAAATAGCTACCAAGCAAGATCTTTTTTTAATGGTGACAAATTTTTACTTGATCTTATCTCTACCGAAAAAATATTGAAAAATATCATCAGCCTAAAACACCAAATACGGTTGGGAGCCGGTGACACTGAAAGTCCCGTCATCGCGGAATCAAAAAATGTTTATGTAAATTGATAGTTAATAGTCATACGAACAAAATGAGCTCGGTACGCCGGGATTCATTAAGCCGAAAGTATTTTTAAAAAAATTCATTATTACATATAAAAAAGCAAAAATATTTTACCGTTATGACGGATCTCAATGAATTATATGACATTCGATAGGAAATTTTGTAATTAAACAGAAAAAAATTGGCTTACCAGCTTTATTTGGCCGAAAGAGTCTGGCGTACCTATTTGAAAGGTGTGAGAGGGGGTAAAATTTTACCGTTACCATGTGCAAACTTTTCTTTTTTAATTTTACTCGTTTCGATGTGATGTTCAAAAATATCTTGGTACGCCTGCCCAAAAACTGCCGGAAGTATCTAGCATACCACTTTTATTGCATAGGCTCGATTCACATGAATTATACAGGGTGTTTTCTAACTGAATGTCATTAATTAAGGGGGCGATTTTTGGGTCCATGCTACAAAGAAAACTTCATATGAACGTATGTCCTAAACGTCTTAACTTTTGAGATACAGGGTGGTAAAGTTTTCAAAAATAAATAGTTTTCTATTAATATCTGTAATACCACCTCAGATATTTAAATTAAATTTGGCATACATGTACTATGTATCAAGAGGCATTATTTAGTGTACCACAATTTTTTTTCTTTCCACCAGTGGCGTTGGTACGGAATTTCACCTGCCTATTTTGGCAGACATTGATGGTACGCCACTGATTTCTCGTAAAATTAAAATTATTCCTGAAATCCCCAATTATTTCTAAGCTAATTTGATCTCTTGAATTTTTTCAATCCGATGCACGGTTTTCGCTTAAAAAAATAAAAACCTTTTCTCTGCATGATCATAACAATATCGTTAATATGACAATATCTCCATGCAGAGAAATTGATTTTTTTTTTAGATCACATTTGCTTAGAAATAAATAAGGATCTCAAAAATTAACTTCCTTATTCATTTCTAAGCAAATTTGATCTAAAAAATAAAATCAATTTCTCTGCATGGAGATATTGTCATATTAACGATATTGTTATGATCATGCAGAGAAAAGGTTTTTATTTTTTTAAGCGAAAACCGTGCATCGGATTGAAAAAATTCAAGAGATCAAATTAGCTTAGAAATGATTGGAGATTTCAGGAATAATTTTAATTTTACGAGAAATCAGTGGCGTACCATCAATGTCTGCCAAAATAGGCAGGTAAAATTCCGTACGAACGCCACTGGTGGAAAGAAAAAAAATTGTGGTACACTAAATAATGCCTCTTGATACATAGTACATGTATGCCAAATTTGAGTAAAATATCTAAAGTGGTATTACAGATATTAATAAAAAACTATTTATTTTTGAAAACTTTACCACCCTGTATCTCAAAAGTTAAGACGTTTAGGACATACGTTCATATAAAGTTTTCTTTTTAGATGGGACCTAAAAATCGCCCCCTTAAATATTGACATTGAATTAGAAAACACCCTGTATAATTGATGTGAATCGAGCCTATGCAATAAAAGTGGTATGCTAGATACTTCCGGCAGTTTTTGGGCAGGCGTACCAAGATATTTTTGAACATCACATCGAAACGAGTAAAATTAAAAAAAAAAGTTTGCACATGGTAACGGTAAAATTTTACCCCCTCTCACACCTTTCAAATAGGTACGCCAGACTCTTTCGGCCAAATAAAGCTGGTAAGCCAATTTTTTTCTGTTTAATTACAAAATTTCCTATCGAATGTCATATAATTCATTGAGATCCGTGATAGTGGTAAAACATCTTTGCTTTTTTATAATAATGAATTTTTTTAAAAATGCTTTCGGCTTAATGAATCCCGGCGTACCGAGCTCATTTTATTCGTATTACTATTAACTATCAATTTACATAAACATTTTTTGATTCCGCGATGACGGGACTTTCAGTGTCACCGGCTCCCAACCTGATTACTATGCCAAATGCAAAACCAAATATTTACTGATGAGGTAAAGTACCCAATTACTGACCGTGAGCCAATTAGTGACCGACTTTATCTTTAAATGGCCCAAATAAGAATATTACAATATTCTAAGGGCCTCCAAAGTCGAATTCCATATTTCTTTTGCAGGTACTCCATCTCAAAGTTTTGGAGTAGACGGATATAGGTATTTGTATATTTTAAATTAGGCACTAAAAAGATTTAAATAGCCAGTGAGGGCCTCTCCTCAGCATTTTATGTCTGTTAATGGTGTCTGAACTGTTAAGACGTGCCCTTTCTGTTAGTGGCATATAGCAAGAAGGTAAGTGGCGTTTCTTGTAGTTTTTTTTATTAAGAACGTTTAAATAAGGAAATACCTACCTAGGATATTTGTCACAGTTTTAGCAGTTATTTTCAGTATTTAGTTAAATTATCTGCAGGTCAAGAATTGGCTTACTAAACTATAAGCTGAACCAATTACTGACCGGATGGTCACTAACTGGATTTTGCAGAAAAAAGTTCTATTTCAGTTTTTCGTATTTCTGTTAAAGTTGTGTTATGATGTAATTTAATTTAAAATGTGGAAAGTAACACATCAAACTTTACTTGAACCAAATTATGATCGAGATGTTTCTCAAAGAAAACATTTGATTTGAATTGTAAAAGCTCGGTCAGTATATGGTATGGTTTACATGTCGATGGTAATTTGGTTCTCTTTTGATCAAAAATTGGTTTTTAACTTTTATCCGAAAATTTGCAAAAAGGATCGATAACGGCAATAACTGTTCTTGGATCTTCACATTATCTAACATTTTTGCAAATTTATTTTAGAAAGTTAATTTAGCTAGATCTTTTCGAGTCCTTTAAAACCATTAAACAATATTTTCCAATTATCTCTCCATTAGTGTTCTTAATCAAATATACAGAGTGCAGTAAAAAAGTTGTATTACCTAATAGTGGCACACGATGTCGAGAAATATTTAGTTGTTTTCATGAAGATACTCACACGTCACTGACAAAAAAAAATAAAAGCATGTAGCCCTCTAGCCAGGCGTGGAACTACTATGCAGCAAGAGGCCGCAATGCGGGGGGGCCCGGGCCTCTAGGGGGCCCACGGCCCAGAGTGTCGTTCATGCAATTACACGTCACGTTTAATACCAGGGCCGTAGCTAGAGGCTCTGGGGCCTCGGGGCAGCAAGTGATCGAGGGGCCCTTTATCTCCTCACTTCGGAGGCCCCTACGCTTGGGTTTGCTCGGGGGCCCTGGGGCACTGCCCCGGCGGTGGCTACGGCCCTGTGTAATACGAGAGCTATATTATTATTTTATTATAATGTTTATAGTAACAATAGAATTAAGAACTAAAACGTTTTAAAGTTTTTATGTCGCCGAATTTTTTATTAAATGCAAATAGTAAACAAATAATATAAAGCAATTGAATTAAAATATTCATTTCGCAACGAAACAGGTGTTCTTTGTTCGGCTCCTTTAATTTTTCCGAAAGCTTTGTACTCGGGCAGCGACAGCGAACCGCTCTGAATACCGCACTTCTTGTTTGGTCTATTGACAAAAAATAATAATTTATATTTATTCGGGCCACTAAAAAATAAAAAAATATAGATGGGTTTTATTTAAAGGAAGTCTGGTTTCGGAAGTTTTAAAAGCATTATTTGTTACCAAGAATTTTTTTATGGATTGAAAATATATTTTTCATCATAGAGTCTTAGTCGGTTAACAGCTGTTAGAGAGCAATAAAGGCAGGAATATATTTGTCATAAAGTATGGAATCCAAAAATCTGAGCAATACAAGTGGTGCGGCAAAAAGGCGTAGACAAAAAAAACTAGAAAATGCTAGAAAAAAGCTTCCAAAAATTTCTAATTTTTTTTCTGGCAAGTTAGTTAGAATTGGAATTTAAAGATATTATTACAAATTTTGCTGAAGTAAAAGCGCGACGTAAATCATTTATATAATTTTTTTTATCTATTATTTTAGACCTATATGTTTATCAAAAATGTTAATTTACCCTGAATTTACGGTTTTGTTTTTGCATAATATATAAATTTGTTTTATCTAAAGAGGAATAATAATTTCAGTCTCATGCGAATACATCTTTTTTTAAAGTTTCGATTTTCATGGAGAAACACCTATTTCTCTAATTTACGATATTTTAGCTTAAGTAAGTAAGTAATTTTGAGGGGCCTGAAAAATAATTTTGCTGGGGGGCCCAAATTTTGAAGTTCCGCCACTGCCTCTAGCACCAAATCTGGAAAGGTACACATTCAACGATATTACACTGAACAAATATATTACAGTACTTCAAGGCTACGCAAGTTATTAAGGTTTAAAAACTTTAAAAACGCTTATTCTTCAAAAATTTAATTGTAAAAAATATAGGCATTCAGTTGTTTACAAGATATTTATTTTTGATAACACTCATCCCGAAAATGTATAAAGAAAAGAACATCGCTATTGCCAAAATATCTGGTTTCATATATATACAAATTATCACATCCTATCTAAATTCCTTACTAACCGCATCGTGCCGAGAACATCTGAAAACCCAACTTGCTTCAGATAGAGATAACCTCTCTCAGTTGAAATAGGAGAACACCATCAAGTGTTATTCGATAGGATGATTGGAATGTGTAAAATTTTAGGAAATCTAAGGAAATATGTACGTAATTAGTACTAATTGCATGGAAAAGAAAGGATTAATAAACATGCATAAATATGTGTTAGATATTTATTTGAATATTGTAACGAACATGACCGATACACCAAAATTTATGTTAACAAAAAGAATAAATAGCAAGGAACAATTCCTACACTTAGGTCGTAATGTATCTAATCTACTGAAGCTCTAATCTGCAACATCATGTGATCTATCGAAAGAGTTTAAAAGTCTGGAGCACAGAGAAAATAATTTTATTCTTTCTATAATGAAGAAAGATTGTCATTTGGAGCACCTTGTAGTCCTTTTACCTGCATATTTTCAGAGTCCTATAAGAATTCTTCTGTTTATGGCAGTTGTGATCTTACCAATAAATATTCTGACAAATTTAGGGATATAAATAAGTGTTGTTAGTGTAATGACTGACCCATCATAGTCAATAGTTTCATAATAATTTATTGTAAGCTAACAGTAGATATTTTTTTATTTCTTTTATAATCCTATTTCATAATATATTTCTACTTTTTATTATTTTTAAGCTTAGTTTCTTTAACTGGATTCTATTAAACAACTATTTAAATAGAAATTAATATTGGGTTAATTTAAATATTTTAACTACAGAAACTTTGTGAAACAAACTTAAATAAATAGAAGCAACTATAAATTTAGAAACAAAGATATACACGAAGTTTAATGTCTACAGTTGTTTAAAACGCCAAATTTATGGTTGGGGAATGAAAGGAAATATACAAAATTTCACAAAAAAACTAAATCATTAAAGAAAGTCAAAGCTCGCAATTCAAAGTAATTCAAAGTAAATAATAGAATACTTATGTTGAGTATTACGAATACTTATCACTAGGCAGAACATCCATTTGTTAGATCAAATATAAATTCCAATAGAATTTGCAAGGTACTTCGCAATTTTATTTCTCAAACCGGAGTTCCGTAATTTTTGACAAAAAAGTTCTCTAAAATAGTTGACTTGAAACTGATGGCGCGCGGGCGCATGTCACTTGGTGCGATTTACGAATGCAACATCACAAAAGATAACAACTGTCTCTTTGTCTCATAGCATAGGTTTTTCGTTGAATTTTCGAATTTGGATTAATGGCCAGGTTTTTCCTATAATTTCCTATAGTTCGACGAAGTAGGCAGAGGTCTGTGTTTTATAAGCAACATTCTTGAGAAAGCTGTTAGGGGCTAGAATTACAAATAAATTTCAGGAGATTTAGAACTCCCTCCCAGTGCTCACCAATGTTTTTGATGCAGTAAAAAGAAGAATGAGATGTTTGGAAGTAGAAGGTGGACACGTCTCTTATTTAGTTTAAATTTATAATTTTTAGGTTCTTTGTTGTAGATGTTTTTTTCTAAATTCTGTATTATGCAGTGACAATGACAATAATATAAATTTCTTAAAAATGAAAACTTCAGAACTTAAGAGTTTTATTTTTCATTCACCTATACCTTTTACCTATGTTACCTTTCAAGAGTAATAATCCAAGACATGCGTGATTGATTCCACGGCATACTTTGAGGTCTTTTTTTGTCTTACGTTAGGTCCTAACCTAAACGACTTTATTTTTAATCTACAGGGTGTTAAAACTTTATTTTTTAAGATGTTTTTGCTAAGTAATTAGAAGATGCAAATTAGTATGAAGTTAAAACTTTGTGACAATTTTTAATGCATAAAGAGATGTCTTTTAAGCAAAAAAATGTTTTCCTTATTTTACCAGTGGTGTGCACAGAGATAACGCTAAGAATTTAATTTTTTTTTTAAGTAGAGTTTTTCTCAATCTAATAGAGTTTATGATTAGGCAAATAAAACTACACAAAAGCCATCTCTTGAATTTAAATTGAAACAATTTAAGAAATAACTTTTGTGTAGTTTTATTTGCTAAACCATAGGTCCTATCAGATTGAGAAAAAAGAATGGTGTACTTATATTTTTTTTATTAAACCTCGAGCTTTACCCTTGTGCATGCCACTGCTAAAAAGAGATAAACAGTTTTTTGCTTAAAAGACTCCTCTTTATGCATTAAAAAGTGTCACCAAATTTCAACTTGATACTAATTTGCGTCTTCTAGTGTTTCAGGAAAAACCTTTTTTTAAATTTTAATACCCTTTGTATTAAAAACACAATCCTTTATAATCTATATGATCTTTTTGTCTTAAAATTGAGTAAGAAATAATACCTTGAAGCTTGTCCACATACTTTATTAACATCCTGTATACATATAGTGATGATCTGAGTAAAACACACGCTCTGTCTTACTCAAATCGGCACTATATGTATACAGGCTGTTAATAAAGTATGTGGCCAAACTTCAGGGTATTATTTAGAAGCGCATTTAGGGGGGGGGGGGCGCCTGAAGCCTTATACAAAAAGGACTTCAGCAGCGAATTTTATAAAAATAAATATTGTAACATAAAACATATTCACCATTCCTACATATTCTACAAAACACTATAAACAAAAACAAATATTTGCCGTCTCGTAAGGTCTTTCAAATAAATTATACCACTAAAATATGAATAATAGATCAATACTAATGTGTTATATAAAAAATGCAAGCCTTTATTGCATTTTCGATTTACATGGTTTTAGATTGTTTCTAAAAACATTCTTTACACATCTCACCACGATTTTATCAACATTTGCTCTGGATCGTTTTGGCTTTTAAAGAAAACAAATAACCAAATAGTTTTTTTTCAAGAACTATCCCTTTTGACGGTAATCTTTTTCGAAAAACAGCTTTTTCTAAAACGGATTAACGAAACTTTTCCAAAATATTTTCTCGAATACATATATTTCGACAATTTCGACCGTACATTTTTTCAAAAATTTCCTGACAGCTTTTTCAAAGATCATCTTTTTAAAACGGATTTATGAACTATTTTCTCGAAAGTACATTTTGTCAAAAACGTCTTCAAAAAATAATTTCTAAAAAATAGGTAGATACATTTCCGAAAATTAATTTTTTTGGAAACAGTATTTACAAAATTAAATTATAAACTCTAGTAGCTAGGAAAATGTTAATGAACAAAAGACGAAAAAAGATCCTGAACAACCCTATATGCACCTTCTTTGGGTTTGATCAGGTTTCCTTAGGTTTGAAAAAATAGTATATCGTGTATCGAGTAGGAAAAATAACATATTCTAATATTCTCGGACAAGGATGCAAATTGGTGGACGAGGCGAAGAATATGTTTGTCCTACGAGGTGCACATAAGTACTATTTTTTCTGCGATCGAAAATGAAATAGAATAAATAATAAAATAAAATTAAGAACTTTAAGTAAAAATGTATTAACATGACCTAATAAATCGCTTATGCTTAACTTTGCGGTTGCTTGACAACCACTGTTTGATTATTGTTGTTTCTTTATGACAAGCGATGTCAGTACAAATTTCGCTTTTTGTGTTCTGCTTGCTGTTAATTTATTTCATGTTTGCAAGATTGTATGATGTGAATAAACGAATTTCTCTACGGGAATATTTTATTCCCGGCCTAGGGAATATATTTGAATATAATTGAATTTTGAGTTGGGGGACCCTCAAACCAGTGCGGGCCCGGGGAATTTGCACCCTCTGCCCACCCCCCTCTTGACGGGCCTGCCTGTCGCTTGTAAGCTAAGATGACCAACTGTTCTATTTTTTTTTCAACAAACATCTATTTTGATGTAAAATTTTGTAATTTTTTTCGAAAAACAGCTTCTTCGAAAGATGCTTTTTCGGAAACAAAATTTTTTCGAAAATATTTTGTTTAAAAGAATCTTTCAAAAATACATTTTTCGAAAATATATTCTTTAGATAACATAATTTTCCTAAATTATGAACTCTACTGGCTTATAGAAAATATCAATGAAAAAAATGACAAAAAGATCCTGAACTAACCTAAACGAACCGTTTTTGTGTTCGGCCAGGTTTATGTTGCCTTGTGTCTGCTATGTTACTTTGTAGTAAATTACTTTCCAAACAGTTTTTTTTTAATATAAATATTCGAAGTCTTTTTCGAAACAATGTTTCAAAAAATGTACGTACTTGTTTCCTTTAAAAAAAATCGAAAAGTGTTTAAAAAAAATTCGAAAAGTTGGTTTCCGAAAAAAAGTTTTGAAAACATCCCCGTATTCGAAAATATATGTAAAAACAAACGTGCCTGCAAGAAATATGTTTCCGAAAAATTTTCATAGATCAGTCCAAATGGACAGAAGGTATAAATAAAAAAAATGCTAGAATTTTGGTAAGTTAAATGAGAAACCGTTCTGATTTCGTAAGAACAGGTTTAGATAGTTCGTCCATTATAAATTAGTGCACATTTCTTAGAACCCTAAACAATAAAAAATAATGTCGCACACGAACTTGTCCGTTTTTTTTTGTATATACTTTTGTATAGCTCGAGGTGACATTGTGCCCCCCCCCCCCTCCCCTAGACGAAATTCTCAATCCGTTCCTGGACCCTGCATATTTAAGTAAGACACACCCTGTATATACATAGGTAACATACAGGGAGTATAACGGTAATGAGTCGCAAGCTGTCCTTTATTACTTAAAAACCATACTAAGCCGATAAAAAAACTCTAAAATATATTTTTATAATATAACGTATAATTATAACGTTTATAATAAACAGAGATACATTTTTTCATAAATATGTCACAAAGCTCGCTAGTTATAAAAATTAGTTTTTTTTTTAATACAAGAACTTATCAGTAATTATTATAACATGTGAGCTGAGCAGTGGATAATATAAAAATTTATAAAAAATAATATTCGCAACTTATTTAGCTATTGTAAATATGACCCTATTTTAAAAATGAAAAGAACAAAGTATATTTAGATAATAAAAGATCAACACCATCACTTTCGTTGCTCTTTTACTGTGGCATCTTTCAAGCAGCCTGTCAGACATAAGGTACCCGTTCCGACGGACCAAATCTTCAGGCCTCCATGGGCCCACTATTAGCCCGTCAATGGGCATTAATTTCTAAGGCTTTTGTAGGCCTTTCCAACCCACTGCTCCCGTTCTTAGTCTATTGTACTACCGGCTGAATCCATTTGATGTGCTTTTCAACTTATTAATGTGCTTAAAAGACCCCTGTAGGACGAAGTCCGTCGTTATTTGTTATTTTTGACAAATTGTAACTCTAGACGGAGATGGTCTTTATCTCTTTATGTGGAAAAAATCGGCTTGTAATTATTGTGACCAATGCATTGTTAATAAACAACTCGTAAGGCATTTGTGGTTTTAGTATAAATTCTGTGAAATTTAATAGTATAAAGCCAAGGAAGTATCATTCATAAAATATATTTCGGTATAAAATGGGTTAAACTATCATTACCTAGCTCTTAATAATAAGATATCGATAAGGACTCTCAAATTGTCACAATCTTAAATTCTTTTAAATTCTGTTAGGTTACTTTATTACTTTAGCTTCAAGTGTGACGTTGATGAGTTAGCACCATTTCACCACAGTTACCAATTTGTTTGTTAATATGAGCAATGTAAATTTTTATTCAACTTCTAAATACACTTCCGATCAAAGAAACGGACAAGAAAAATATTACTTACGTTTAATGATCAATAACTTTTTAAATATAAAATCGATTTTGATGAAATTTTCGATTGATTAAAGACACATTCATTGGGTTTGTGCGATATATTCCAGTTTTCAGAAAATACTCATCATTTTGCCATTATGAAAAGAGGAATAAAAGTAATATTTTTAGACCTAAACTTTAAACAGCCTGTGGAGAAATTGGGCAGTGGGATAATGTTGTGATATGTCTAATCTTGAAGCCCACCTTTCAACATTATTTTTTTCTATTTATTTCGATATGTCTTTTCTCAAAGAAAGTATAAATTTTTAAAGGAAACCTTCCGATTTTTCTCCTATACGTTATTTACATAAAACAATAATGATAATACGTTGCGTAGCAACTGTAAGTTCGCATATTGAAATGTCATTATATTGAAATTACTTAACCCACATTTCTTTCTAAAAAAATAGGACCAGAAGAAGTAGCACGCGCTGTTGCATTGAATGATACAATACAAGAGTTTCTGCTAGAGATGATACAAAATACTAGGAACAGGTACCTTGTAACATGTATGAGCGCGTAACAGATGGGTACAGGTAACAGGTATCGATTTTACCGAAAATACTAGGTTCCCCTGTACGCGTATTTTTTACTCATCGGATCGGAGTCACGGGTCGGCCGTTCAGCAGATACATACTTTGACAAGTATTATTTTCGCGAAATACGCTTTGTTGAACAGCGAGCGCCGCCGACCCCGGGATCTGTCTCGGTGTATGGAGTATTTTCAGTATCTTGATATTTGATACGATACGAAGTAATAGGTACGATCATTGATTCGTATTTCTCTGCCACGCCGCGCCGCGCCGTTTCAGCTGTTATTTTTTAATTCTGATATTTTCCCCGAAAGCGCGTTCCTGCACACAAGATATAAGATGTACAGATTATATTATTTTATTATTTATATTATTCAGGGTGAGTCGGGAGGAACGCACCAAATCTAGGAGTGTATCTACACGCAAATATAAGTCGAAAGTTGTAATCAGATTTTTTTCCAGTTACAAAGTTTTAAAAATATGATAAAGATTGCTTTTTTTTTGTCGATGTAACACTATCCGGACACCTTTAATTTTGGAATTTTAACACATTTTTTATTGATAGTGATATTACTTCCGTTTATAAATCACCTTTAATGTGGAAAACACAATATTTTAACTCAGAAATTACTTTATTAGTAAGGAAACATGCTTTTTGTGAACCATTTGATGGTTTTGCAACATATTTGAGGTTAAGGGAAATATCAATTTTGGATGACGTTTTGGATTATGGGAACACAGTTGGAGTGTTGTCACATTTGTTATTTTTTTGGTGTTTTAATTCTTGTTTGTGAAATTTTAGCATTAAAGCTGTTGTTAGAAATAACATAATTTCTTGTTGTGGCCATGGAGTCGTGAAATACGTTCTCGGACAGGTTTGCTCAGTTTAAGGTTTCATCAATATTTTTAAAATTTTTTATCTTTGTTACGTTTTATACTGCGAGTGCGCGATTCATGTTGGTAGAATATTTTGGCAACATTTTATTATGCAATTTTTCAAACTTCAATAATTTTTTTAATAAAAGTAGGTACCTACTGAATATTCCGCAATTTTTTTTGCAAATAAATACCATTGGAAATACTTATTTTTATTTGACTTGTGAGAAAACTCTTAATTCGGGTGTCCGGAAAGTGTTCCGGACCCCAAATGAAAATCGGATTGCAACTTTTAAGTTTTGTTGACTTATATTTAGGTACACATAAAATACACTCCTAAAATTTGGTGCCTTTCCTCCCGACTCACTCTGTATATAGCCGGAAAAGAGCACGAAATAAATTAATTTGATTATTTAAGAGCAATAAATAATTTGTTTTGTTAATTATTACGTAACGTATTTTAGTTGCATGATATATATTTTCTGATGTAATGAAATTTATGTTTTTTAAAATGTATTTTGAATTGTACTTTTTACTGTACTAGGTAAAAAATAACAGGTATTTGAAACAGGTATGAACTTGGAACTGGAACGTAACTTACCTGTTACCGGAAAAAACTGTTTTGTGTCAAGTCTAGTTTCTGCTATAATAATCCGACGCAGATTACAGGCAGCCCAGCTGAAGTCAACAGGGGCGTACCGGCGTTGAGGGGGGAAGGAGAGGAAAAATATCCAACTATGAGAAGATAAAAATTCAAAATTGTCGACCGTTTTTTTTTTTGCAAATTGCCTCCGAGAAAAACTGTCGACATTTTTTTTTATAACTGCGTGATCTTTTTACGTTTGCTGAAATTAAACTGTCGACCTTTTTGCAAATTTTCCCAAAACTCAACTGTCGACGTTTCTTGGTACAAGGTTTTAATAACCAACTCGTACTCTAATTAGCCAACTCGGGCAGCCACGGGTGGGACGCCCCCCCCCCCCATATGGCCCCCCCTGGAAGGCCAGTGATTATTCAGCAGTGCTACTCCGGGTGGTTATAGGGTTCGACACAAAGTAATCGTGTTGTTTTTGTCTGCCGATCATTCGACAGCAAACGTAAAACAGAGTGCAAAAATATCGCTTTGTCTCTACAAATAAAATTCTACGACTAAAAGTCTCACTGCAGAGGTCTACTTCGCAGCGTTGCCAATGTGTCGCCGCCTTTTTACTGGCGAAACTTTTTAGAATTACTGGCATTTTTTTCTGCGATTACCGGCACTTTAGTTAGGTTAAATGAAAACATATAATACAATAATAAGCGCTGTCGGAAAACGATTAATCCGATCAACCCTAACCATCTCGTATAAAAGGATGAACTTTTGTCTTCTTACAGCACATATTCTGGAAAGCATCATCTCAAAACAATAAGTTTATAGATGTTTATTAAATTATAATGAGTTTCTGACGCCTCCTAATTTTTCTTTTCCTAAAGTCAAATAAAAAATATTATATTCATTTCAGAGTAGGTAGCTACCAACTACGTTATTCTCGTCTGAAAATAAAGACATATCTCGTCCAGCCCCCTGTCTAACTGAAGTAAAACATCCCCTAAAAGGGATAACAATAAAATTAATTTTTGTAAAAAAAGCATTTATCAAACCCAAGTAACCGTTACACTTCTTCCAATAAAATTAATTTCCCACAAGTACAGAGATAGCGACGTTCCTAGTCATAAATCCACAAAAGCCCAAAAAATAAACTTCTCTATGCTCCTGTGTGTTCTCTAAATAACAGAAATTGCTTACGGTGAACAATGACATCATAATTCTCGGCAATTGTCATCCGAATTCTGGAGCTCTTCCCAATTTCTGGTAGATAAACGACCCGCTAACTAGAGCATTGTGTTCGGAACACCGAAACCCATCATTGACCCCGTCTACAATAACTTAACTTATCAAAATGATCCTTCTCTTTAACTGCCATTGACTTCCGCGGCCGAGGGTTGTTGAGCTTCCCTATGGAGTGCCACTAATTCACGGATCATCATGTCATCTTTATAGAAACCGGGGTTGGGAGGGTTTAAAATCTAAAAGGACGTAAATGTAACCATTAGGCCATGTTGCTACGTGTTTAAAATTGAAATTGTAACTATAATTAGGGTTAAAAATATATCTCACGTATTCTGAGTATTTTGGGGGTGGGCGCTCCCCACTCATTAAGTTGTTTTTTCAAAGGGAAATTTAATTTTCGGTATTTTTATTTACACGTTTAGAGATATTTACGATAATTCCATTGCAATGTTAAGGATTAGTTACATTAGTGAGCTTTCTTAGATCAGGTTGATTCTGTAAAAATATACTTTCAAATCTCTTTATTCACATTCCGGATTTACATTTCATTTTCCTATTACTACTGCTAAACAAATAGCATTGATCCTTAGAAATAATAAACATAATTAAAATATTGGTTGCGCAGACCACCGGATTTTGCGATTTTAAAATTATGCTTATCATCAGCAAAAACTTTCTGTTAACTCTGAATATCACACTTTTTAATAAAGCAAATATGGATAAAAACACAGAGGCGTATATATAGGGGAATGGGGGAGAGCTCAAGTTAGCTGTTAAGACCTCTACCAAAAAAAACGTCGACAGTTGAGTTTTAAGAAAATTCGCAAAAAAGGGACAGTTTAATTCCAGCAAACATAAAAAACGTCGACAGCTTTGCTCGGCGGCAATTTTTAAAAAAAGGTCAACAATTCTGAATTTGTATCTTCGCACAGTAGGATATATTTTCGCTGCTTCTTTCCCCTCCCCCCGCCCTAAAGTGCTTTCTATACGTCCCTGATAAAGGTGTTATATTAAGAAACAATTTGGATTTCTTATGCCTAATATCAATAGATATTATTATTTTACTATACCAGCTGGCAGTCTGTGATTAATGTTGATCATTAATTATGCAGAATAATACACAAAAAATGTTTTGTTCTTCCCAAAACATCCCACCGAGGGCGTTTAAAAGCAAAACGATGGTATTTCGCAAGGTGATATTCTAGATTATTTAAAAAGGCATATGGTCTACTTTGCACTTTTCGTATAAATTTATTGTATTTGACTACAATTTGTTATGTAAAATTTTTCATAGTTCTTTTTGATAGAAATTGTAAAAATGTTGTAGGTACCTTATTTTTATTATTGTAAAATTTATCCCTCACATATTTGTAATGGTAATAACTAAGGCTGCCCACCGTGAGTGTCGCTACAGTAGCATTACATCGCGGGGAACTTGGCAGTAGCAGCAATTTAGTTTAGCTTTGTCACTTCTTAATTCCAGTTTTCTCTCGCGTCACTGTAAATTTGGTAGTTCGTAATATGCCAAAAGTGTGCAGTAACACGCGACTGTTTGCGCACATGGTTAGAAGGTTTATATAGGAATTTCCTGATTTAAAATATAATGGGTCGCAAATAATATGTGTGGTTTGTCAGCGAAGGTTATTAGCCTTTAAGAAATCTTTATGTATAGGGCAGGTAAACAGTGCAACACATCCATTAAAAAAAGTAGCCAACACCTTTATACTGTAATGTGCCGTTATTTATATTAAATAAAGAACCATTTCGTCAGTTTTGGAAGAAATATGATCCTAAATGGAAACTTCCCGGGTTTTATATTTTTCGTTTCTTGACATCTGTGTAGAAGACCAAAATGCTTACCACGCTCAAGCCGAGCGTGCTAGACATGCGCACGGAATTTCAGGAGATGTACTTTGGTATCTACATTCGAAGCCATCCACTTTCAAGAATATATCTTCAATAGCAAAGGTACAACTACGTATTTAACTTTTTTACCCAATTTATTTTTTCGACTTCTTTATTATTCGTGTTTTATATTTTTCGTTTTTTGACATCTCCGTAGTAGACCAAAATGCATTCCACGCGCAAACCGAGCGTGCTAGATATGCGCATGGAATTTCATGGGATGTGTTTTGGTGTCTACATATAAATCCATTCACTTTTAAGAATATAAATCCAATAGTAAAGCTACTACATATTGAACACATTTCTACGATTTCTGCGATGTCTTACTTTTTCCAGCATTCCAAACTAAGTGACATTTTAACACCGCACGACAAGAATATGGGATAAAACATCAACAATTTTATTAGAAAAATATAAACACTATTTAACAACCATTTTTTCGCTGCATCGGACATCGCTTACGGAAGCGACTTTAGAGACATACGCCATGCTGCAAATGTTTAGCCGAGCCAATCCGGATTTTTAATGCTAACTGGGTAAGTATTACATAATATTATTCAAAGGATTATTATCACTTATACATAGTTGCTTATATAGGCCGCCACTGGT
This sequence comes from Philopedon plagiatum, assembly GCA_963971165.1. NCBI lineage: Eukaryota > Metazoa > Arthropoda > Insecta > Coleoptera > Curculionidae > Philopedon > Philopedon plagiatum. The sequence continues at coordinate 32,644,572 of OZ020189.1, forward strand.
GTGGCACTCAAGTGGGTAGCCTTAGTAATAACGTAATAACGCTACTATTTTGCTTATGTCCAATTTCTCTAATTTAAAAATAATGGTATATTATTCACGAGCGGTAATGACAGTAATTATTTACGAGAATGTTTCGCGACACCAGCTGCTAGTTTCGTAAATCATCCGAGTAAATAACAGTCATTACCGCGAGTAGAATATTATACTTTTCCTATATGACTATTTTATTAAAAAATCTTAAAATTGAATTAGTAAAAATTTTCTAAATTATAAATGTACCTACTTTCAAATTTAAAAAATGTTTACCTCTTACATTAGGTTAATGTTAATTTAGGTTACCAGTATATTTCTGACACAATGATTTGCCCTTTTCTTTTAAGTGTCCGCCATAAAGTTGACTACATATATGAAAAATTTTTGATATTGATAGGTATTTTAAGAAAAACTAGATTTGGAGTTCCCTTCTGCATGTCCGACAACCAAAAAAACTGGTTTGGTGGGAATTTAAAAAAAAGTTGACGGTGATACCGAAAAATGAGTCAAATTGACAAGTTACGAAAAATTTTATTAACAATTTCGGTTGATTTGATGATTGCTCCCATATCCCAGTTCTGAACCATTTCTGAGAAAAAATATGAAGATACAAACTTTTCCCGTACCAACGCCATGAAAAATCATGAATTATTTTTTTCCTTGAAAATATCTTTATTGAACTAAATTACATAGGTTTGTGTCAGAACTAATCAAATATTTGTGAAATAGACACTTTGCGGAAAATAAATTCAAAAAATTCGGTCTAGTCATGTCGCTATCTATAGTCATGCCCTGTATATTGATGCACATAAGATTATCCAACATTTTCGGACCGCCAGTAAAATTTAGGCGAACTAAGAATTACCATTCAAACATAATAATACATTATTTTTCATACCTAATTAAATTTAGTATTTGTTAGTAAAAAAACAATTTATGATTTTTCATAGCGATGGTACGGTTAAAGATGTATATTTTTTCTCAAAATTGGTATATCGGATCCTCGGTGCATTCTAATCAATTTTACTTAATAAAATTCTTCGATATCTTGTCAATTTCAGCCATTTTTCGGTACCACCGTCGACTTTCTTTTATATTCCCACCACACCCGTGATCACATGGCATGTGTTAATAGTATATTACATAACAAGTGTTGAAAGTGACATTTTTCACACGAGTGGGAATGTTGTCGCACGAGGCGACAGCCGAGTGCGATAATCCCACGAGTGTGCGAAAATTACTTTCACACGAGTAATGTACAATATTTTTCCTACGACCACAAAAATATTTACAAAAAATCCTCAATTTCTGTCTTTTAAAACCCTCACTTTCAACACTAACATTTTCATCAAGTGTGCTGAAAATAAAACAAATGAAATTGGCTCCATCTATTTCAATGTTATGTTCACAAGTACTTTTCAACACACGTGTTGAAATAGTTATTTATGAAACAAGTTGCAAAATGAGCGGCTTTTTTGCACTAGATGTGGAGATTGAACCACGAGCGCAGCGAGTGGTTCAACACATCGTGTGCAATACAATATTTTTTGTAATTCAGTTATTATTACGAACAATTATTAAAAAAATATTTGATTTGTTTAAATTCCATTTAGACTAAAATAATGTTAAAGGCATTTTTTGTTTCTATGGAAATAGCTTTGATAACAATAGTTATTTGAACATGAGTGTTAAAATGAAATCATATTACAACTTGTTTCAAAATGAGCCACATTTGACAATGAAAATCAATGTCAAAAAAGGTGATATTTCATAACTGAATTACAAAAAGTACTTTTATCCACGACTCGTCTATAATTTGATTATTATACATGAGTTTATGAAATAATAATAATATTCATTATTCACTAGTGAATAATGGTTTCATTATTCACCGCTTCCACGGATATCTCGATCCAAACTCCAAACAAGAGCTGTGCTCGATCCAAACCGGCTTGGAATGCGATTGTACGCACAAAATAAAAAACAGAGGTGGCTATGAAAACATTAGCTTCGTCACGTTGCGTTGTCACGCTGTTGTGGTTACTTTAATTCCGAGTTTAATTCAAAACGTCAACATTTAAAAATAAAAACATATATTAATATTATCTAAATTTTTTTGATAGTCCTGGATAAAGTATAGTATTCTACTCGCATATAATGGCTGTTATTCACTTGGATGATTTATATGACACTCGCCTGCGGCTCGTGTCATAAACTTCATCCGCGTGAATAACAGCCACCATTATATGCTCATTGAATAATATACTATTCAACACGCGTGTGATATAAGGCACTTTCTTACTCACTTTCATAGGTGGTCGTAGGAAAAGTACTTTTCAACACGCGTGTGATATAAGGCACTTTCTCGCCAAGTTAACCGTGCTTTTTTACTCACTTTCATAGGTGGTCGTAGGAAAAATAGATTTTTTAGTTGTCGGGCATGCAGAAACGAACTCCCAATAGCGTTTTTTTTAAACATTTATAATGCAATTTTTCCGCATGTAGCCATTTTTATGGCGGACACTGTATATTATACGTAAAAACGGCGAGTTAATAATATAAAGGCATTAAAAGTGCTATTAAAAAAATCTTACTTTAATGCAAGATTTAAACATTATACAAGAAAATTCCTGTAATTTGGGAATTACGCTTTTCCGATTGTCAAGTGGGTAAGTGCTTTGGAAAATTTGGCAACACCACAGATCAGCTCATTATTTTATTATGGTACAATATGGCGGTTTTTTTTTTAAATATAACTAGGTTAAACATTTTTCTAGTTTAATATATAAAATGATGGAATAATGTTAGTGCAAAACTGACTTGACTTGTTCAAATTACAAGCGCGGATTCAGGGGGGGGGGCATGTGTTCATGACACCCCCCCCCAAATCATCAATAATACATATAAGTATTAAAATATAAATATAAAAAAGTTGAAAAAATATATTGCTGTTCCCTGAATGACACCACCGCACCCCCCCCCCCCCAAACGAAGTTCTGGATCCGCGTGGCATCCACTTTTGTTGCCGATATAAATAATAGTTTAATTCGATTGTGCGAAACAGACCCATTTCATATTTTAGTACATATTTGTATTGTAATAAAACTACAAGATTCAAGTATGAATCTTTTGTTTATTTATTAAATGATTTAACACTGTAAGATTGTTTCGTATATGATGTACGTTTATATGATATAAATAAAAGGGACCTTTTATCTTAACACAGGCATTTATACAACTACTTGATTTCTTTAAAAAGAGCCTCTGAAGTGGCTATAAAATCTTTTATTATGAAGCATCCGTATGGGACAATGTTCTTTTATGGTTTACATTGTCATTCACCCTTTTAAATGCCATTCCCTGACAGGCAAAAGCTTTATAAGATTTGAGGACAAGTATATCTTTATTATTGCTATTTTTGTTGAAATAGTTTCATCGTGAAAAACTTCTGGACAAATTTGTATAAACCGAAAGGTTATTTAAAATGTATAATTTATAAAAATTAAATGTAAGTTTATGAATGCACTCTATAAAAAAATAAAAGAGTATAATAGAACTCTCTATTTTAACTGTATTTTTTTCACAGTACAATGTTCTGAAACATATTTTGATTACTCTTCAGATATAAGGCCACAAAATCCCATTAGGTTGAGTAAATATTCAATCAAATGTTGTACTTTGTTTCTACTAAAAACTGCAATTTATATGAGTTGTCAAACGAGGTTATATTACTCCACAGATTTCAAATTATTTTAATCTATGATTCTACATATTCTTGACAATTCAAAAAGAGACAGACCAGTCATTGTCCTTAAATTAATAAAACCACAAACAACACACCGGTAAATTGTCAAAGAATGTCAACCAAGAAGAGTGAAAAAACTAAAAAAGGAGCCAAAGACAGTAACAGCCCAGACACAAAATCTCAAGATGAATCAGTACCTGACGTGGCCCTTGACAAACCTGAAAATACGCAGGATATTAGAACAATAGTAATAACGGTAGACTCTTTTAGAAATGTAGTGCCTTTGTATCCTGTATCAGATATTAAAGCTAGTGTTAAGTATTTGGACAAGGATGTGGGAGAAACTGGAGTTGTACCTGTAACAGACGACGAGAGACTTCCAGTAAACGAAAGCGTTGAAACTTCAGTAGATATAAATTCGATTAGACAAGTAGACCAATTGGCATCAAATCCAATATTTTTGACAGCAGTGCAGTCGTCCGGAACTCTTGATCGCTCTTTATATGAGCAGATACAGGTATCTCAAAGTATACCTAAACCTCCAGAAGATGTTGAGAGTTTATTTAGTTTATATGAAGCATTTACAGGAGAAGAGGCCAATGTTAAAATACACGATATGAAAAGTCCCAAAAAGAAAGGTAGTTAAGATATTGTCTTATAAATAATTAGGATTAACCAGATTCATCATAAGATTAAGCGATTTGTTTTCTGATGACATACGTTCTTGGGAATTTATTCTATAGTTTTATTTAATAAATAAGTTGAAAATTAAAACTTTGGCTTACCAGGCAAGAATTCTTAAGCATAGTAGAAGAGCTTTTTTTTATTTTGGCTTACGTTTGAATTTCTGTCTGAGACTTTTTATTTCCTAGACGACAAGGTTTTATTGATGTTTAGAACGTGTTAAAATATAGAGCTAAAGTCAAAGCAATTTATAATTATTATTATTATTTATTTTATTTATTTATTTAGCGCTTGGCTAGTTAAATATACATCATTTATCACATATAACTACACATCGTTTTTTAAATGTCCAAAGAGTCTCTTATTAAAAATTCTTATACTGGATGCACTTTTTTACATCATCGGGCAATGCATTATATGGCCGAACTCCTTCACAAAATACCGTTTTTTGCAAAGCTGTTGTTTTAACAGACATTAACATTTTTCCTGGAACGAGTATTATAATTATGCGGTTGTAATCTTTTTTTCAAAAGGGTGTTTAGGTAGACTGGTAATTGATTATGCTCCATTTTGTAAATTAAAACTAAGTTTTCTCTTTTAATGCATTGCTCAACAAATAGACAATTTAATGTTAATAACATAGTTGGTATGGGGATATACCTATCGCATTTAAACTCAATCACTCACTGATCAGTGATCACCTTATTTTATTTTATTTATTTTATTTTGTTGCAATTGGAGCCTGAGCAAGCTTTCTTTAGTACATAAAATAAATAAAGGGCAGCAATAGGTAAAATGGAGTAAAATAATAGTATAATACACTGCGTTTTTTTAAATCGAGTCATAGGATTTTACGTGTTAAATTTTTAACCCATGTGAAAGCATGTTTTACTGAAGCAACAGTTCTGAAATTTGAAACAGCTAAAGTTTAGGGTCTTAGGTTTAGGAAAACTTTATCAATACGACAAAAAACTTTGGGAAATATATATAAAATCCAATTTTCCGATAAATCGTGCATCTTGTAACTTTTTTCTCTTAACTTTAGAGCAGGTAGGTGACGCACTGCCATTGTTACAAAATAATTTTTAAATTTGTGCATCGAAATTGTCGAAAATCTCTTTAAAATATGGATTTACACTACAGAGGAACGTATTCAGAGAGTCTCAAACTACATCAGATGAGTATCGGCACAAGAAGTGGTCGATAACTTTGCCGCTTCTTATCTTGACCATCTAGTCCCGTCCAGAACAACAGTACAACAATTCCATAAAAAAATTGTAACCACCGGATATATCGTAAGTTCTCACGTGAGGAGAGAAAGAAACGCAACAATCCAGGAGTAGTTGCTACAAAATGATTATTTTCTTAAAATGCAGTTTTGCGAACCGTGGATAGAACGAATTAACAACGACCAGTGATGGGCGGATTTGGGTATATACCGATATTGTATGGGGTATATACCCGATCTTGGGTATATACCCAATATACCCGCTATATACCCAAATCCGCCCATCACTGACAACGACCATCCCCAATCAAACCATCACAAATAAAATATTATTCTGGGATGAAAGTACTTTCGGTACAAATGATACAGTCAACAAACAAAATATGATAATATGGGCGCGAGAAAATCCTTACATGATTGAGGAAACGCATACCCAGACAAGGCAGAAAGTGAACGTTTGGGTAGGAATTCTTCCAAACAAAATAGTTAGACCATCTTTCATAGAGGGTAGTCTGATAGTTGAAAAATATTTAGAACTGTTCCAGTTCGAAGTTATCCCAGCGTTGGGGAATGCTGATCAAAATGACAAAATAATTGTTCAACATTATGGAGCTTCCGCTCATAGTGCAGCACCGACTTTTTGAATGCCACGTTTCCAGGCCGTTTTGGGCTTTTTAAATGGTCAGCGCGGAAGCCCCAATATTTCGCCTTTAAATTGCTTTGCTATCAATCCTCGAAAGTGTTCGATATTGTTAGAAGCAGACCAACAGTGTGGAAGAGCTTCGTAACAGAATTATCCAGGCTTCGCGCACCATTACTCCCCGGCAGCTCCTGAACGTTAGAAGACATGTCCACGACTGTCTGGGTTTTGCTAGGCGCAATTTGGAGGCCACTTTGAATAATTTATTTAGAAGATTTTAATCTTTACTGTTGATATTTGTTAAAATAAATTTTTGAAAGTTGTTTACTTTTGTGGATATTATTTGTGTGAAAATGATTGAGTGAATAATAAAAATCGAACTGTGCTTTCTATTAAAAAAAAATGAAATAAAAAGAGCTGAATAAATTAGACTTTGTACGCCTTGTATAAGGGTCAGAAAAGTTGACATTCATCTTGACATCTTGTTTGCCCGCTAGGTTTGTACATACAGGATGCATTGAAAGATACTTTTTATTAAAAAAATAATCGCATTTTTTAGTTATCTCCGTAGATATTTTAGGATAGATATTGCCCTGACCTAATTTAAGAACCCACAACTTTGTTTGAAGTTTTAGCTGTATCGATACAGTAGAAAAGATCCTAACATGGGGTTTAAAATTTAACACGTAAAATCCTATGACCCGAGATAAAAAGAAAATGCAGTATATTAACATTTTGGTATAATAGGATAGACAAAAGATATACGTCGAAAAATCCAATTTTCTTACCTAATTTTTTACAAAAATAGTGTATGTGATTGGCAAAATTTAGTTGTGGATCTAAATATACTCCTAGGTATTTTATTTCCTGCTCTTACAGGCTCAATAAGCGAGCCATTTATATAAGGAGATTTTCCTAAAGCTAAATATTTTTTACAGTTTGCTGTTGACCCTATAACCATACATTTGGTTTTCAATTAATTTAATTTCAGTTTATTCTGAAATAACCAGTCGTAAAGTAAAGTTAGCTGATTATTATTTAATTTAATAATTATTTCGTCAAAATCTACTCCTGATACAGAAATAAGTGTATCATCAGCAAATAAACTGACAAAGGAATCCTGTAAAGAGCTATAAACGTCATTTATATAAATAATAAATGACAGTGGGCCTAACACACTACCCTGTGGCAAAAATTATTCACTTTTTATTTTCTCTGATATTTTATTATCTACCTTAGTTATACGATACCTGTCTCTTAAGTAGTCCTTATTCCACTTTAGAGCACTATCACTAATACCATATCATAATTAATTTTCTTACTATGATCTCCCGGTCTGTGGTTTCGAACGCAGACTGAGCACCATGTTGTTTTCATTAATATCGTTTCTTCACTTCAACTTTTTTGATGTTTACTAACGATGGTTTCAAGGATTTTGTCGACGGCAGGCAATAGATATATTGGTCTAAATTCAGCAGGAGTTTTGGGTTTATTCACTTTCGGTACTGAACTATCATACCAGTTTTGAAGGCTCCTGGGTCCTTTCCAGTCATTAGAGAGATTTTTATTAAATGTAATAAGGGATATCCTACAGGTGCGGCCCTTGAGTTTTTTTACAGGTGGGTCAAATTTTGTGAGTAACTATTGATATCAACGTAACAAGGAAAATACACGTTTTTAATTAATGAAGATTTTTTAATAATGTGCCTAGTTCTGCCAAGAAATTATTTGCCTACAAAAAATGACACCACAAAAACATGAAATATTAAAATTGCATTTTTGCTGTGACTTTTTCAAATTACGTGAAAATATTTTTAATATTATTTTTTTTATAATTTACTCACCTTTTACGTAGTTAAATGTGTTCGTATATCAAATCGATCCTTCTATCCTTCTGTTAGGAGAAATGTTCACTTACTAGCTCATTAAAATTATAAGTACTTTTTATAAAAGATTTTTCAATGCTTAACATAGCTAAAGCGCTTAACTTTGTATTTCTTAAGAAAGTCTTAATCCTTTTTAATGTCGAAAAGCACCTCTCACTTTCCTCTGTCGTCATTTGAATAGTACATAAAATCTCTAATATTTTTACGCTTTCCGAAAACGTTTCACTGAGGTTCATTTCTAACAAGAGTGTAAAATGGCAACAGCACCCGCACTATTATAAAAATCTTCACGACTAAATAAAACGATGATTCTTATTTAAGCTTGGAAACGTTTATCATCTCATTATCATTTAAATGTTTTGTCAGTAACGCCAGTTTTAGTCCGTAACAAATCATCGGTACAAAACAAAACACACGGAAAACAAAAAAGGCATATTTTACGTTGCACCCGCAAATCCAGTCAGAAGTATTGTACATACTTGGCTTAAAATATCTGCTGATGTTTTTCCCTCTGTCTTTTGTGGTCCGTTTTAGATCCAGAAGAGGTTTGGGGCGTCCTTTTTCTTTAATTTCTAAACTTTTTCAAAGGTTAATGCACTACTTATTTTACACTGCAGTATTTGCCTTTGCACTGTTAAAGCCATTGTTGACATAAGTACTCTAATACTAGTACTACACAAAAGACACAACACAAATATCAAATAATATCCAAACAAAACACAACAAAATTAGGTCGAAAGACAAAACACTTCTTCAACTTAACAAATGCCGGCGACAATTAATAATGAACGATGAACAAGAATTTGGCGGCAGCACGGATACAATTCTTAAATATTAATACGTCGAGTTCTGCGTTGCCAAGCTATTGGCAAAGTCGTAATTAATTTTCAATCGCCTCATATTGAAAATTCCAGTTTCGCTTTTCTATTGTTTCTGCGATTTCATTTATACTGTCCGCATAATATTTGTTAAAATTTTCTTCTATACTGCAATTATAAATTTCATCGTCAACCTCTTTACAGCCTGTCTGCTGTTTTTTGTTGCCTAATAAGTCCTTGAACGTTCTCCACATTCTCTTTCCGTTTCCTTCACTTCTATTAATAGTTTGGTCATAATATCTGATTTTTTCGATACGAATGGGCTTGCTTTGTTGCATTGTACAACATTCTTGCTGTTAATAATTTTCAACTAATATTCTTTTTTTAAATATTTTTAGGTAAAAAAGGAAAATCTGAGAAGGACCCAGAAGATAACAAAAGTAAAACAAGAGCAGCGTCCACCGTCAGCAAAAATTCCAAAATATCCAAAAAATCCAAAGGCTCCAAAGCCTCTACAGGAACAGGCAAAAGTCAAGCCAGCGATGTACCGGTTGTAAAGTCGGAGGTTTATGGTATGTGTGTAATTGACCTTATTCCTCTCTTCTATGGAGAAGTCTCTTTTACAGAAAAAATAATTTTACAACCAGTCAAGAAATCCTGTCAAATGTTAAGTACCTTTAAAAATTTTCCAGAAGTAACTGTAACAGTATCAGTCAAAGAAAATGTCCCGCTGTTGGATACAAAGAACGTTCTAAATTGTACTATTGAATCGATTTGTAATGTCCCGACATTAATGTCAACAGATATGGATTGTAAAATTTGCGTATGCTTACCACTTTTGAATTCCACTTCCAACGCTACAGTATTTTTCAATCCAAAAATAACCACAAAAGCACCAGAACAGGAGGTCCCTAAACGATGGCCTGGCTTGCACGATATTGGATACAATGCCAACACAACGAAATACCTTATTGATACTAGTTTTACTGATGCCAAGAACAGATCGAATCTTGATTTACAAGAAGGTTTTAAAGAGGAAGCATTACGTTTAGAATTTAATTGCATAAAGAGAAATATTCTTTTAAGAAATGGTAACATTGAATTTTCTGCTCATATCGTCTGCCACCGTAAACTTGTGTTAGAGATTTATCTCACTCCAAGAACTAAAAAATCTGATAAAATATACGATGTATATTCGGATGATCCCGACGAACCTAAGTCCAAATTGACTAAAGCACCACCTTATTTACATCTTATGGCAGTGCTTGATGTTGGAGCTCTTTTATACCCTGGAGTGACAAAAGTTCGTATTGCGACTCCACTATCAACATTTACTTATGAAGAAGCCGCTAAAAATGGACTAGAAGATTCTTATTTTTTACCAAAACCAGTAGAGTTAAATAGAGCTTCCAAAACAAAGTTAGATGCTGCTAGAAAAAAGAAAAATGCAGAAAGGAAGGAAAAGGTTTCCAAGAAGGATAAAGGTTCAACAGTTAAAGAAGATAAAAACCTTGCTAACCAACTTCCTCCTAAACCCGAAGAAGTCGCGCCGCCGGAACCGAGCGTCCCGGTATACAACGAAGAAGGCAAACCTTGCTTTATTATAGCTGAAATTGAACTACTTAAACCCATCAATGCTAAAAGGGACATTGAAGAACTTAAAGCTGATTTGTATCAGATTCAGATGGAAGCTATAACGACGAAAAAAACTGTTCTTAACAAGTGCGTAGCTTCAGATTTTTATAGACAAACCATAAATGAAATAGTAGAAGATTTAAATAAAAATTATTTACGGTATTATGAAACTCAAACTACACTACCACAGAAAGATTACAACGACTTTCTAGGATATCTTCAAAAAATTGGAGCTTACCAAACCTACTTAAACTCTATAACAACAGCCACAACTTATGTTGTGACATATAAATATAGATGCGAAGAACAGGATTTTAAAAATAGCAAAACTTATCAGAATCTCATATCTGAGGTATTCTCAGATTTGATTTCAGAGATGCATAGTATTTTAAATACTTTGGTTTCTACAGGTATGAAACCCGTTATTACTGTATACGAGACTCCTTGGAACGAAAGTTTCTTTTACGCTAAAGAAGCAGCAGAGTTAAAATTGCATTCCTTAGCTGAGCGTTATTTATTGGAAAGAATTGTATATGATCAAGCAGATAACCCAGACTTTTGGTTTGATTACGCCATTTACAACATGGAATTAGGCGATACCGATAAAGCCTTTGAATGTATTAAAGAAGCCATAGCTAAAAATTGCGAGCACAAATATTCCCTTTTGCTATTTGGTGCTCTACTTACCGAAAAAGGAAAGGACCAAGAGGCGGAAACTTGTTTTCTTAACATACTGGTTAATGCGCCAAAATGGATGGAAGGCTGGTGCGTACTTTTTTTGTATTACCAAAAATGTGGAAGACTAGAAGGGATGGATATGGCTTTTGACATGGGGAGAAAACTGTTTAATGAAGCTAGAGTTGGTGACTATTTTTCTGATTTTGAAAACTTAGCATGGAGTTCCAAAAATGTACCAAACACAATGTTTTTTAAATCTGCAATTCTACTACTTAAGATGAGGCTCTTCAGCTGGGCCGAGTTGGCGTTAGCACAGGAAGTAACCATTCCAAAACACTATGGTTTCGTAAGCTACCTACTTGCTGCAATCAGTTATTATCAGAAAAATTATGATCACGCTGTAGAACATATTGAAGAGGCCAAAGAATTTCAAGGTTAGTAAATATACAGTAGATTTATTTCTTTCGTCTTTGCACTTTTGGTACTGGTGTGACGAAAAGGACGACTCCGTACAAAAATCGCTAGAAAGTGCAGACGAAAGAAATATATTGTATCTAGTGTTATCCACTTTTCTGGGTGCCAACTTAATATGTCAAGTATTATACAGATAAATAAAATGATCACCAGAATAAATATTTTTCACAAAACGAAATCCTCTAAGTAACTAACTAAATTCTAGAATCTCAGATTTACTAAACCGGCTCGAAACATTTTCCTCTAAATGTACAACAATCTGTATCCAAAATAAATATTTAGGCACCTTTTTTATCATCAGTTCTCTGCAAAAAATATTTATTTTGTTATCACTGTTGTCAGTAATAATAACCCAAGGACATCGACAATGGAAAAAATCTTATGACAGTTCCCGAAAGCATGTTGCTTGGAAACAGACCGACGCGACGCAGTAGGCGGAGGTCTGTTTTCTGGCTCTGTTACTATTTAGCGCTGGACTATTTAGCGCAGGACGTTTGGATGCGTTACTTTGAGCACAGGAGCATTAAGCGCTGGGACATATAAGCGCAGGACTATTTAGCACTGGGCAATAAAGCGCAGGATCATTTAGCGCTGGGACCGTTAAGCGCTGAGAAAATATAGTGAACGCTTTTCGGATACCCGAACTCAACAATCATAAAAAATTAAAAAAAAGATACTGATGAAACCAAAAACTGGGCAAACCTTGTATTATATTATTTCTAACATAATTTCTTCTTGTGGCCATGGAGTTGTGAAATACGTTCTCGGACAGGTTTGCTCAGTTTTAGGTTTGCTTAGGGTGTTATTTCTAACAACAGCTTCAATGCCAAAATTTCCCAAAAACATAAATAGAACACCAAAAAAGCAATACATGTGACTATTATAGTCCCGCACAGATTTGTCCCAACTCAATAGTCCTGTGCTGAAATGTCCTTGCGCTCAAAATTTCTGCGCTATATAGCCCTGCGCTAATAAGTCCTAGCGCTTAAATGTCCCACCGCTCAAAGTCTCGAGCCCAAACGTCCTGCGCTAAATAGTCCAGCGCTAAACAGTAACAGAGCCCTATTTTCTATAAGCAACATGCTTGAGAAAGTTGTTATAAGATTTTTGAACATTTGTCTATGTTCGAGGGTTTTGTTGGTAATTTAAGAAATAAAACAAAATGTTTTGCTAATTTTATAAATACAACAAAAAGAAACAATTATTTAATTGAAGGTAGAAAAATTAAAAGAACAATTAGAAAAAATAAGCGAAGAACGAGATTTGTTGGTTTCTGTAACTGATGAAGATGTATTTCCACACACGCTGTTAATTATTTTATTATGATGTTCATGATCAATACTCAATACTCAATAGGGTTTTATTGAGATTGCACTGTTATGACCAGTAATTTTTAGAAGCTCTTGCTCTTGAACTCCGCTTTGACTAGTTGAGTGATTGCGCTTGATCTGTTGGAGTGGTTGGTTAATTTTTTTCCTTTGCATATAGGCCAATGGCTTCGGCAGACGATTTTGTCCAATTCTGAATTATATTCTTGCCAATGGGCATATTATCATATCAACGATCATATTCCGCTATCCAGTAACGGTTTGATCTTAAAACTAATGTGTTAATTTTAATATTAAAGCCTCTTTTTGATAGTAATTTGTTAAATAATCTTACAGGACAGACGTTACTGTCATTGTTTTCTATTAAAACTTTACTTTCTGTGCCCTTTCTCGAACCAACTTGGCAGGTTTTACTAAGTACGGGGTTATATTGAATCCTATTTGTTGTGGAATTATCATTATTTGTTTCATAGTGAAAAAGTCAGTTAGGCCCTCTGCAGCTTCTCCACCTTGCCAAGGCAATTCCACCGCAGCGATATGATAGAATTTCCGTTGCAGCCCTTCAGGGGTGTTTTCATCTCATAAATTTACCATTTTGGCTATATCTGCTGAGTTAACGCTGTTGAACTTTATTTTCTTTTCGTCTCACCAGCGTCGCGAGCTTGTTAAAATATGATGCTGTTGAATGGATCTATTATAACTTTATATTTTTTATAGTATTTTTCTTGTAAGAGCTTTCTTGTAATGTTCCATATGGTTTTGATTGTAGTTTCTTCAATCTATGGTATATTTGCGGCCCAATCCTTTAACCAGCCAGTTCCTCCACCGTTCTCTTTCCATCTAATTCATAATTTCTGATATTGCAAAAGTCCAAAAATACCTTCCTTACAAATTTTTTGCTGTATACAGTATTTTATGGTACGTTGGATTTAATTATTTGATTAATTTTATCACCGACATCACAACCGAAACGTGACATTTTGAAATTATTAAATTATTGACAACTTCAAAATTAAAACATATCCATGGTCACGCAACGAAGTGATAATTAACCATGAGCATCTGATTTAGCTGTAATTTTTTTTATGATTGGTTGTTTTCAATCATGTGATTTTAAATTAACGACTTTTATTGAATTTCAGGTTAGGAATTTTGTTTTCGAAATAACAGAATTGTCACCAAATAATAAGTTATTATTAACACCTCATTACAATCTAATCAAACCTAAAAAAGGCGAATTTATGCAAGTGTACTCAGGTCTTTTAAGGTTTGCTAAGGATATTTGTTTTTTTTAATTAACATTTAAAATATTAATGTTCAGATTCACTAAGAAAGTTTAAGATTTAGTACTGGTTTAAATTAAGATCTTATATTTGAACAGTTATGTTTTGACAGGTTTTTGTCGTGTCATTGTTAATAAGTCGTCATTAAAAACTTATGAAGTATTCTGATATTTCAGCCATTTGCTGGGTTTCCAAATGATTTTCAACTTGGAACGAGATGCTGTAATCAAGTTCTATTATTGTCGAAAGTATGTACTAAAATTGCCCTTTTCTTTATAAATTTGCGAAAAAGCTCAGAAATACATTCATAGTATCAAACTTAAATGTCTTATTCTTACACTTGTCAGTTTAAAACTTTTGGTTGTCAAATTAGACCGGACTAGCGTTGAAGAATCTGGCTCTAAAGGTTTAAATTAAAATGGTAATAAATATTCGATAATAAAATAATGTTTTGTGATGATTGAAAAGCATAAACAGTTAATAATATTAAAATAGTTTGATAATCATAATTTGGTGGTAAATCTGTTATTCCGAAAATAAATTTGATTATCTAGTAAATAATTACATTTGCTGGTGAATTTCCATTAATAAACAAAGGGAATACATATAATATTAAATTATAAACGAAATTCTCAGATTATGAAATTCAATCCCTGAAATTATTTTTTATCTCAGATTAACTTAAGTGTTTGCAAACATATACAGTGTGTCTACTTAAGTTCTCTACATATGGAAAACTTTTTTATTATTAATTTTACGAAAAAAGTTACTGTTTATAAAAAGCTCTGCTTCCTGAAGAAAAAATATTAGGCCATTATAACTTGAAATAGCATCTACAGGGTGGTCAGAAAATAGAAAAATTTATAATTGATACAAGAGAGAAGTACCGTTAATTTTTATTTTAGACCAAAATGAAATAAGAAAATTTTACTTAGAATTAAAAATATATCTACGTTTAAGTCCATTGATTTCTATTAAAAATGATTTTAAAAATTTATATATGTTAATTATTAATGGCATCACTAATATCTTGCCACCTTTTCCCACTTAGATACCAGCAAAATTTCCTTATTTGCCGATAATTCATAATCGATTAATAATTATTAACTTAAGTTGCATATTTACATGTACTTTTTAGTTGTTTAAAAAAGAAGTAACATTATTTAAATTATTAATATTATTTTTTCATAGAAAGTAGTGTATCTAATCTTTAATCAAATTAATTTTTAATTCTAAGTAACATTTTCTAATTTCATTTTGTTCTAAAATAAAAATTAAGGGTACCTACTTCCCTCTTTGGTCAATTATAAATTTTTCTATTTTCTGGCCACTCTGTACATTCCGTTTCAAGTTTTAATGGTTTAATATATTTTTTTTAGTAAGAAAAACTTTTTATAAGTAACTCTTTTTTTAAAATTAATAATAAAAAAGTTTTCCATATGTAGAGAACTTAAGTAGACACACTGTATGTATATCCAAATGTATAACATTTTTTATTCAAAATAAATGAATAAACATCGTAACTTATGTCCAGTAAACCTGTTTTATGTTTGAAATAATCAAAGCGTACAGAGTGCGGCAGGCCAGTTCTCGCAAAACCGACTCCGTGCGCACTGTGCAATATTTACACGAACCATTTCGAGCACTTTTCAACCCCCCTCTATCTTCAAAGCTAGGTGCGTTACAGGACGTTCGGGAGGGTTAACGTTACCAAAAAGAAGCAGTATTCAAATTTCATACGTCTAGGTGGAATAGTTTCCAAGATATGAGTGTCCAAAAATCACAATTTCGAGCACTGACTGACAGTGAGTCAGTGACTAACTGATCGATACATCATTATAAATCTAGGGACTTCCAGGCTTTTAAATTTGGAACATAGATAGTGTTTAAGGTGGTAATTACCAGAAAAATCAAAAATCAATAAGAATCCAATATGGCGGAAAATCCAACATGACGGCGGATTCTGACACAAAATAGGTAGCGACTTCTGCTTTAGAAAGTAATGTGAATGTGTGTACGTAGTGTAGTGGTTATTACATCCGCCTAACACGCGGAAGGTCCCCGGTTCGATCCCGGGCGGACACAAGATTCTGTTTTATTTTCAAATACCTCTATTTTATGGTAATCGCAACAAACAGAAATACCAGGAATGAACCTTATCGACAAAAAGCCATTATTAAAAATTGTTGCTTAGAGTATACACATATACTAATAATAAATAAATATCATTTGGTATCTGAACAAAAAATTATGAAATCCCTCCAAAAACATATATGTAAGAAAACAGGCCAATATCTCGTTAGTACTGTGTGTCTTGTTATCTGAAAAAAATAACTGAACTGTATACTGTAAAAATTATTCAAAGTTCCTTGCCTACCCGTTATTACCAGTGTTTTGATAAGCACAGAAACATATTGTGTGAATTGATACATTTACAGGCCAAACTTGGCCAGTTTTCAAGAGTCTCGATATTGTTCAGTTCTTTAATGAAAACTTGCCAAGTTTGGGCTGAAAATTTATCAATTCACACAATATTTTTCTATGCTTATCAAAACACTGCTAATAACGTGTAGATAAGGAACTTGACATAATTTTTACATTTCAGTTATTTTTTTCAGATCACAAAACACACTGTCCTGACGAGAACTTGGCCTGTTTTCTTACATGTATGTTTTTGGTGGGATAATTATATTCTCAGAATAAAATCTATCACCATAGACTAAATAATACAGCGACGAACACCGCCGTGCAACGAAGAGCGGGTCTCCCTTCAGACATTTGGTGGGTTTACTGGTTTATGATTTAAAAGTTTATTTGTCTACCATTATTATGTATACTAGGTATCTACATGTATATATAATGGTGGACAAACAAACGTTTAAATCATAAACCAGTAAAGCTACCAAATGTCTCAAGGGAGACCGGCTTTTCAGTGTATTCGAGGGGCTGTCTATATTCTTTATAGTCTCTGCTATCACCAAATAAATTGTATGAAAACCTTATTATTATTTATGTTGTATTCTGTTGTGGTTGGGCTTGCTCAGGTGTGTTGATGATAGTTTGATGACAACAATGTGAAAATATATCTATTTTCAAACACAATTGTGTTATAATTAATTACATTTTAGTGTGATCGTCATAAATTTACAGATAATCGTTTTTAAATAAATTGGTGATAAAATTTTGAGCACAAATCTACAGTTCTAAGTACAATTCTTATTATTTGATTAATAATTAAGTTTTCAGGTGATTTTACATACATTTACAGATAATAATTGCTTTGAAATACGAGTAGTTTGGAGTTGACAAGTTGGTGACAGATCTATCATTCCGAGAACAAATCCAATTATTTTGTAAATAAAAATTAAGTAAATTGGTGACCGCAAAAATCACACCCATAAACAAACAATCGTATTGAAATAGTTTGGTGATCATTACAATTTGATGACAAATCTATTATTCCGGAAAGAAATTTGGATATTTAGTACCTAATTACATTTGCTATTGAATGTACATGAATAAACAAATAATGGTAGATATTGAAATAGTTTGCTAATCACAACTTGGTAACAAATATATTATTCCGAAAACAAATTCGATTTCACTTAATAACTAATAACAATGTAGATAATAAATAATGTACACATGAGTAAACAATTAATCATATTGCAATAATTTGGTGATCATAATTTGGTGACAAATCTATTATCCTGAAATAAATTTGATAATGTGGTTACTAAAAATTGATCAATTTTAAACATGGACAGATAATAAAAGTTTCTAAAACGACTCTCTTGGCAGCAAGAAGTTTAAAATTCACTATTGGCGTGGGTGAAAGTAAATAAGAAAATAATCTATTTTCGGTAAAGTTTGATAAGTCATATTAATAATTTTATTTGGCAGGAAATACTGGCAAAATTTTATTAGGGATTCCTAAGAACCACTTATACTAAATTTTATGGAATGATATGGTTACATGCCGCTGAAAATCGAAAAAAAATTTTAATCTCAAAATAAAAATCATATTTATAAAATGTGCTGTAGGTATTAGAATTTTTTTGATATTTGAAGCAGTCCCATTTAATTTGGCTTTTATTGATAATTTTTTTATTACTCTTTTAGGTGGAGACTTCGCTATTCTAGGACTTTCCGGTCACTGCCTTTTGGCGCAAGGTCGACTAGAAGAAGCCAAACAAGAGTATTTTCATGTAATTGAGTCGTACGACCGCCCCGATGATATCCACTTAGTTTACATAAAATGTGCCGAAATATTAGCAATCCAAGGGGATGACCAGATGGCACGAAAGTTTATTCTTATCGCCTGCAAATTTCACCAAACTCCACACGTTTGGTTCACCGCAGGAAAATTGTATTTTCTAGAAAATGATCTCCTAAGTGCAGAAGAATGTCTGGAAGAAGCTAATAAGAGGGACAATAGGCATGCGGATGTCTGGGGTTACCTGACTTTAATAAACTTAAAACTAAACAGGCTTCACGAAGCTGAGCAGTGTTATCAACAGGCCATCAGGTGCAAATTAGATGATGAAGAGTTAAATAACAAAATAATAGAGGAGTTTAAAAGAACGAAAAGTTAATTTATATAAAATTTGATTACTTATTTAAAGAAGAGTTATGGGTTTTATATAACGTAAACAAATATTAATAGAATAATTATAAAAATAGTTTTCACACAAATAAATAGTAGTGTCTTCATGGATTTATTAAGAATGGATACGGGATGATTTAACATTCTTTGAAGCCAAAACAAACCATTCTAAGCGACACTGTAAACACAATTTGTAAACATTGGCCACATCTTATTTTACCTTGTATTTTAGTACAAAAAATACGTTAGAAGGATCACAAGATTTACTAAAAGTAATAAAAGCCCTAAAATATTTTATTTTTCTGCTAAATAATAATAAATTTAAGTTAAAAAGGTTTTATTATTTATAGGTTATATTATTTCTAAGGGTTTATTTAAAGTCGCTCCGAGTCATTTATAAATCTATAAGTCGCACATTTTCTTTTCTAGTTCATTAGACAAAGACGTATGTGTAACCGAGTGTTCAGACGGTTTTCCTAAGCAACCAGCAGCGACGGGAACACTTCTGAGCTCCAACACTCTAATGCTATTTTATCTCTTTCTACTACCATTCTTGATTCACTTACTTGGTTCGTAAAATAAACCCCTAGGGGAATTGTTTTCATAACAAACAACAAATATAAGGCTTCACGTCCGATACGATACGCTCACAGTATACGGACATCGAATCCTTTCTTAATAAATCCATGAGTGTCTTAGTTAGCTTTGATGGTTAAGATACTTGAAGTGAAGCTTAGATTTTGGTTTAGTTATCTTTAACACAATAAATGATGCGTTCTATCTCGTTGTCAAGAGTTTTAGTGGGATGGAGCATTTGTAGTATTTTATATGTGAACGGCGCGGCGGCACCATTCCACGTGTGATCTCACTATAATAGTAAACAAGCAAATAAACGATTTAAGTGCCGCTTGTTTTTTATTATTTTGTCTTAATTGAGTCGCAAAACATATAACTCGTGTGTAGTGCCAAATTATATGAATACAAGTACAAAGACGACCGAAATCGAAATTATTGATCTAAGTGCTAAGTGACAACGAAAATAATATGAGAAAAGCTTGATTAAACCTTACACGAAGAGATCCAAAATTATTATAGACCCAATGAATTTAATTAATTTTATGCTAGTAGTATTACTGAATTAGTAGAGAGTATTTCCATTTCAAATAAAGAATTTTCTATTAATGTTAATGAAAATAGTGTGTTCAGAAAATTCAAGTTAATTGATGTATTAAAATGAAAAGAAATTATTTTTAGTTTTTGTAATAAGGGAAGTTCTGATGAAATAAATATTAATTTTTAAAAAAATTACTTTGACCAAGTTAGCCCAAAATTACTTACCTGATTTAATTAATTCTTCTTTAAAATCTGGATATGTACCTCAAAATTTAAAAGTTTCGACAATTATCCCAGTAAGAAAGGTCAAGGTCAGTCAGTAATAACGTTGAAGATTTTAGGCCCATAATGCATATGTTAGTTGCAACAGAAAAATTCTAGGGAGAGTGGTATATTCACAAATGTTAGAATGGGCTTATCCAGCAATTTTTTTCGCTTCATAATACAAAAGCAGGGCCGTCCCCAGGGGGGTGGTTAGGGGGTTTAACCCCCCCCCCCCCCCCGAAATGTCGACGGGCGTCGTAGGCACCTCGACACTCGCATTCAGCATCGCCATGAAAAATAGCAAAAATACAACCTTAATGCAAATCGTTATTACTTTGTTTTTTGTACTAATTTTTTTTTTAAAGTGCGTTACAGCTGTTTCGTAGTACAACTACATCTTCACCATACAGTTACCGGCAACCGCGCGCCACCTTGCGAGGTGTGGGATGTTTATACGCAGACCCACACAAGCACGAACCAGTCAGGCTACATAGCTCGTGAAGCTACTTAGTTCATAGCCTAACAAAGTATACAGACTAGAAACTGAATAACACATCTCTTTCTAAATTGTTGTTGAGCGCCATCCTTGGTCTGTATGCCCACAAGCTTGCTTTAATGATCGATCGAATCAAACTTGTCGACGGACGGAGTTGACAAGAGCAAAAATTCTTTATTATTAATTTTACGACCAAAAGTCATTCTTTATAAAGAAAATTCTGCTTGTCGAAAATTGAAGTTTGCCATGATATAAAAATCTAAGATCAGATGCAGAGGGTGTTAATAAATTAAGAAAAATGCAAATGCTTTAGGAGAGAAGCCCCATTATTTATGATTTTAAATAAAATGTTCGTAAAACAAAGCTGTTTGTAATCCAAAACAACGCCTCAATCCAAATTTTACGACCAAAAGTCATTCTTTATAAAGAAAATTCTGCTTGTCGAAAATTGAAGTTTGCCATGATATAAAAATCTAAGATCAGATGCAGAGGGTGTTAATAAATTAAGAAAAATGCAAATGCTTTAGGAGAGAAGCCCCATTATTTATGATTTTAAATAAAATGTTCGTAAAACAAAGCTGTTTGTAATCCAAAACAACGCCTCAATCCAAATTTTGTTATCAAAATTCTGATTATTAAATTTATTCCAGATAGCTACCTCCCACCCCTCCGAATTAAATAAGTACACTCTTGTTTTGTGAACATTTTCGAAAATACGCTGCAATAGTCGCAAAAGAAACACTTATTATTCTAAATTTAAAAATTTGAATTTTTATTACAAAATTTGTATTTAGGCTTTATTTTGGATTATAAAAAACTTTGTTCTATGAACATTTTGTTGAAAATACTAAGTAATTGTACTTCTTTCGTAAAGTATTTTAATTTTTCTTAATAAATACCCTGTACATCTGATTTCAGATTTTTATATGGTAAACTTATTTTTTCGACAAGCAGAATTTTTATGAAGAATGACTTTTGGAAACATTATTTTCCCCTTATCAACTCCATCCGTGGACACATTGTATGTATTAATATGTAAACTTACGTGCACAGAAATCGACCCACATCATACTTTTCAAATCGAATGCAATTTTTAGCAACCATTTACCAGAGTTTAACTACAAAAAGTATATTGTACGAAAGACTGTTTAATATCCACTACAGTGGGTCTATATCAACCGAGATGTCCTTTTTTTATTCAAGTGATAAGTGATGACTGGTTTCTAAGAAAATGCATTTGATTTCAAAATTGTGTGATTGGTCAAGTTCTATGCGCGTAAGTGTATAAATATTATGATGGTATGGCTTTTTACAATGTAAATCTTGCACTTACAACCTATATGGTATACAGCAGAATGATGCCATATGATTGGTTAAAAGGAAAAATTAAAAAAAAATTCATAAAATATTTAGTACCATGATATTTTAATGAATTACATATACAGTTGCTCACAAAATTGACCGTACATAATAATTCAAAATATATTAATTGAAATAATGCCAGCTCTATGATATGATTCTTTCTATATTTTAACAAAAAAATGACAGCAAATAAAAGAATAACTATAGAACTATAAGAAACGTAACAAAAGCCAAACAAAAACAGTTTGTTTTTGATGAAAAAAATTAAAATTAATGGAACTGTCAACATATCAACTGTAAAGATATACACAAAATTAACCGTACAAGACGAAAATTAATACTTAAATCTATTTTATATTTACTTTTTCAAAAAATTAATATTTAGGGGCACCTTCTCTAGGTTTAATTACTGCCCTTAAATGACTTGGCATGGATTCCACCAACTTTCTATTAATGTTTGGCGATATATTTTGCCATGTAGAAAAAACAGTGTTTCTGAATTCTTCACGGTTACTAGGATTGCAACTTCGAAGTTCTTTGTTTAAAATGTGCCACAGACGCTCAATCGGATTGAGACCGTGTCTGCGGTGGAGTATTTAACAATTTTGGTACACTATGAAGCAGCCACAACTTCATCGTGTATGCGGTGTCTTTGGGATCGTTATCTCTTCGGAAATAAAATATACGCGCCATATTTAATTTTTCGACTGATTGTCTCAAATTTTGTTTTAGAATATCTAAGTATACATTTTTATCCATTATACCTTGAATTTCATGTGTACGAAAACACATTGATTTTCGTAAATAAAAAATAAAAGAGGCAAAAAACACAGAGGTTCTTGCCGATAATATAATCCTGCGCTGATAAAAAATAAAATTCAATTAATTTGATAAGTACAAAATTTTGTATTTTTAAATAGAATTTTTACCATAGCCTTGAAGGACCAGTGCCAGAAAGGCACGGAGTGGCTCTCAAACAATGCAATCTGTTCCTTGAACTTAAAAACTACTCTTATATCTAAACAAATTTATATTAGGCTAACAGTGCACATGAAGCTTGTAAAAAGACAACTTCGTAATGACGCAAACACTTGTAGTCAAAACTATTTTCTTGCTTGATGAGACGAAGTACTGTTTGCATTTATGAATCACCAAAAAAAAATAAGTTTACTACCTTTAGAGTAGTTCAATCACTTTTATAACTATTCTGAGTTCAACACTCAATACTAAATTTGCTGGGTTAATAAATTTCTCAACTGCAAAAAGGGGCAGTTCAAAAAAACAGACACAGTTTCTGCGGAACACCAAGCTGCTTGAGATTATTTATAGGAATCAAAAAAAACTGGATGGGTCCTACCTTTGATCATGCAGAATTCAGTGTTATAGCACGAAACAAACTTGTTAGTTTCCTTAATAAAACCTTACACTTCCGTAGAAAAATACACTACTAATCAATAACATTATAGTAGATTTCAAACAACTAATTTCAAAGTAATTTTTCATTAGATCGGCGAGGGTTTGTCAAATCTTTACAGCGAGAGAACAACAACTGTCATAATAATTTTAAAAAACGGTTGCTGGGCAACACAGTGAAGAAAACAGCACGTGTCTGACAAAGAAGCGGGAGATTTCTTTTTAGTTTAAAACTGGTCCTGTTTATGATTTAAAAAATAACTTCTGTTAGACTAAGAGATCCACTTCTTTGTTCGAGGGTTTCTCGAACATACTGCCCCCCGTTGAAGGTTTTACCTTCAAAACAATTTAATCAGAAAAAAATGCACAAATTCACGTGAAAAAAGACAGCAACTTGCAAAAAAAAAAGAAATAAACTCAAAGATTACCATTCTTGGGTAAGGGGCAAATCTTAACAATGGATCTTGTGTAGATTCCGTTAGGAGTTTTAAGAGTGACCATTCGAATCTTTCCGTCAGATCCCGGAGAAGTACCTATTATCCGCGCTAGAGGCCATTTTCGAGGAGGCACATCATCATCTTTTAAAAGAACAACGTCATTGATTTGTACATCAACTTTTGGGAGAAGCCACTTTGGGCGATTTTGTAGGCGATTCAAATATTCAATCGACCAGCGTTTCCAAAACATTTGCTGCATTTTTGTGCACCGATTCCAAAAGGAAAGTCTATTTTCCGGAACTTCACACAAGTCTTTTTCGGGGAGGGCTGTTAGACTACTCCCGATTAAAAAATGACCAGGAGTCAAACACTGGAGATCGGATGGGTCATTTGAGAGAGCACTTAGCGGTCTTGAGTTTAATATCGCTTCTATCTGCGAAAGAACAGTGCTTATTTCCTCCAAGGTGAGTTGCGCATTTCCTATTATTCTGCGCATATGGTACTTGGCGCTCTTAATAGCGGATTCCCAAATACCACCCCAGTGTGGAGACCTAGGAGGGATGAATTTCCATCTCGTTTCATTCTGAGACAAAAAATTTGAAATGGATTCAGAGTTAGATCTGTTTTTAAAGAGTTTGTAGAGGTCATAAAGCTCATTTCTAGCGCCTTGAAAGTTAGTGGCGTTGTCACTCATTATGACTGAGGGGTTGCCGCGTCTGGCGACAAACCGTTTGAGACAGGAGATAAATGCCTCCGTGGAGAGATCAGATACAAGTTCGATGTGGATGGCTTTAGTGGTCAAACAAACGAAAATAGATATATAACACTTGGTTACCGGTGCTTTGCGTAATCTCGAAGATTTAATGAGAAAAGGACCACCAAAGTCCACACCAACCTTCTGAAAAGGGCGACAACTCTGTACTCTGTCTTTAGGGAGATTAGACATGAGTTGCTGAGCGGGTTGAGCACAGAAGCGATGGCAAGTGACACAATTTCTTATTACTTTTTTTATTTCCTTGAGTCCGTTTAATGGCCAAAATCTTAGGCGAAAATTAGAGAGAACGGTCTGGGCACCAGCGTGACCCAAACGATTATGCTCTTGAGTTAACATGAGCGTAACCACATAATTGTGAGCAGGGAGTAAGATTGGGTGTTTCTGTTCAAAGGAAATGTCTGCATTTTGTAAGCGTCCACCAACGCGTAGAAAACCATCAGCTTCACAAAAAAATGGCTTAAAGGGTGCGAGATTTTTGTTGGATAACTGTTTGCCCTTTTTTAATTCGAAGATTTCCTTGGAGAAGTTTTTATTTTGTAACACCTTGAGTATGAGGTGAAGGGCATTTTCCAATTCTGGAATTAACAATGGGCCTGATAATTTTGTACTTCGCTTATTAACGTTTGTAGTAAAGCGGAGACAATACGTTACTACACGCTGTAGTGTTGTGAACTTAGAGAACTTTGAAAAAAGACAACTCCAAAAATCATCTTGTTCAGTTGAGCTATGATGCGAAACAACTGATATTTTTCTTTCTTCGGACAGAATAGCACTTTGGATTTCGAGGTTAGGGTTGGAAACGTCGAACTTGTTTTGTACATTAAGTAAGTCAAAATTTTCATTGTTTAGCAGGAAATCAGGACCATTGAACCAGAGCGAACAGTTAACTAAATCTTGTGGCAGGCAGCCACGTGAAGGTAAATCAGCAGGATTCTCTTTTGTGTCGATATGCTTCCAAGTGAAGTTTGAGGTTAATTCTTGAATTTGAGATACTCTGTTTGAGACAAAAACTGACCACCGAGAAGCATGAGATTGTATCCAGTGAAGGGCAATTGTTGAGTCAGTCCACAAGTAAACAGAGTTTGCTGTAAATTTAGTTTCATATATTGAAAGTAAATTGTGTGTAAGTGTTGACAAGAGAAGCATGGCACACAGTTCTAACCTCGGGAGAGATACTGTTTTGAGTGGAGCTACACGAGACTTGGAGGAAATTAAATTGGATGAAACGGTTCCGTCGCAATAGAGAGTGCGAATGTATACGCACGCAGCATATGCAGATATACTAGAATCCGAAAATCCATGTAACTGAATTTTAATCTTAGTTTTATTTAAAAATAAATTTCTGGGGAATTTTATTTGAGGAAGGTTGCCAATGTTGGTAACGAAGTTATTCCAAAGTGTTAGAATTTGAGGATCGGTAATTTCTGTGTCCCAATCTATTTTTACGAGCCACAATTTTTGCATTATTAATTTTCCTAGTATTACGACACAAGAAACTAAACCAAGAGGGTCATACATTTTTGCAACTGAAGAGAGTATTTTACGCTTAGTTAGAGGGTTCTTAACTGAACTATCTGGGAGGGAAAAATTAAAAGTGTCTGAAATGGGGTTCCATTTCAGACCCAATATGGAGCTTGGACATTCATCAAAATTTAAGTCATATTCTAGAGTTTCATCCTGAGAAATTTTTTTCAAAAATTCCTGCGAATTGGAACACCATTTGTGTAGTTGAAAACCATGAGAGTTTAAAAGAGAGTTAAGTTCACGATACAAATTTTCTAAGTCTTGTTTAGAATCACATCCGCAAATGATATCATCGACGTAAGTTTGCTTGAGCAAAGCTTCTGAGGCAAGAGGGAACTCATTACTGTTTTTAATGGCCAGATCATTTAAAACACGGGTTGCTAAATAGGGAGCACAGTTAGTACCATACGTAACTGTGGATAGCTCTATGCATTTAAGATTCGTTTCGGGATTGTTTCTCCAGAGAATGTTGAGCAAAAAACATTGCTCAGGATTAACCTTAATTTGGCGATACATTTTTTCGATATCTGATGTTAATACAAGCGTAAAGGATCTAAGTCTGCAAAGAATATCATACAGGTCAGGTTGCACCTGAAATCCTTTGACTGTAATATCATTAAGAGAAAAGCCAGTGTTTGTCTTACAACTTCCATCAAATACTACTCGAAATTTAGAGGAGATGCTGTTTTCACGAAAAACAGCGTGGTGAGGAAAAAAATACTTGTTTAATTCAGTATTTTTTGAATCTGATTGAGGAAGAGGCACGTACTTGGCATGACCTAAGCCCACGTAGTCATCAATAAACTTGGTGTACTCACGTTTAAAAAAAGGGTTCCTTTCAAATCTTTTTTCAAGGTTAAGAAATCTTTTTTTTGCGATGTGGAATGAATTGCCTAGTTTTTCATTCTCAGAGGGAGACTTTAGTGGAAGATCCACTTGGTAAGAACCATTTGGCAAAATCTTAGTTGTGCTTGTAAAATAGGCTTCAGCGAATGCATCTTCTGGAGATAGGTGCCTTTTTTGAGGCAGTTCCTCAATTGTCCAAAATTTTTCAACTAAATTCTGTAATTCGGAATGACTTGATTCAGTCTGCAAAAAGAGAGAAAGGGTTTCGTGCACCTCATTCTGTGCACACAAGAGTGAGCTGCTACGAGCAGACATCAAACTGTTGGGAATACAACCGGCAATTACCCAACCAAAATAAGTTTCCTGTAATACAGGAAGATTTTTTCCCAAACGGAAAACCCCTTGTAGTAAGAGATCGTAGTATAAATCGGCGCCAATCAATATGTCAATGTTTTGAGGGAGTCCAAAATCGGGATCAGCCAACTGTATATGAGGGGGGATTTTTATTTTGGCAGCATTTATACCCACCTGAGGGAGCTTGCAAGTTATTGTCGGAAGTATAGCACAAGACAATCGAAACTTTTTTTGATGGTATACCTTTGAGTGTAGAGTAAGATCAATCATTTTGTTTGAGATTGTACCAGTCTGAGATATACCGGAGATATTGAGGTTTCTATCATAAGTGTTAATTTGCAATTTTTCGACGAGGTTTTGCGCGATAAAGGAGTTTTGTGAGGCACAATCTAAGAGAACTCTTGCTGATACAGGTAGCCCTTGAGCACTGTAAATATAAACGGATGCAGTAGCTAGTAGAACATGAGATGCCCTTTTAGAAACAGCAGAGAGGGAGTATGTCACGTGAGTGTCATTTTCTTGAGCGTTGCCTAACATTGCATTGTTGTTTAAGGGTAGAGCGGAGTTTTGAGATTGAAGAGGCTGCACCTGTGCATGACTACTACTAGAGGTTGGAGGGATCAGAGAGTTTTGGGGTTTTTCAGTACTGCGTGTTGGAGAAGCGTTTTGGAAACTCTGGCCGTTCCGAATCTGAGTAGTTTGAGTGGTATTAAAAGACTGAGGAGAGAGATGCAAAAACGAATGATGTTTTTGAGAGCAAGTAGAGCAGGTTTTTGTTGAAGAACATTGAGCAACTTGGTGTTGTGATCCAAGACAATTGTAGCATAACTTCTGTGACCTTACAAAGTTATGTCGCTCTGCAACTTGCAAACCTTTAAATTTATTGCAAGCATAAATCTTGTGAGCCTCGCTACAAAAACAACATTTGTCATTGATATTATCGCCTTGTACGTGCAAGGACAACCTTTGATTATTAGAAGAAGCGCCTTCCAAGCTGGCTAAGTTTTCTAACACTGTACAACGCTTATCTAAAAACTCATAAAATTCTTCCAAAGTTGGAAGTTCTTTTAAATCTCTTTCAGATTCAAACGCCTTTCGAGATAAAAAATCTAATTTTTTCTCTAACAAATGGATAATAAGTAATTCCCAAAGTTCTTCGTGTGATAAATTTAAGTTGTTTAGTGATTCTAGATTTCTCTTGCAATTAGTCACAAATTCACGTAGACTTTGAGCATTGCATTTTGTTAAGTCTGGAGCATGTAATAAACCTACTAACTGGGTATTTATTACCGAGATTTTATTTTCATATCGGTTTTTTAAAATCTTTATGGCGGTATCAAAATTCTCATTGGTGACAGCGAGCGTATCAATGAGCTTTAGCGGTTCGTCCTTGAGGAAGGACTTTAAATACATAAACCTCTGTATATTACTAAGAGAGGAATTGTCAGTTATGAGCGCTGTAAATAACTGATAAAAAGAGGTCCATCCTGAGATGTCTCCTTTAAAATTATTAATGTGTAACTCAGGGAGTCGAACTTGAGGAGCGGGAGAAGATGCTACTTGAGTGACAGCTGGCGCTGCTGTCGAGAGAGTGCTTTGCAAACTCAGAGTTACAACTTTACTTTCCAGCTTAGCGTGCAAGTCGTAAAACTGATCTTCAACATCTTGTCGATCAGTGTCGGTGGGATGTAATGCTTCAATATTTTCTTGTACTAATTTATACTCAGAGAAAGCCTCATCTAGACTTTCTAAGCGAATTTTAAACTGATAATGATCGGTTTCCCTACTTTGAGCAGCGTTAAACCAAGTGTTAATACGAGTGATAACACCCTTGTATCCTCCGCGTTTACGAGTAAGTGCTTCTATTTCCGTCATTTTAAATTATTTAGAGAGATAAAGAGAGATAGTGTATTTTAAACAGTTGTTATGCCCACGAGAAAGAGAGAGAAAAATATCACAATTTATCAGATACAATCTATAAGAGTCTTCTCAAGCAGCTTTTACAAGAGGTGTCTAAAATGTCAGTTAAAAAATTGAGGGAAAACAACACATACATATGGAGCATTCCTTGAGAACATTCAAAGTCTAAATTATATGGGAACATTTGGAGCACTGTTTGAGGACCTTACATGAGAAAAAAAATCTTTTTTATATATTTTTGTAAGCAAAAAGCGATAGGGTATATCCGGCTCGAAGGACCAATTTTTATGTACGAAAACACATTGATTTTCGTAAATAAAAGAGGCAAAAAACACAGAGGTTCTTGCCGATAATATCATCCTGCGCTGATAAAAAATAAAATTCAATTAATTTGATAAGTACAAAATTTTGTATTTTTAAATAGAATTTTTACCATAGCCTTGAAGGACCAGTGCCAGAAAGGCACGGAGTGGCTCTCAAACAATGCAATCTGTTCCTTGAACTTAAAAACTACTCTTATATCTAAACAAATTTATATTAGGCTAACAGTGCACATGAAGCTTGTAAAAAGACAACTTCGTAATGACGCAAACACTTGTAGTCAAAACTATTTTCTTCTTTGATGAGACGAAGTACTGTTTGCATTTATGAATCACCAAAAAAAAATAAGTTTACTACCTTTAGAGTAGTTCAATCACTTTTATAACTATTCTGAGTTCAACACTCAATACTAAATTTGCTGGGTTAATAAATTTCTCAACTGCAAAAAGGGGCAGTTCAAAAAAACAGACACAGTTTCTGCGGAACACCAAGCTGCTTGAGATTATTTATAGGAATCAAAAAAAACTGGATGGGTCCTACCTTTGATCATGCAGAATTCAGTGTTATAGCACGAAACAAACTTGTTAGTTTCCTTAATAAAACCTTACACTTCCGTAGAAAAATACACTACTAATCAATAACATTATAGTAGATTTCAAACAACTAATTTCAAAGTAATTTTTCATTAGATCGGCGAGGGTTTGTCAAATCTTTACAGCGAGAGAACAACAACTGTCATAATAATTTTAAAAAACGGTTGCTGGGCAACACGGTGAAGAAAACAGCAGGTGTCTGACAAAGAAGCAGGAGATTTCTTTTTAGTTTAAAACTGGTCCTGTTTATGATTTAAAAAATAACTTCTGTTAGACTAAGAGATCCACTTCTTTGTTCGAGGGTTTCTCGAACATCATGTAAATATTTCCAACACCGTTAGCTCCCATAGCACCCCATAATAATATGGAACCTCCTCCGTGTGTAACAGTTGTTATGGTATTTTTAGTTTGAAGCTCGTTATTTTTTTCCGCCAAGTGGTTTGTTCAGGTTTGCTCAGGTTTGGTCGGGATTGATCGAATTGTGATGCGGAAAAAGAAATACCGAGCTTCAAACTAAAAAAACCGTAAAAACTGTTAAACACGGTGGGGGTTCCATATTATTATGGGGTGATATGGGAGCTAACGGCGTTGGAAATTTACATGAAATTCAAAGTATAATGGATAAAAATATGTACTTAGATATTCTAAAACAAAATGTGAGACCATCAGCCGAAAAATTAAATATGGCGCGTATATTTTATTTCCAAAACGATAGCGATCCTAAAAACACCGCATATACGGTGAAGCTGTGGCTGCTTCATGGTGTACCAAAATTGTTAAATACTCCACCGCAGACACGGTCTCAATCCGATTGCGCGTCTGTGACAAATTGTAAACAAAGAACTTCAAAGTTGCAATCCTAGTAATCGTGAAGAATTCAGAAACACTATTTTTTCTACATGGCAAAATATATCGCCAAACATTAATAGAAAGTCGGTGGAATCCATGCCACGTCATTTAAGGGCCGTAATTAAACCTAGAGGAGGTGCCCCTAAATATTAATTTTTTGAAAAACTAAATATAAAATAGATTTAAGCATTAATTTTCATCTTGTACGGTTAATTTTGTGTAGGGGAAGTCTACCTAAAACGGGATACCTAAGGTTCAACCATTAAAAAAATATCTTTTCAAGTATCTAAAAAAATTAAAGTCGTGACTAGCAGAATCTATTACGATTTAGCTTTCAGAATTATTATGTTTTGAATTTTGGAATATGTTAGTTTTGTCCTTAAAATGTAATTTTTTATATGTTGCATATTTCCCGTTTTATCCATATATGTTGGTAAAGTGGGATTTACAGTTATCCTAAAATGGTATAGACTTTTTACGTGGTAAAATTGTGTTCTTACTTTTATAACTTGAACAGCAAAAAAGCAACACTTTCATATTGCAGAAGCTATTTGCTTTTCTGACCAGGACTGACGGTTAAATTTTCTTTGGTATTTTTGCTTTAATAACATTGCGAGTACGGAGTATCTGCAAATACAAATATTGCTTTAAACTCAGGATATCCCGTTTTAAAAACTATGTAATATCCCGTTTTAGCAAACACCGTTATGAACAAATCAAAAAATTATAAACATGACCTACACACCTATATCACTGCAAAAATACAAAATATCTGTTTCAATACAACAATACTGCATGTAAAAAAAATAGAGTCTGATTTTATTGGCCAATAAACATGCAGCCCTTAAGATTATTTCCCACAAGTTTTATAAGAAATCCAGCAAAGTATTAAAAACTTACCTTACTCTGGAAGGACGCAAGCAAACTGTTTGTTTCGACTTGCCACGTCTCTACTTTACCGCGGGCGTTATAATTCTACCATATTTGGATAGATAACGCATAGCGTATTGCTTATTAGTGCATTTCCCGTTTTATCCTAGTATCCCGTTTTAGCTAGACTTCCCCTATATCCTTATAGTTGATATGGTGACAGTTCCATTAATTTTAATTTTTTTCTTCAAAAACAAACTGTTTTTGTTTGGCTTTCGTTACGTTTCTTATATGTAGTTCTATAGTTATGCTTTTATTTGCTGTCATTTTTTTGTTAAAATATAGAAAGAATCATATCATAGAGCTGGTGTTATTTCAATTAATACATTTTGAATTATTATGTACGGTCAATTTTGTGAGCAACTGTACATTAAATTGAATAACCTACAAGACCAATGCGCAGAAAGCTAAGACCACATGAGCAGCAAAATAAATTTAATTAGACGCGTGTGGAAAATACATACCATACTTAAATTGATCTTTTGTTCATAAACTGCGAGAAAACATAAAAAAATTCATAGTACAAAACTTTCTTATTTTTACACTTATCAGTTTAAATCCTTGATTTTCAAAAGTTAAATATCATGCTATTTTAAGTATCTTTTCTGACACACACTCTCTCTACCCACAAACGCTCTCAATGCATTGAATGAATGCAATATAGATATATACCCAAGTGTATTTGCTCTGCTAAAAGTATTCGCTACATTGCCGGTATCAACAGCTTCGCCGGAACGATCCTTTTCAACGTTGAGAAGATTGAAAAAATATCTGAGAAATTCAACAAGTGAAGGTAGAATGACTGGGCTAGCACTAATGAGTGTACACCGAGAAATAGATATTCCCAATGGAGAGGTCTTAGATAAGTTTTCCAATGAAAAAATAAAGATTGATTTTGTTATATAGCCTCATAATTATTAAGACTTATAACAGTTAACTACAAAGTTTATTTTATTTTTCGATATCTCTGTGAGTTTTTCATGTGCTTAGTTAAAATCTGTTATTTCATTTAAAATTAAAGACGTGGTACTTAGAGATGAGCAATGGTTTTTCGCCTCCTTTATTTCCTTTTTATGAACTTCCAAGGAATTTAACCCCCTACAATTAGAAGCAGGCTTAATGTATGGCTTAATACGGCACTGAATGCAAAATTGTGAAACCCAGAGGGTTAGCTGTTATTTGGTAGGACAAGTCAAGATCCCTTCTACATTATTTTTGATCAGATTCAAGTATCACCTCAATAAGGTCTATTATTTTAGGGCAAATAAGATATTTTTTACGTGCCTTGCACTTTTTTGTTACCAAAATTATAAAAGTAATTAATTTATTAGACTTATTAGGAAATCTCTTTTAATGCCACTTAATTAGCTGTTATTATGTCTGTTGAAATGTAGTTTAACTGTGCCTTCGATCGTCGCTTTTTATTATTTTAAAATATGCAATGTTACTGAACCAAAAAATTACACTAAACTTTAATGTTATGTGTACAGCCACTGGCAACTCAAACTTTCAGATATGCATTGCGTTTCTATAAACATCTGAAATGATTGTGGATGGCTGTACATCAAAGTTAAGTTATCAGCTGTTATGTACAGGTTTCAGAAACTTTTCGTAATTTTAAATCGAATTAAAAAATTATTTAATTAGCTTCGATGCGCACATATTATTTTGTTGGTTGATTCGGAACAACTTTGAGAAAAGTTTAGTCGTTAGTCGAGCCGTCCTTAAATTTACAAAATCGTACTCATAATCCCATAATATCTAATAATAAAGTTAATTATTGTAAGATTTAATTTACAAAGTTGCTCATTAGAATAAAAGGCACATTATTGCAGCTGCTTTTAAGTGGAAAGCGAAAAGCTTAGGACGGACCGACTATACTCTGAATAATTTACAGATAATAGGACTAAAATTTTTTCTCATTAAGCATAAACCCGTTATTACAACAGTAAATGTACGTTTCTTTGCCAAAAAATTAAAATATATTTTGAAATGATGTGTTTAGACCAATCGAATATTATAAAATATTCACGCGATACGAATGCAGTTTCTTGGGACCATTTTAAAACTTGTTCATAACAGTGAGACATTTCTGGTTTACTTCATATTTACCGGTTTCCATTTGGGTGAGATTTTACAATATTTACTTCAAATCCTTTTCAATTACGGATAAAAGTGGTTCGAGGGTTTAAAAGTCAGGCTACATTGGCAATACCAGTTATTACATTTGTCACTCTGAATAAGCACATTCAGTGTTTTGATTTCGCAAAGTGAATCTCTGAAGATGCCTCGTGCAATCGAAAGCGAAACGTCGGAAAGTTATTCCACTTTATGTCTTGACTATGATTTTCTAAAGAATGTTGTTGCTTAATTCTTTGCTATAATATTAAGAACCAATTACTAAAGTGTAAAAATATAAAACAGACGTTAGTTCATGAAAAAAATTAAAATTTAATCGTATACTTTTCCTTTTAAACTGCGCCAAGTAAAAATTGGAGACGTCTGTCAAATTTTTACAGCACGGTTTTAAAGGAAAAATATAAAATAAAATTTTTATTTCATTTATCTCTATATATAAAAGAAGAAACTGACCGATTGACTGACTCACTGACTGATTGATTGACTGACATATCAACGCACAGTCCACACCGCTGGGTCTATAAACTTAAAATTTTGCGGAGAGATTTCTTATATAACGTAAGCATCCACTGAGGCAGAGTTGTTCAAAATTTAACCATTAAGGGGGTGAAATAGGGGTACGGAGAAAAAATATGAGATGATCCTATTAAGTCGAAACTTTATAGAAGTATTCCAAAAATAAATGTTTAAACACGTATTTTACAGCTTTTAATAAATCAACCACTAAGGTGGTGAAATGGGGGTTCAAAGTGTGTAATGGAGTGGAATTGTTATATCGCGAACGAAGTCGCAGGCGAAAGCAAGTGAATTACTTAAATATACTTTACTTTAGGCATTGGTTCTTTATATTATAGCAAATAGCTATAATAATACATATTATAAAAAGGAAAATGCTACCCTCGATCTGTTTTGTGTGTAATGTGATTTTTGACTTTTCTTGAGGCTGGTATCTATGTGCTATCTCTTTTAGACCAGGGATTATGAGCTATAGGGGACTTTTCAGAATTTAGCAGTACAAAAATGATATTTTTTAAAAATATTTATTGATAACTATAAAATCAATACAAAAAGTAGAAAAATTAAAAATGAGACGGTGTCACGCCGTCTCGTCTGAAAACTTCTTTTCGCCAAATCTCTAGGGCACACTCCATCGTCCTCGATAACGCCACTCCATTCCTTATGTCTTGTTGGAAGCGTTCACCTTGCTCGTTACCTGCAGAAAGATTTGAAGTAATTTAAAGGTGAAAAAAGAAAATGCACTTTTAAATTATTATACCCAAAAAATCTTTCCCAATATTTTCTGAAAAATCTGGGCGCAACAGGATAGATTAGACATTATTTTCGTTATCAGAGCAGTAGAATTAGAATCAAAATCACTGGAGATCCGTGTAATTGGATTTGAAGTAAATAACTACCAAAATTGTTCTAGTATATTTACTGAACCAGTGCCTTTCTTCGTTCTCTTCTGTGATTAAGATAACCTTTTTTATATGACTAACGCCTGTCCAAAGTGGTATTATTGTTTAAACTGCCAAAACAATAAATGTACAAATTGTTTTACCCATGCCTCATATTGAGGTGCCGTTATATTAGCTTTTAATTTGAACATAGCAAAGTATTTTAGGCGTATATTATTTAAATATTACACAGGGTAGTTTTAATTAATATGACAATTAAACCAATTGCGATGGTTTATAATTTTCATTAAAATTAAAATTTTACCCTGGTATTCACTATCGGTAAGACCGGTTTGATTTGACAACCAAGGGTTTAAATTGGTAAGCGTAAGGGTGTAAGACAACTAAGGGTTGTACTCTTAATTTATTTCTGCGTGTTTTTGCAAATTTATAAAGAAACGGGCAATGTAAGTATGCATTCCACTAATAGGACTAAATTATTTTTAGCAAGTTGCAAGATACAAATCATTTGGAAACAAAGCAAATCCCCATAATATTACAATAACTTAAAAGTTTTTATTGATGACTTCGTAACAACGACAGGATAAACACCTGTCAAAACTTAACTGATCAATCTTAATTTAAACCAGTACTAAATATTAAACCTTTTTAGTGAATTCCAGTGTTTAATTTTGTATTTCAGGTTTGTTGGAATGATTAACTATTTGACATTTGGAAATAAAGTCACGTGAATTTACATGACAAGTGATTAAGTATATCACATGATCTTCTTTACGAATGTCTAAAATGGCATGGCTAAAAGATTATCTTTCTAATTTTGACATATACAGAGTGATTCATAAATAAGTACCGAAACTACATTTATGATCATACTTCTTCTTCACCCACTACATTAGGTACCTGTTTTTATTATTATTTTTAATATCCTGGTTTATTTACTAAAACTATTACTATTAAGATTTTTTCATACGAGGTATCGTTTCGAGATTTATTCGAATTAAAGCGTTGAAGTAGTTTAAAGCGAGTTTTCCTGATTTTGATCGTTTAATTGCATATACTGCATTAATCTGGTTGTCAAAATTCAAATAGAAACCTGGTTACTAGCAAATATTACATA
This sequence comes from Philopedon plagiatum, assembly GCA_963971165.1. Taxonomy (NCBI): domain Eukaryota; kingdom Metazoa; phylum Arthropoda; class Insecta; order Coleoptera; family Curculionidae; genus Philopedon; species Philopedon plagiatum. The sequence goes on from OZ020189.1 coordinate 32,681,481, forward strand.
ATAAAATGTTCTTTGTGTCACATATCTATATATTCTAAACAGTGAGATTCAGATAAAAATTGCATTTAGCTTTTTTTCATATTCGCCCTAAATCTGTCTTTAAATTTTCGGTACTTATTTCTGAATCACCGTGTATATAAAGTTACACTTTTCAAAACCGATGACAGTTCTGAAACATCTTACTTTTCGTAGCTAGTTACCAAAAGTAAAATATTTCCTAACTAGTGACGAAATATTAATTTCATATCTAGTTAGGAAAAAACTAAACACAAAAAATCATATTTTGTATTTCTCTGTTGACTTCTCCGTTACAACGGAAGATAACGTGTTTTGAGCTGCCTCTTGAATATCACTTGGGGTCTCCTAATCGGATATTTTCAATATTTTTAAAAGGGTGGCAAAAGGATCAGTATATTAATAATATATGGTAAGTATTTTTATTACAGTTGTAAGTAAAATTTAATAAATGGGCAGTACGCAGTGGCCAGTAAACATCTTCAAAAATACAGTACAAAAGGTATGAAGTGTGCCTTATTTTAACCGCACTATACCTAATATTTTTAGGATTAGTAATAATACGAGCGGAAGAGGACCCCAACCAACACCCTGGCGCACCGATCCCTCTTCGCCTGCGAGGAAAGAGACTTGTCAGGGCCCCTAACCAGGTGCTGTTCCGACCTTAGGGTGCCCTCCGATCCACCGTTCGCACAAAAAACTTTTCTAAGCAAGCAAACCTAAGCAAACCCAACCTGAGCAATTGAGTATTTTTACTGCTTATTTGTTAATTTTACCGACCATTTATTAATTTTACTGACCATTTATTATTTTTACCAACCATTTACTAATACTACTGACAATTTAGTTTTTAACTGCTTGTTTATTAATTTTACTGACCAGTTATTAATTTTACTGACCATTTATTAATTTTACTGACAATTTATTATTTTTATCAACCATATATTAAAGAACTGACCAGTTGAAATATAATACTGCAAAAGTTTACTGACTATAAAATTAAAATACTTATCAAATAATTTGTTGCCTTTTTAAAAGAAAAAATTTAATTTGTGACGTGACACTTCTTTACAAATAACTTTAAAACGACATCATGACAACCCAGACAACTATCTACTAGGCAACTACTAGATGAAATAAAAATATCTTCGTCTCTACTTAGATGGTTTGATACAATAATTAAAATTAATAATTTTATTCAAATATTTTTGTCAAAATTAGAAAAAATCTTGCATGAAACACGTTAGGAAATGCAATTTTCTTTAACTCGTATAATTTTGAGGGTTCTCGCTTCGCTCATCCCTCAAACATTACACTCTTAAACAAAGCCAAGCATTTCCTAACTGGTTACATAAATAGTATTAAATAGCTCTTAAACTCAGCACTCTATAAAGCTTATTTCATTTTTTGTTAAATAAAACATTAATATCTATCTAAATTAAAAATTTTTCAACTATAATAAAAGAGAGATTTAATGAAAGTATGACTAGACTTAAAATCAAAAACTGCACCGTAATTTTAACCACCCTGTATTTCGTAAAGAAAACATGTTCTTCCTGCCATAGTCTTTGTTAAGAGTATTCGACTCTCATTGCTACTATTTTGTTTTTTAAGCATTTCTATTGCTCGTGTTGTTCTCTACGAACTTTTTAGTATAAATCCATAAAAATACTTACAATTCTTTAAAAAATCAAAATTTGATTTGTAATTTTCCCCTAAAACCGCTCCCGGTAAAAATCCGATAAGTCTGTCGAATTTTTGTGGGCGAGGTTTTAATAGAAAAGCACAAAATAACCTTTTTATTTCTCTAATAAATTAAATGTTGTCTATGTGTCTCCACTAGAAAATCATTGGTTCTTATTGGAATAACCCAACCTGAGCAACAACAGTTGGGGGAGGGGATATTTCCAAAATTAACTGGTAAGCAAATCATCCGTGGTGTCAAAAAAGAATTGCATCAAATGCGATGATTTTATGGTTGCAGAAACAACCAGGAAACTTGCTTTAACATTTCCTAAACCATAGTACATACATACAGACATACTTGAATTCGTTGATATAGCATATTACAGTAATGTTATTTATAATATTTTTAAAAAGTGTTAGATTAATTTTTAGAATCTAAAGGCCTGTCCACACTTAGTAACATGTTATAGAAACCTGTTACGGAAACATGTTTTTACAACTTGTTGACAACATTTAGACGTCCTTATTAAGTATTCGGATTGCAACAGTCCATTCCAACATGTCCAACGCAAAGGTTGTTCGTCTCTTGTCTAGATAAAACAACGGAGACAAACTTCCTTGCTATTAAATGCAAAAACGTTAATGTGAACGCAGCCGCAACATGTTACCAAAATACTGTTGCCAACATTCTTTGAGGTTTACCGCTCACCAACCGGTTCGACAACATGTTGAATAACTTTGTTGATAACAATGTTGAGTAGCAAGTGAGGACAGGCCTTAAGAGTATTCAATGTTTTACATTAATAAAGTTGTTCAACATTATTTCAATAAGAATAATAATATCGTGTAAAAGTTTTAAGAAAAAAAGTTTAAACAAAGAAAAATGATTTAGTCTCCAATGAAAAATTGGCACAAGTTCGGATAGTAATATCTTGGCTTTAATATTAAAAGTTAAAACTCTTCTATGGTAAATGGTCACCCCTAATGTATACTAATAATTTTAAATTTATTTTGATTCAGCCCAACTGCCATTGTATATATTCGTGTAATATTTATTTTAGTTTTAAAATATTCTACAGTTGCCGGCGTTCCCGAGCAGGCAGCTTGACTTCTTTTATTTGTATTTTTTTAACTGTTTTAAAGACTGTTAAACTAATAAAAGTGCTAATATGAATCGTAATCTTGTGGTTTTATTTATTCTGTTATGTTGGCCTGAGGGCCAACAAAAAGCTATCTGAACAACCCTAAGCAATAAGCCTGAGCTAAAACTATGGAGAGAAAGCAGTGGAACTTCCTAGGACTTATACAATGAATTAGGATTATTATGAAATAAGCTAATGGGATGGTTGACTGTCAAATTATTCCACAGAGTGGCGTCACTGCTGCATGTGTCAGCCAGTGTGGTTATATTACCTCTTACAGCTAGGGGAAGCATCACTTTTAACTGAACAACATGAATTTAACAATAAAAGTCAAACAAATTGGCAGAAACATAACCTTTAACGTACAATTATTGACGTTTGAGTGAGGCACATGCAGCAGTAGCGACCTCTGCGCTTAGCAGTTTAGACAGTTTTGGATGTTTTCCGTTTAGTGGCCACTCTGTATATGATATCTCTAAGTTGAATACGTTAATAAATATTTTCTCAGAAAGCAGAACTTTTATGAGTAACTTTTTTTCGTGAAATAAATAATAAAAAATTTTCCATATTAGAGTGTATTTTAGACACACTGTAATTATTAAGGTTAACTTTATGCTAATGTATTTTTAAAAATAAATATTTACCTAGGTGCTTGCAATAGTGTTGATGTTAGCTTCAGGTGAAAATGGTGTCAGCACATTATTAGATATGTAGATCAAATTTTCATTCAACTTCGAGATCAGCACTCTCAATGTGTTGTTTTTATGATAGAACAGAAAATGCTCTGAATTTTTGAGATAGCTAAAAGTAAAAGCGGTCTTAGTAGGCAACCGTTAAAACCCTAAATTAACAACTGAAGGGTACAACATCCTCATTTTAATAATAGCAGCCATCTGTTGTAATTTTTAAAAAGCTTTCTTTCTGTATAATTAAAATTGCCGTAACATATTCAGAAGCCCATATACTCGAAAAAAAATAGTCATTGCTAGAAGTGCCTAAATTCACCACTAAGACCATATTCTACATATTGAGATACTGCTCCCCGACAGGACGTTGTCAAGGTAGGACAGTCATGTTTGGCTGCAGTCTCTTCTCTCGGAAAGCGTCCCCTCAAGATATAAAATAAAATACATTGCACGTCTTTCTCATAAAACATAAAATGTCACAGGCACATTTTGTATTAGATCATTCAATTTTTCTACTTACTTACTATGTTAATATTCTTTTCTCAGAAAACGGAACTCTATATATGGAGTAACATTTTTTCGTAAAATTAACAACAATAAAAAAACTTTTCCATTTGTAGAGAAAATTTTAGACACACTGTAATTAAGGTCTTAATTTTATGCTAATATATTTTTTATAAATATTTACCTAAGTGCTTGCACTTCTGTTGATGTTAGCGTCATGTGACAATGGTGGCACATTATTGGATAGATGTATGTACCTAGATATGTAGATCAGATGTTCACTCAACTTCGAGATTAGGACTCTTAAGGTGCAGCAAACCTGAAAAAACAAATTTTAACATTATTACAAGATGATGAAACTATCATATGATTGATTATCATAATAATTAAGAGTAGTAGGAAACGTTTTTTGTTAATACGTCGCCTCGAGTCTAAACTTACAACATAATTTTTAACTCTAAATTAATAATATTTACTTATTATATTTTGCTCCAAAATAAACCTTTAAGCTCCTCTCTTGGGACAGTTTTGGATTTTTCCCGTTTAGTAGTTACTCTGTATACAGGGTGATCCACGGTGGATGGTACGTTAGACGTATCTGGTCAACCAGCCAACGAATCATTCTGAAAATTTGGTCGTGTACATAATCGAATTTGCTCTGCCTGCCTAAAATATTTTAACAATGCAGTGGTGCCGCTTCTACCAAAAAGTAGTAACAACTTTGATATTTTAAATAGAACACCCTATATATGACTTAATTTTCAAAACCACTATTAATTTCTTAACAACTTCCCTTAACATTGTTTTAAACTCTCTTACAGTTTCTGAAATAATAATTACTTTTCAATTTCTTTGGCGGAAAACGTTACCTTAAAAAATGCTGATATTTTTAAACTTTAAAATGTTAGGACCCTAAAATTTTGTGGAGAGTTAAATAATAACAAGGAGCTTTTTACCCTATGCCCAAATCTTAGTTGCAGTATACAGGGTGGTTTAAAAATACAGTTATTTTGATTACTTGAAAAAGTGGCCATAAGTATATTTTTTTTTAATGTAACACTCTGTGTATTATTACTGATTTAAAAATCTACTTAAATTTGCTCTTTATTTTTGTCAATTGTACCTATACCTAGGTAACTAGTCAAGTTTCTGACTTACAAGCCATTATTTGTAAAATTTTCTCAACAATTTAATTTCCATACGGATTTTAGTAAGTATTCCATGACAAACAATTGTTTGATATAAAAGTCACGTCACTTTCGTTACCGTTTTAAAATTTTATAAAGTATTACTGATACAAGTGATAAATACCGTTAAAAATCATGGAATAAAACTATGCAAATGCAGTTCTTATGAATTTATTTTATTTGGACAAAGTGATAAAATTACGCCAGAATATATATAAAGTTTAATGCCCTGAAGTTTTTGAAATCAGTAATAATATACAAGGTGTTACATTTAAAAAAATTACTTATGGTCACTTTGTCAAGTAACCAAAATAACTGTATTTTAAAACCACCCTGTATACTGCAACTAACATTTGGGCATAGAGCAAAAAGTCCCCCGGTATAATTTAACTCTTCATTAAAATTTCTTTATTAAATATTTTAGAGTTCAAAAATATCAGTATTTTTTAAGCTAACTTTTTCCACCAAAAAAATTGGAAATTAATTATTATTTTAGAAACGGTAAGAGATAAGTATAAAACGATATTAAAGGAAGTTGTTAAGAAATTAATCGGGGTTTTGAAAATGAAATAACATACAGGGTGTTCGGTTTAAAATATCAAAATTGCTACTACTTTTTAGTAGAAGCGGCAACACTGCATTGTCAAAAATATTTTAGACAGGTAGAGCATGTTCGTTTATGTAAACGACCAAATTTTCAGAACGATTTCTTAACTGGTTCGCCAGATATATCTAACGTACCCTGTATATATACTTAGTTAATATTAATGTTAATATTTTTTCTCAGAAAACAGAACTCTTATAAGAAGTAACTTTTTTTCGTAAAATTAATAATAAAAAAGTTTTCCATATGTAGAGAACATTTAAGAGAGTAAGAGTAATTAAGGTCTTAACTTTATGCTAATATATTTTATTAAATAAATATTTACCTATGCAAGTGCTTGCATCAGTGTTGATGTTAGCCTCACGTGACAATGGTGTTAGCACACTATTGGACATAATATGTATGTATATCAGATTTTCACTCAGCTTCGAGATCAGGACTCTCAAGGTGTTGTTTTTATGATAGTACAGCAAATTCCCTGAATTTTTGAGACAGCTAAAAAGAATAGAGGAGTTAATAGACAATCGTTTAAAACCCCAAATTAACAGTTGAAGGATGCAATGTCCTCATTTTAATAATAGCAGCCATCATCTGTAGTAATTTTTTACAAGCGTTCTTTCTGTATAATTAAAATTACCGTAAGATATTCCCCATATGCTCAAAAAAAAAAATTGTAATTGCTAGTAGTGCCTAAATTCACCACTAGGGCCGTATTCTACATCTTGAAAGACTGCGCCCCGACAGAACGTTGGCAAGATAGGACAGCCATGATTGGCAGTAGTCTGGCAGACCCTCTCGAAAAGCGTTCCCTCGAGATGAAGAACACATTGCACGTATAAAACATAAAATTTAACTAGGCATATTTTGTATTGGACCCTTGACCCTTCAAGTACTTTGGTATATTTAGTTTGGTACACAGGTTCCACGTGGGCAAAATCAAAATTAAATTACACTGATGATATGAAGGTAGTGCCATTTTAGAAATGCATCGATTGATCAAGGTTCACCTTAGTGGATCCTGTGCAAACAGATCGTAAGAAAATAATTTTACAATACCTTTTTTAGTATTCCTCGAAGGCGTCGGCAACTGTTTCGGCCTTCCTTGACCATCATCAGTGTTGTACGGCCCCGAGCAGGGACAACAACAGACAGCCGCTTACTAGTTAACAATTTTACGTACCCAGACCTGAAAAGTAAACAGCTGCCAAGAAAACACCTGGGACATTTTTTTAAATATTACGTGAAGTAGAAAAGCCAAAGCCAAAACAATAATTGTTATCGATATTTAATTAATAATAAAAAATCCCCCAACGTGTGTTCTTAGTTTAAAAAAAAAGTATCTTCTTTTCCTAAAAACCAAAAAATAATTAGTAAACTACAAATGACAAATTTTGTATAACATTTTGGCGTTATATTTAAGTGTTTCTTTTTAGGAAATGATTAAAAGACGAAAACCCTAAAGTAGTAGGGATAAAGGGGCGGGTGATTACTTTTTTGAAACAAGAAATTCATGCACACGCGCAAAGTTTACCTTGTAACTGTTGCGCAGGCAATGACAAGGTAAAGAATGCATATGCAAGACTAAAACCAAACTTATCGCTAAAAATTAAAAACGTATCGCTTATATTTAATACCAAATTATTTTGCATACCTAAAAAAGAGTTAATACCTAAAAATGAAAAATTAGTTATGTTATAATATTAACACCTGAAGAGAAAAAAGTAAATTATACCTAAAAATAAAAAATTAGTAAATAGATACAGGGTGGTTATGAATGTATTATATTTAATACCAAATTATTTTGCATACCTAAAAAAAGAGTTAATACCTAAAAATGAAAAATTAGTTATAATATTATCACCTGAAGAGAAAAAAGTAAATTATACCTAAAAATAAAAAATTAGTAAATAGATACAGAGTGGTTATGGATGTATTATATTTAATACCAAATTATTTTGCATACCTAAAAAAAGAGTTAATACCTAAAAATGAAAAATTAGTTATAATATTATCACCTGAAGAGAAAAAAGTAAATTATACCTAAAAATAAAAAATTAGTAAATAGATACAGAGTTGTTATGGATGTATTCCATTAATGTTCAGACAATTTAAATACTTATTCCAGGGAACAAACATCAATCTTTTTTTCTTTCTTCTATCTTTTCTATCTAGCTATCTTTTCTTTATAAATTCAATTGATTCTCATATATGGTAATTTTATTATTATGGATACTAGTTATTTTTCCATTATAAAAAATATTTCTCTTCAATTAATCTTAGAAAGCCTAAAAATAAAAGAAAATATCAAGATAAAATGGTTAGACAATTTTTGGTGCAAAGACACTTAAGGTGAAAAGAGACGAAGTATTTTCTATTACTGAACAAAATTGAAAATTGAAAAACACCCTCTTTTGATACAAGCTTTTGTTTAAAATATTTTCATGAAATTTTGGTGAGTTGACATTGAGATAGGGATAAACCTTAAACATATTTTTGACATTTACCCCCTCTGTATATTTTGGAAGGTGGGGGGTGTTTTTGTAATTTTAAATGGGATGATGTACTTTTGTTTATAAAATTCGAATCTACGTAAAAAGCTACGTTCGTAGGGGTGCAATTTTTTTTATTTACTCTTTTGGTTACGGAATTATGGTTAACTAAATTTTGATTGAATTTAAAAAATAAATAAATTTTACCAATAAATCAAGTTCACTTATTTCAGAATTATTAATTGTTTCCATGGAAATGCGTTATTTCTACTCAAGTCAGTTGCGAACTTTGAAGTTTTAACGATTATTAGTCTAGGCCCCCCGTTTTAACCCCCTTGACTTTTTCCTGTGGGGTTTTATAAAAGACAAAATGACGGTGACTTTACCTACAACCGTAGATGATATAAAGACCGAATCCGCCTGCTGATTAGTGACACTTGAAATGTTACAGCGGGTACGAAATTCATTTAGAAAAAGACTGAGAAAGTGTTTGGAGAAGGGGGACATTTCGAACAACTTCTCAAGCATGACAGACTAATAATCATGATTCCGTAAAAAAAGAGCAAATCAAAAAAAAATTGTACACGTACCTACGTAGTTTATTACGTAGATTCTAATTTTATAAACAAAAGTACATCGTCCCGTTTAAAATTACAAAGTTCCCACCCACTCCTCAAAATAGAGAGACGGAGTAAATACCAAAAATATGATTAAATATGCCCCCCCCCCCGTCACCCTATTATCTCACCAGATTTCATGAAATAAAATTAAACCGTTTTCGAGATATCGCTTCGTAACAATTTAGAAAAAACCTCGCCTTGTACATCATTGGCAAACAAGCAAGACACACCAAGATATAAATGTAGTTTTGAGAAAATTGGATCTCAATCTTTACATTTAATTATGTCAAGAAAGCCAACTTTCAAAAGTAATGTGTTTTAATTTCCAAACTATCATATTCTCTGTCTGTGGGCATAAACATGGATCCACAATTTACCTTATTTTTTTTTAAATGTTACTAAATAAGTCAAAATCGAAAAAAAATGAGTCGGCTTTTGCTCAAAACTTTTATTCCCATTTGCACCGCAGTGTTTAAATTTGGTTTAACCCAAAACATGTCTAGAATAATTACTTTGCTGCAAGACGAAGGCACCAAGGAAACATTCTAAACGTGGATTAAGCTAAACCTGGTTTAAATATTGCGGTGCAAATGGGAGTAATAAATCAAGTAATAATTTTAATTGACATTGACATTAAGAGTCACAGAGACATTAACATAAGGGCTGTCACATTAAGTGTCCAATTAGTTTAATTCTTGATTAAACTGTTTGTACAACTGGACGTAAGTGTGCTTTACTTGTAAACCGACAATATACTTGCTGTAACAGCCAAATAAAATCTTCTGTTATACCTTTTAATAGTTATCTATTGGATAAGTAATGATAATGATGCTCTGCACCATCGAAGCTCTTCATCATCAAGGCTATGAACAGTCTAAACCATCAAAGGCTTCACCATCAAGTCTCTTCATCTTTAAGGCTTCTAACCACCATAGACAAAAGACTAGGGGGGTATTGTTCACTACCTCAAGGGGGTATCCTGAGTCACTTCATATCACAGATATTCCACGCACACGCGATGAGATGTTTAAAGATGATTGGAAAAGGAACGCATGGAACCACTTACCTGAAACAACAGAGAAAAAACATTTAGAATACAATTTTAACATCATTAAATGATGAAATGATCATATGATCAGTTGTGCAAAATTTCAAGTTTCTAGATCCAGCGGTGTGGGCTGTGCGTTGATATGTCAGTCAGTCAGTCAGTCAGTGAGTCAATTTCTTCTTTTAGGAGTGTTCTTAAATTCAGCAACTTTCTTCATCGGAAATAAGATGTTGTAATATGTTGAAAAGAAACAAAACACATCAATGACATAATTCGCTGGATTTAAAAACTTAAAACAGATGTAGAAATAGACCATCTATAAGCATCAAATATCTTACCTTTACAAATTCAGCAGGTTGCTCTAATCCTCTAGGCTTGTGTCCCGTACATTTAGAATTCTGGTTTTAAGCTTTCATGGTCGCACCCTCCTGAGCTTCTAATGCCATTTTCAAAAAACAATTGTCGTTTGAAACAATTAACCTTTAAAAGCGTCAGTCGGACAGTACGCAAACCAACCTTAAGGTATTTTCTTTAAAATGTAATCAGAATTAAATATATTAGGTAGAAGATAATTTCAATCAATTTCAGCCTTTTGTACGTTAGACTAAAAGAGATCAAATCGACTGAAGGTCATCAATTTTATCCTTCCTGTACGTTAGACTAAAAAGAATGAAATTGATAAGACCTAGAAATACAAATAGTATTCTACAAACCAATTAAAAATTTTAAAAGATTCCAATCTATTTCATCCATCTTGTACGTTAGACTAAAGGGGATCAAACGGATTGGATGTCATCAGTTTCAACCTTTCTGTACGTTAGACTAAAAAGGAACAAACCGTGAGGACGTAATCTTTTAAAACATTGTGTGTATTTAGGTCAAAGGAAATCAAACTTCCAAAGTATACTACAAATAAATAAAAAATTCTAAAAGATTTATAATCAATCTACTTTTTTCTTTCTGTACGTTAGACTAAAAAGAATCAAATGGATTGAATGTCCTCGACTTCATCATTTTTGTACGTTAGACTAAAAATGATCAAACATAGAACGTTTGCCTTTTAAAATATCGTGTTAAAAAGGTTGGTTTTTGTATCCTATGCCACCCTGAAAGAATTTCGCGCCTCGTTTACACATTGTTTTAATAGGTTCCTGAAACAAAGGAAAAATTATTTAGATACAAGTATTACAATCGGTAATTATTTAATTAAGAGTAGTAAGTCTCATCGTAAAAAAAAATTCGGGAGCAGAGTAAAAGAGACTATAAACTTCAGAAGAAATATTTCCCTGTATATTATTTGGGAAGTTTTTAATACTATTTTATCAAAAAGTGCTCAAATTTAGCCATGTACAAACGTTTTAACAATTATCTCAAAAATAGTTGGAGATATAATGTAAAAGGCTAGAACAAAATTAAAACTTTGACACCCTGTATCTAGGAAATCAACCATTGTATGCCAAAATGAACTCTTTTACATTAAATCTGCCCAAAAATCATATCCGACTGTAAAGAACTTTTTTTAGGTTATAGGTTCATTCTTTAGGAAAGTAAGTATACCATTATTGTTTGAAAACAATCAGCCTTTGCCCTTTGTAGGGGCTTAATAATAATGTTGCTTTTTCGCTGAAGTTTGTAGTGCCCTGTAGATTAGACCAGCCATAACGGCGATTCACATTTACAACTTTGTTTTTTAATCCACTCTAATCTCTCAATTATTGAAGGAGATACAGGATTTCTTAAAGTGTTTGAAAAATAACAAAAAATTGCTTTTACTACGTGGGTTTGGTGGGGCTTGCAAGAAGTCCGGACTTAAATCCAATTTAACACCTATGGGACATCCCTGGTAGGTGCCTAAGAACTTCGAAAATTTCACCAAACAATTTGGACACTTAGGACAGAGGCTTGTTGAAATCTGGAATGGATTCTATCAAAATGGAATAAGATTAGGCATGTGTAGGCGTTAAGCTGTTATTATGTTTTAATCTTTAAGTTATGTTCTTCAATGTGTTGCTTTAAATTTTATTGGTTTATAATAATTGCTGTATTTTCTTAATAAAATAATTCGGTAATTTTTATTTGTTGTTATTTTTTAAAGTACATTAAGTAAAAAATATCACCCTTTAAAAAATCCTGTATCTCCTTCAATAATTGAGAGATCAGAATGAATTAAAAAAATGTTAAGAGTAGATGAGGCTACAGTCTAGTTGTAAATGCAGTTATGGCTGATCTAATCTACATGGCGCTACAACTTTAGGGAAGAATAACATTTTTGTTAGACTCCTGTATTCTGTACAAAATTGATTTTTTCAAACAATACTGGTATACTTACTTTCTTAAAGAATGAACCTACAACCTAAAAAGAAAGTTTTTACAGTCGGGTTAAGGCAGGGATGCACAGACTTATAGGGAGCAGGTGCCACTCGGGAAAAATATAAGCCAAGGACGGGCCACTACAAACAATATTTATTAACACAAAATTTTTTATTTTTAAATAGTATGAAATACAATGATAAAAATAAAAGAACCTTCAAAAATGTTTGTTGTAATAATTATGTAATCATTACAATGTAATATTTCATGTTTTATTATTTTGATGCATGACATTGCATTGAACTAACAAGTTTTTTTTATATTTGGCTCCACATTACTTGTAGCCACACGTATAATTGCTTCCAAATTTTCATTTGCCAGGCGGTTTCGGTTTTTCGTTTTGTTAAGTTTCATCACTGAAAACGTTTGTTCACAAATATACGTCGATCCAAATAAGCTTGCGCATTTCAATGCATTTATTCGCAACTCTTTATAAGCGTTTTTATCAACGCAAAGGTAGAAGTTGAGTAAATTACCTTCATTAAATTTGTTTCTTAAATTATCATCATTTTGCATGTCTATTAATTCCAGCTGCATTGATTCCGGCGCATTTTCGGGTGAAATGGTGAAAGGATTGCTGAAAATGTCCAATAGCGGTTTAACTTTTTTGAAGTCTACAAAACGATTTTCAAAAGCTTGTATCAAAATATCAATTTTTTCAACATGAGCGAAATTGACGTCAGTTTTATTGAACTTCTCCATAATTTTTTTGTAGTTCGGAAAATGGCCGTAATTGGCTGAATTGATTTGTGTCCTGAAAAGACTCAATTTGCATTGAAAGGACGAAACATGAGAGTATAGCTGCGAAATCAATTGATCTTTGCCTTGGAGTCTCGTATTTAAGACATTCAAGTGATTTGTGATGTCTACAAGAAACGCTAAGTCACACAGCCAATCAGGGTTGTCGAGTTCGGGGACGTCGTTTTTCTTTTCCGCCAGAAATAGTTGGATTTCTTCAATTAAGTTAAGAAACCGCTGTAGTGTCAACCCACGACTTAGCCACCTTACTTCAGTGTAAAACAGGAGATCACCATATTCGCTTTCAATATCCTCGAGAAATTGTTTGAATTGTCGGTGATTGAGACCTCGTGATTTTATAAAGTTTACGGTAGGTACTACAACTTTCATAACATTTTCAAATCCCAATAATTTTGAACAGAGGGCCTCTTGATGTATAATACAATGAAACTGCATTAATTCCTTGGTATTTATGTTTTTAGTTTGTAAATATGTTTTTAACATAGTTACTATCCCAGATGTACTTCCAACCATTGAAGGTGCTCCGTCAGTTGTAATTCCAGATATTTTCGTTAAATCCAAATCCATTATAGAACATTTTTCTAGAAGAGCTTTGAGCATGTCACTTCCCTTGGTTTGACTTGTCAAAGAACTCATACCAATCAGTTCTTCACTCACTTCAAAATTTTGCGTTACACCTCGTAAAAATATTAATAGTTGAGCAGTTGAACTTATATCTGTAGATTCGTCGAGCGCTATAGAAAAATACTCAAAACTTCTCGATTTCGTAGCTAATTGCTCTTCTATATTATCTGCTAATGCGGTAATTCTTCTTTGAACAGTCATCCGATTTAACTGAATTTTTTCAAACTTCTTTACATTTTCCGGACAAATTTTTTTTGCGGCGATATCCAAACATTGCTTAACAAACTCACCATCTTTAAAAGGCCGACAAGTTTTCGCTATTATTCGAGATATTTCAAAGCTAACTTCAGTGGCTGTTTCAGCATCTTGAATTGGTTTTGTAAACATAGATTGCTGGCTTATTAGTTCCCGTTGTAAAGTGGAAATTCTTTGCGTTCGATTTTCGCCAGTTAATGTGGTAAAAGCAGGATGCTGGGTTTCATAGTGCCTTTTCACATTATATTCCTTCGGAATAGAAACACTACTCTTGCATATTAAACAGACAATTTTGTTATGCGATGAAATAAAAAAGTATTTTTCGGTCCAAATATCATGAAACTGTCGATTTTCATCTTCAACCTTACGACTACGTTTCTTACTGGGGCCTGGTTTATCCATATCAAAATTAATATTATATTGTTACAGTCGGTAAAAGCCAAGTTCGAACGACGAAATATTTACTCGTCACAGATTACAGTTCTCAAACAGTATAACGCTCGCTTATCCGTAGTCAAAACTTAACTGCCCCGGTAGCCGGCGATGCGTCGAATTTATACGAGTTACCAAACATCGAGAACCATCCACTTTCTTCGGGGATCTACCGACGTGTTTCGCGAATCTGTAATCTAGTTGATGCTACAGATTTCTAGTCTCGTAACAATATGCTTGGACCGGAGCGCGGCGACGAATACTTTTAAAAGTCGATGGCAGGCCGCACAAATATCGCTTTTAAAATTCGTTGGCGGGCCGCATAAACATCGACAGCGGGCCGCATGCGGCCCGCGGGCCGCGGTGTGTGCATCCCTGGGTTAAGGGGTCAAAAGAAAATTGCTACCAAAATTATGATAAATTCGTTGTGGTGCGTTAATTAACTGGAGTACTGTATGTACTACCTTGTATAAAAAATTAAATGCTTGTGAAACAATATCTATTTTATCCCTTTGTGTGTTTATTTTAAAATTAATTTTAAGAATATTTTCATTCAGAGTAGGTATTTACAATTAGCCGGTGTTTTATTATATCGTGTACTCAAGACTACTTTTGACTTGTATAAAATAAGTATAGATATATGTACCTACTTGGGCACTCAGAATAAAAATACAAAAAAAATGTATTTAGTCTCTTTCCTTATTTCAGATCCAAATAATGAAGTAGATCATGTTTTTCTAAAACCCTCATTGAAAATTTACTTTTCCTCCCTAATTTTGGGTTTAAAAGGGCACTTTTCCTCCCTACGTAGGAAAAGATATTTTTCTTCCTAGGGAGGAAAAGTTATTTTTCGCCCTAGAGAGGAAAAGTAAAAATAAAATAAATATTCACGTACAGATAATTTATTTCTTTTAAATTTATATTATTGCCTTCCGGTATATCTGTAGGTATAAAATCTTCATCAAAATCTCCCATTTTTGGATAAAAATTTATTAAAAACGGTGAAAAATTTTAATCAAAAGCGGTCTTAAAATATGTTTGATGTTTATTAATACGTTACTACGTTAATATGTACCTAGATTCGAATCGAGATGTTTCGAACCAACTAGATTAACTAGATAATTGAATTTTTTAAAAATGTTCTTTCTTTTAATTAAAGATTTTAGCTTTGTTAGTGGGCATTTCAAATGAAATTATTTGTTGTATTTATTGAAAAATATAAAATAGGCTAACTAAACATTTTTTAATAAAAATATGTCAACTATAATTAGGTATTTGAAGACACAATTTTTCTTTTTTATTATTATTGGGAGGTTTTCGTGGAAGTGTTAGAAAAAATCATATGTTTTGCACTGGAGTAAAGCATCTATTCCTCTCTTGGCGTTTACTGTCCTTCTGGCAGAGCAAACCTCACATGCGGGAGGAAAAGTGCCACTTTCCTCCCTAGTTAAACAGAAAGCTATTTACTATTTCATACAACTTTCGAGCTGCTTTTTGACTTATAAGGAAATCTTATGAGGTTTATTTTAAGTAACTATACAGGGTGTCCGGAAAGACTTAGTATGGGCAAATATCTTTGCTATTAGTAAAGATAGAGACACCGAATTTTAAGTGTATTTTATTGGATAATAAATATATTTTTTTATGTGATATAGCTTTTTCCACCCCCTTGAGGGGTGACGATAGGGAGCTAGGGATTCGTT
This sequence comes from Philopedon plagiatum, assembly GCA_963971165.1. Taxonomy (NCBI): domain Eukaryota; kingdom Metazoa; phylum Arthropoda; class Insecta; order Coleoptera; family Curculionidae; genus Philopedon; species Philopedon plagiatum. The sequence continues at coordinate 32,697,605 of OZ020189.1, forward strand.
TTTAAATTCTTAAATTAAAAAAAAATAAATACCGTTATTTCTCTTATTACCTTAAAAGCTATTCAAAATGACCACCATCTTGGCAGTAACAAAATCAATTTTGGAATTTACTTCTCACATTTTCGAGAATGGCAGGTGTTACTTCTTGGCAGAGTTCCAAAATCGACTTTATTACTGCCAAGAAGTTCATGGCGGTCAGTTTGAACAACTTTTAAAGTAATAAGAAAAATAAAGGTACTTAAATTTTAATTTCTTTCGCGATTTTTAATTTTTTTTGGCTTGTTATTTAAAAATGAATTAAGATACGGACCTCGACTATTTTTTAAGACCTTTAAAATGAGGCACAACACGGCATAGGGTTGAATTGACAATTTTTGACTTCAACTCCCTAGGTTCACTCAAGGGAGTTGAAAAAGTTAAATTACTTGGAAAAGTACATTTATTATCCAATAAGTTACACGTAAAATCTGGTGTCTCTATCTTTACTAATACTAAGACTTTTCGGACACCATGTATGTTTTTTAATCCAAAACCTAAAAACGTCCTATATAAACCTATTTTATCAGCACTAAATTAATTTTACGGTACTAATAAAGCATAATAAATTATATGAACTTTCTAGAGTCTCTATTGACCTAACAAAAATAATAAAACGGTTATAAATAAATAAAATTATTTACCTCCTTATCTTCCTCCATTGGCCCGACGACATCATTTTCTTTCTTCACGATTCTACTCTCCAAGGTTCGAACAAAGGGATGTCGACGTACCCTGGCAAATCGGTTGCCTAAGCCCTTTCCAGACATCCGATGGTCTTCAAAGGCTAACTCTATCACGCTTCTAAACTTCGACGATGTTTAGGCAATCCCTTAAAGAGCAGAATCTTCACTGACCACCCACGATCCGTATTTCACTTTTGTTTGCACGTTTTTGATGGATAGGGCAAGAATGGTACAAACAGACAACTGTACGCACCAACTACAGATTCTTGAGCCTTTAGCTTGAAAATATCAAGCATTCGCATACTCAATTTTCCCAAACCCTGGAATCAAGAGTTCTATAGGTGCTACGCATAATAGTCCAGTAGCAATGGAAGATAATTTAATTTTACAGACAGTTATACGCACCATCTACAGGCTCTTGAATCTACAACTTGAAAATATCAAGCATTTGCATACTCAATTTTCCCAAGCCCTAGAGTCAAGAGTTCTGTAGGTGCTACGCGTAATAGTCAAATGGCAATGAAATATGAAAGAGAATCTAATTTTACAGATAATTGTACGCATCATCTACAGGCTTTTGAATTTACAACTTGAAAATATCAAGCATTGGCACACTCAATATTCACAAGCCCTAGAGTCAAGAGCACCGCAGGTGCTACGTATAGCGATCTGCTAGCAACTTAATTTTAAAATAAATTATGATTTTTTTATAACGTATTATATCCATGCTCATCCTATCACCAAAATAACCCGGCGTGAGGCAATCTGAAACAAAAAGAAATAGAACTATAAACACTGTCGTATCTGAGGTTGACAATTGATCAGTAATTTTTTTCATTAAAAATATCTAACCAAATTTTATTCTTAAGGTGTTAGTCTAGGTGGCTACTGAAGAACATGGACCCTTATCTGTAGTTTAAACGTATAGTTTTAATAACAATAAATAATTGAATTGATTCTGCCTTTACTTGGTGGAACTCCATATCACTACATATAGACATAAACACAAATTGTTTAAAATTCCACTTTATTATAAACAAAAATATATTCGTTTGCAATATATTCGACATGTTTCGCCAACACGGTGGCTTCTTCGGGAATGAAACAGATTTGGTACCAAGTGACAAGAGGTAGGTAAATAAGGAGGGTTTGGGGATTTTACAGCAATAAACATTAGGTATTCTTAGAATAAATTTAACAAAGGAGAAGATCTTAGGTCTAATTGTCAATTTAACAGATGTTCAGAATTTTTAAGTTTATTTATTTCTAGAGATTCTAGCAAATCTAATTTACAACCCTTATTTTCTACATGAAGAATTTTGAAATTAGTATCAAAACTATGATTATTTTCTATTAAATGATTAGAATAATTTGAATCGGTTTTTTTTATTTAAAAAACTTGAATGGTGTTCCTTGATTCTTTTTGAGAAACTTCTTCCCGATTGGCTTATATAGGTTTTTGGACAATCTACGCATCATAGTTGGTAGACGCCTGATTTGTTGTTTTTGGCTGTTTTTGTTTTATTGTTTTTTAGAAACTTTCCGGTTGAACAGTTTGTTTTAAATGCAACATTGGTGTGTAGGTTTTTGAGGAAACCTGCGATGTTTTTACTTGCCTGGCCAAAATATGTGATTAAGCAAAATTTTTTTGTTTCTTTAACTATAGGGATTGATTGCTTTTTTATATAATTTTTTATTTAAAATGTTACTTATTGTGTCTGTTGTGTATCCATTATTGATGGCGAATGAAACGACTGGTCTTATAGGAAAACCGTTTTTGTGAATTTTTATATGGCAGAGATATTTATGGACTCCTTAGAAAATATTATAAAAGAACACCCCCTATTTAAAAAGTTTATTTATTGGTATAGATATGTCGACGATGTTTTAGCGGGTTTCATTGGTTCTGACAGACAATTAACACAATTTATTAATTTTATAAACAGCTTACATCCAAATATAAAATTTACCGTAGAAAAAGAAAGAGACAATTCTATAAATTTTCTCGATCTAACAATTTTACGAGATAATGGAAAACACAACTTCTCAATTTTTCATAAACCAACACACACTGACACAACTATATACAACACATCATGTCATCCTATGCAACACAAACTGGCAGCATTTCATAGTATGATCCACAGATTAATCCTTTAAACACAATAAATTATGTTAAAGAACTAAATATAATTAAACAAATCGCCATCAATAATGGATACACAACAGACACAATAAGTAACATTTTAAATAAAAAATTATATAAAAAAGCAATCAATATGGTGTTCCCTATAGTTAAAGAAACAAAAAAATTTTGCTTAATCACATATTTTGGCCAGGCAAGTAAAAACATCGCAGGTTTGCTCAAAAACCTACACACCAATGTTGCATTTAAAACAAACTGTTCAAACGGAAAGTTTCTAAAAAACAATAAAACAAAAACAGACAAAAACAGCAAATCAGGCGTCTACCAACTATCATGCGTAGATTGTCCAAAAACCTATATAGGCCAATCGGGAAGAAGTTTCTCAAAAATAATCAAGGAACACCATTCAAGTTTTTTAAATAAAAAAACCGATTCAAATTATTCTAATCATTTAATAGAAAATAATCATAGTTTTGATACTAATTTCAAAATTCTTCATGTAGAAAATAAGGGTTGTAAATTAGATTTGCTAGAATCTCTAGAAATAAATAAACTTAAAAATTCTGAACATCTGTTAAATTGACAATTAGACCTAAGATCTTCTCCTTTGTTAAATTTATTCTAAGAATACCTAATGTTTATTGCTGTAAAATCCCCAAACCCTACTTATTTACCTACCTCTTGTCACTTTGTACCAAATCTGTTTCATTCCCGAAGAAGCCACCGTGTTGGCGAAACATGTCGAATATATTGAAAACGAATATATTTGTGTTTAAATAAAGTGGAATTTTAAACAATTTGTGTTTATGTCTATATGTAACAATAAATAATGAAATAACGACTTATAATTCAATTTAATAAGAAATTAAAAGAATGCAAAATATGAGTATTAATATTTTTCCCCGAAACTTATGGGACATACGTTAATTATGTGTAAAAATATTTTGTTAAGTCCTTTTCAATCACAACTAACAATTATCCTTTGGTGGCGTTAGGGGGTTTTAACTTATTTAAAGAAAAATTGTTACATATAAAATCCTGGACAACTATGTTAAAAAACAAAAATAGTAGGGATGAATCTCGATTACTCCTCTTAAAAATGGTTTCCTTTTTCATTATCTTATTACGATACAGAAATTACAAAGATCAGTTCCGAAAATATATGTAAGAAATAATGGAATTTATTCTGTCTTGGTTATAAGCTTTTTAATATTAGCGCTAATCTGCTTCGACTAGCTAACTAGTTACATTTTATTGTTTGATTCATTATTATTCACATAGTTTTAGATTGATTTCCCTTTTTACAGATTCTATTCATTCTGTTGTTATGAGAGAACTTGCTGCTGGCCCGATTGATCAGCAGAGGAACAAGGAACCTTCGTTGTTTCATATATAGATATAAATATATATATATATGAAACAATATATATATATATATATATATATATATATATATATATATATATATATATATATATAATATATATATATATATATATATATATATATATATATATATATATATATATATACATTTAAATCAGACTTACCATATAATTATTTAGGTGTTGGCCTTTCCAGCGATGAGGTTGCTCTGCTCCCATGTTCTCGTCAGCCCATAACGAAATGATTAAAATATGAGAACATGAAAATTTGGACAGCCCGAGTCTCCTCCAAGCGCACTGAATTAGAGCCCGTCTCCAATGTTGATCCTGCAAGGGGCGGATTATGGCTGGAAATTCTCAACAGACACTTAAGTGCTACTATTGCCTTGTGACCACCAGGGCAGGTATTAAACCGTCCGTAGTCGGTCTAATACCTGCGGTGGGTGGACAAGTCCACCCACCTTTAGTTGTTCCTAACCCCGGTTTGCTGCATGGTCCAAAGGCATCCCAACCAAGACAGCAGTCAGCGCAAAAATGCCCGTTGTGTGAACCTGAAGAAGTCCGCGTCCGCCGATTTCAGTGTACGTATTGCGTTCGCCTGTAAAAAGAAAAAAAAGTGAAACTTTCTTTTACAGGCTTTATATGGTACAAAATAAAAAAAAAAGGAAGGAAGAGGAGATGGGGCAGAGTGCGGAATAAATAATATAAAATTTACATGCAAGTCAGATGCAAAAAGAACGTTTAAAATTAAGTTTCATTAGCATTGGAGTACCTTAAGATACAAAGAGATTTATAAGAATCAGGCTAAAAAATTCAATATTTTACATTTTTAATTTAATGACAGACTCTTTACTAGGTGGGATGGCCTCCTTCACCTTATTAGGACATTAAGCAAAAATAGTGAGCACAATGTCAGGTACCTACTGATTATATATTAAAAAAAATTCAATTGATCACTCGTTCGCAAAAATTAATAATATTTTCTGAAATAAAACAGATTTTGAAAATTATTAGATTATAGGACACTTTACTGAAAAAAGAATCAAAAAGATGTAATGCGCTAAGGTGTGAATTCAGATAACTCGAATTATTTTAAAGAAAATTTCGCACCCGCTTTTTCTAACCAATCCTTAACCAATATATTGTAGTTATGACTTTGCTAATCAAAGAAACGACCGTCAGCTATCGCACCCGCGGGCCGCGGTGGAGCTAACTTGGGTGGTGCCTTAAAAGTCCATTAAAAATTTAAAAAAGTGAAAGAACTGTTTCACGGTTATATAAAAGTAAAAGAAGCAGTTCTTCTACTACCAAAGCTGAAACTTTTTATTTAGTTTCTTGCAATTGTGAAATATTAAAAAATCATAGTCAGCTATATAAATTCCGGGGGAATATACGTCAGCTGCTCATAAAAGGAGCGTAAGTTTAGGCTTAAAGTCAAATGATATAGAAGCTAAAAAAATGAGTCAAAAGATATCGAAAAATTTTCTAAAGAAAAATTGTTCAGAATGCACCCATGTACCAATTTTTAGAAAAAAATATAAATGTGTGACCGTACCCTAGGGCTTGCAATCCCGGGATCCCGGTAAAAATTCAGTCCCGGAAAATCTCGCGATTAGTCACTTAAATCCCGGAATAAATAAGTTATAAAATATGTCCAAAAAAACCTAAGTAAATTAACGCTTTAAGCTAGCATAATTTGCAGTATTTTTCCTAAAAACAATGTTTAGCGCGTGATATGGCCAATCCTGGAAGATTCATTTAAGTACTTATGTAGGTATAAGAATTCAAATTATTTTTACTTCTTATACCTTTATAATATGTCCTCTGCATAAATTTTGTTTTGTTTTTATTTTAAAATTTTAATATTATAAATAAAAATAATTTATTTTTATTAATATTACAGTTTGTGGGGATCAATCTCGGGATTCCGGAATTTTTAATATGGTTCATGGTACCTATATGAGACTATCGGTAAATTCTGAACAAATTTTCTTAACAAAAATTTTCGATATCATCTCAATTTGACCCATTTTTCGATACCACCGTCAAGTTTCATTTAAATTCCCGCCAAACCAGTGATCACATGACATGTGTTCAAATAAATTTTTTGGTGGTCGGACATGCAGCAACAAACCCCCAATAGAGTTTTTGAAAAATATCAATAATAAAAATGTTTCCCTGCCAACTTAATGGCGGACACTATACAGGGTGTTATAAAAAGATAAGAAATTTGAACGGCAGATTCTACATTCAAAAATATGAATATAAGTATATATAAACATGGCTCCACAAACGCTTTTTTTTTCGAGTTACACGGTGTTTAATATTTAAATTTTTAAATGTTTCTTTTTAATTTCTCGAAAATGCGATAAGATATTGACATGAATTTTAGTACACGCCAGTATGGAATCAAAGGGTACCTTAATGTGCAAAACTTTATTTTCTAATGTACTTGCATCAGTGGCGTGCCTGCTGGTAAGTCTTTATTTTTAGCGAAAACAATTGCCCGCCTCTGATTTTTTGCAAAATTGATATAGTTCTCTTAAAGCCCAATTAATTCTGCGTGAAAAGTGTATATTGAGCTTTTTCGTTTTGACGCACCATTTTCGAGATAAAAATTAATTTATTTCTTACAATTACAAAAAAATTAAAATGATTTTTTTTAAACATATGTTTTGGTCAGGAAACAGTGCTTATTGATTTAAGTTTATAGTAGATGCCGCAAATGCCTCTAAATCGTATTCGCATATTTCTCCTATCTCTTCGGAATACTCGAGGTCTGAAAATATTAAACACCCTGTATCTCGAAAAAGAAGCGTTTGAGGATCCATGTTTATATAAACTTAATTTCATATTTTTAGATGTAGAATCTGCCCTTAAAATTTCTTAGCATATTTTTGTAACACCCTGTATATTAGACTACTGCATAGTTGAATTTCAGTTTTGGTACTATTATACAAATACAAAGATTGAGTAATTATTAGGTATGATTTATCGTTCACTAGAAACAATAAAATCTGTAAATTTGCTTGTATTTTTTTCTTATTTTTAGCAAAACGAAATTTGAACTCCAACTGATGTTAAATCCTACCTAACAATTACTCAATTTTTGTATTTGTATAATAGTACCAAAGCTGAAATTCAATTATACATTAGTTTAATATATCTATATACTCTATAAAAATAATAGTTAGCTAAATGTATCCCGAGGAAATAACCTTCAGCTGATGTAATACTATAGACCGCAGCCCTCGAGTATATAGGTTCTCAGCAAGCTCGCTACTCATATCAGCTGACGGTCTTTCTCCCACTATACAGTTAGCTGACTATTGTTTTCGTGTAATGTTATTAATAAAGTTTCATATAGTTTAATTTTAGCTTCGGTAATATCGTTTCCGTTTAAGCCTGAACTTACGTTCCTTTTATGAGCAGCTGACGTAGGTATATTTCCCCGGAATTTAAATAGCTGACTATGATTTTTTAATATTTCACGGTTTTCAAAAAACGAAATCTAAAGATTCAGCTTTTTTTATTACTATATATTATTTTTTGTATATTAACAATTAGAATCAACAAAAATTTGTACCAACAGAAACTTAAAATGCTTGCTTTTTTCCTATAATTACAGTAAAAATTGATTTGATGATTAATTTTTTTTACATTAGTTGCTTAGCTACCTATTTTATATTTAAAGAAATAATTAAATATATTTTGACACTTGGCCATTTGGTTTCAACCAGAGCCACTAATCCAAAAAACAACAACAACAATATTTTGACACCCTGTATGTCAGGCGCGGCCCTTGAAATTTCAAAGTTGTATATCTCTGTTGCTACTTATGGGACCCATGCCAAATTCAGGTTTTTAATAGTGAGCCTACTAAGAATTTTTTGGTAAAGAAAAAAACTATTTTTCAATTTGCGAAAAAAAGTTGAATTTTTGAATTGAACCACCTGGGTAAAAAATCAACACGCTTAGATATTTTATTTATTATTTTTTCTAAACAAATTTTACATCATTTTGTCGACAATTCTTAAATTTTAAGAGAAGAAAATGTGTTAGTAGAAAGTTATATCCATTTGAATTTTTTGTTAAATTATATTTTAGCTTTAAGAAAATTCAAATGACTATAACTTTCTACTAACACATTTTTTTCTCTTAAAATTTAAGAATTGTCGAAAAAGTGATGTAAAATTTGTTTAGAAAAAATAATAAATAAAATATCTAAGCGTGTTAATTTTTTACCCAGGTGGGTCAATTCAAAAATTCAACTTTTTTTTGCAAATTACAAAATATTTTTTTTCTTCGCCAAAACATTCTTAGTAGGGCCACTATTAAAAAACCTGAACTTGGCATGGGTCACATAAGTAGCAACAGAGATATACAACTTTAAAATTTCACGGGCCGCGCCTGACGTGTACAGGGTATGGAAATCGTTAAATATATTGGAATTTAAGAATTGTCGAAAAGGTGATGTAAAATTTGTTTAGAAAAAATAATAAATAAAATATCGAAGCGTCTTAATTTTTTACCCAGGTGGTTCAATTCAAAAATTCAACTATTTTTCACAAATTACAAAATATTTTTTTCTTCGCCAAAACATTCCTAGTAGGGCCATTATTACAAAACCTGAACTTGGCATGGGTCCCATAAGTAGCAACAGAGATACACAACGTTAGAATTCAACGTAGGAGTTATGAACTACTTTTATTTAATAAGTTTTTTGTTGTGTTTCTGAGCGGAACCTCTTCCCGAAGTCTTTTATCACAACACCTACATCCTACACCTACCTACACTTCTACTCCCCAGTACGTCCTAAACCCTATACTCAAAACTTTTAAACTGGTTTGTTAATTATATCTTTTCCTGTATTTATTTTTTTGTATGGCATAAATGTCAAATGAATATAATTTTAAAATTCTAAAATTCACCAGTGTCAAGTTTTATATCTATACTTCTAAAAAAACAGGACCTAACATGGGATTAAAAATTTCACATGTAAAACCATACAGTTTTACTCTATCCTTTGGTCCGCTTTAAAAAAAATGCACTATATTAATCACAACCACGTCCCAAAAATGCTGTTTTTTGGTAAAAACTGTATATTTGCGCTATATTTTTCTAGATAAAATCGAACTTTTCCTATTTATGCCTACACAACTTAAAGTATGAGTCCTTTAGTTGTATAAGTAAACTTTGGCAAAATAGCTATTTGTGTATTAAGAGCGCAAAGTGATATATTGCCGCTCTGAGCGAGAAGTTAGACGCGCGACGCGTAGCGGAGCGCGGCTATCTCGCGAGAGCGGCAATGTCACTTTGCGCTCGAATTACACACATGATTTTTTCTACAACCGGTATTTTTATAAAAATATTTTGTAATGTAATTAATAATTATTGATATCAAATTTGACAGTTTATATTTTGTGTCAAAAGTCGCAGATACGCTGGACGTTTCTTTATTATTATTAAGGTGTCCATGGTAACTAAGCGAGCGACAAAGTAACTTTGTCGCTCGGCGAGCGACAAAGTAAAACAAACGCTTGTTCCTCGAAAATGTCCAACTTTGCGCTTTCTTTTGAAAGCGCAAATTTGTACTTTTCGCTCGGTTGTAGAAAAAAATTTTTTTTGTGAACTTTTCCGATTTTTGGAAGTCGCTTTTAATTTTCTTTTTAAACTTGCAAATTCCTATGCAAACCAAAAATTTTCAGCGTAAGTAGTTCAGTAGTTCTGGCAGTATAAGAACGATGAACAGACAAAATAATCGTAGGGTTTATAGAACTTTTATTTATGTAGATGTAAACTTTTTTTGTACGCGTTGTGCGTCAGCAATTCAAAAATTCAGGTTTTAATATTTGACAAACTGTGCAATTCTCTGATACTACTAACAACAGAGTTAAGCATATTATAAAACTGGAGGCCCTTATTACGGAGCGTATTTTTATTTTTATCTAAAAAAATGAAGGGCCAAAAAATCCATAAAAAAAATCTCAAAAAATTTTCTCCGGAATTTAAATTTGAAATAAATTTAAAAAAGGAGCGCTTGATATTTTTTCTATGTCTCAAAATCTTATTTAAGCTACATGTATATACCTAAAAAAACCATAATATGCACTAGAAAGCAAGTTATTCATGTTTGGAACTAAACATTTATTAAATAAATTTTATTTAGTAAAGATATATGCGCTGCGTGATTATCATCCATTTTAAAAATTTATTTTATTTTACTAAAAGGCAAAGTTTATTAAAAATTTTTTTATGTGGTTACAAATTCTTTACCCGTATTCTGTTCCCATTTAAAATGGATGATTTAAAAAATAATAAAAATGCACCACCTACCAAATTTAAGTTTAAAAAGTTTAACAAAAATTTTTAGTTCCTAAGGATTTTTTTTAAAGGTGCTAATATATTTATTTTTTCCTATAATATATCTTTATCTATACAGTCATATTAAAAGTTTTTAAATATTATAAAATATCCCAATCTTGGGGAAAGTAGTTCCCCTTTTATTCTATATCAGGAGAATTTCACCAAGAGGAGGCGCAAGTTCCCGTTCGACATTTTTTTATTGTTTGGGGTTCTAAGAAATGAACACTATTTCATACTGAACGAAAAATCTAAACCTGTTCTTGCGAAAACAGAACGGTTGGTCATCTTAACTTACAAATATTCTAGCATTTTTTTATTTGTGCATTCTATCACAGATCCATATAGCTACGCAATATGGATCGTAGCTATATGGATCTGTGATTCTATCCATTTGGACTGATATACAAACATTTTTCGAAAACGCATTTTTTAAAAGCACGTTTTTTCGAAAATATATTTTTTCGACAACAGAACTTTTTCCATAACACAGTTTTTTTTTGAAATCAACTTTTCAAATTCTTATACTATTCGAAACTACATTTTTTTAAAACATATTTCTTGAAAGTACATTTTTTTATTGTTTCGAAAAAGACCTTGAATATTCATATCTTAAAAAAAAACGCTTTTTTAAAAAAGTAATTTACTACAGAGGAACAGCAGACACAAGAAAACAAACCTGACCGAAAACCAAAATGGTTCGTTGATGTTAGTTCAGGACCTTTTTCTGTCTTTTTTTATTGACATTTTCTACGCTAGTAGAGTTCATAATTTAGTTTTTGGAAAACTATATTTTCGGAAATTGTAGTTTTGAAATTTTTTTTGAAAAAAATATTTTCGAAAAAATTTTGTAGATCCGTTTCCCAATAAGCATATTTTGATAAAGTTGTTTTTCGATAAAATTTACTTAATTCAACACCGAAAAAATGTTTAAAAAAACAGTACACGCGACAGGACCAACTTTTTGCTTAATATGAAAATGTAAATATTCTAGCATTTTTTTGTTTATGTCTTCTGTTCATTTGAAGGGATATACTTAAGTACAATTTTTCGAAAGCCTACTTTTCAAATTTTTTCAAGCACTTATCAAAAATACATTTTTTTAGAGAATATCTTTTTCGAGATTAATTTTTTTCAAAAAGCACTTTTCGAATATTATTTATTCAAGCAACGGCTTTTGAAAAAATATATTTACGAGAAAGCAATGTACCATACCTAAGGAAACTTGATCAAACTCAAAAAAGGTTCGTTTAGGTTTATTCAGGATCGTTCTTCGTCTTTTTTTATTTAACAATAATTTCCAAGGCAGTAGAGTAGTAGAGTTCATAGCCTAATACAGTTTTCGAAAAAATACATTTTCGAAAATTGTATCTATTTAAAAAAAAACATTTTTAAGAACTTTTTGAAAAAATGTACTTTCGAAATATGTATTTTGGAGATTTTCATAAATCCGTTTATAAAAGAGCATCTTATGAAAAAGCAGTTAAGATATTTTTAAAAAATTTACTTTCGAAATAGGTTTTCCAGAAAATATTATCAAAAAGATTCGTAAATCCGTTTTCGAAAAAGCTGGTTTTCCAAAAAAAAATGTTCTCAAAAGAGATGTTTTCTGAAAAAAAAACTTATTTGATGATTTATTTTCTTTAGTAAGGAATGTTTTCAGAAACCATCGATGCGAATCAAAAAAGTCGAAAAAGGCTTGTATTTTTTATATAACATTCATATTATCATAGACTAAATAATACATAGACGAAACCTGGCGTGTAACAAAAATGGACCAAAAAGCGGGCATCCATTGAGACATTTTGAGGGTTTACTGGTTTATGGCTTAGAAATTTGTTTGTCCACAATTATATATCCATGCGTTTATATGTACTATATAGATATATAATGGTGAACAAACAAATTCCTAAACCATAAACCAGTAAATTCACATAAATGTTTCAATGGATGCCCGCTTTCGGTCCCATTTCGGTGTATCCGAGGAATTGTCTATATTCTTTATAGTCTCTGGTATTATAGATCTGTTATTCATATTTTTGTAGTATAATTTATATATTATAGAACTTACATAAACGGCAAATTTTTGTTTATACTATTTAGTAGAATATGTACCTACGAATGGATAATATTTATGATACATTTTTTATTTATAAAATTCCCTATTGAAATCCTATTTGCACAAGGCTGTACGGGGGCACGCGCCCCTTGCATTCCCTCCCCCCCTAAATCCGCGCCTGACCTATATGGGGAAAATTTACGGATAAAAGTTTTTAGATAGAGAGAATTCCCTTTCTTAATGCATTTTTATAAACTTTTTGCCAATACTTTAAATAAATTAAAAAAATAAAATAAGGAAAACCTTTTAAAAATTTAAGTAAGATGTTTCAAAAGTTGACACTATGACACTATGCTTTAATTGTCCTTTTAAAAACAAAAAAAAAACTTAAAAACTAAAAATACATCATGAGTCGTGAGAGGGAACTTTTAACTTCAAATTGTTTGAATAGAAACTTAAAAAAAATGTATTTTGGAAAAACTAGTGTGTCTTCACACCAGACAAAATACACACAACACAATTTTGAACTTTAGATTTCCCCTCTCAAAATTTGATGTTTCGTTGCACGAAACAACTAGCATCTGTATCTGCAAGAGGGCACCATTAGCGCTCATGTGCGTTCCATTCTTTTACATAACCCCTGAGCAAACCCATTTTTTTCTGCGCATAACCCCAAATTTCGTAATCATATAGGTACCGTTAGCCGGCAATCAAATTATGTAATTCTATGGTCGAGCTATGTTTTATGATACATGTAACATACATAAAAATACATATAAAAATCAAAAGCGATAAAAAGGTACTTACGGTATCTGGGAGCAGAGCAAAACTTTATATTAGGACGAACGAAACGCGAGCCCCCCTGCGATTCTATTAATTATGTAGCCGTCTACACATTCGCTACAACTGACAGAGTCTATTCATAAAACCGTCAGTTTTGAAAGCTTTTAGCCGAACTCCAAAATTATTAGAACAGGGAAGACTATCGCGGACTATTCTATTCCAGTGGGGAGCCCTTGATGACGACGTAAGCTGTCTCGGGACAACTTCCACCAGGAACACGCGCGAAGCTCCTCGCCCGCCGACCACAGGAAACAGAATGATTTGTGATCGTAACTTGTTTTTCCAATCGATACAAATTTTGACAAAAAAATTGTTCTCGAGTCTATGCAAAAAACCTATATTGATGCCGAGCTTGGGTAAAAAAAGTTAATAAAACATACGCAACACTCCTTGTGCCTTACATTTCGACGGGATTTTGAATTTTTGACCAGAGACGTGCGGATTTTTACATCGATGATGAATAATAATTAAAAAATTTTAATTACTATTTTTATTATTTATTATTACCCGTTTAACATGTCGGAATGGCGTTAAAACACATTTTAGTGAAAATGACGATTCTCGCATGCATTATCTTATTATGAAAATATGTTTGCTTTTCACTCAAACCTACTAAATGGGCTTTAAGGGCTTTAGACAAAGGTTTATTTGGACACAATTCATATTAGGGGGTAGGATATAGGCTACAGGCTAAAGCTAGAGAGGTAACACAAAGATGGACCATTGTCTAAAATCTAAGATGTTACCGAGAATCACTATAGCACACAAAATAAAGATAGCTATTTATGTAACCAGTTGGTGATGTGTTTCCTATTGTTGGAAAGCAGCCGATTATTCGGTTTTTTACACTATAATAATTTCATCTTAGGTTTTTTAGGTTTCTTCATTTTCTACTGGTGTTTTATAAACCAGTGACTTTAAGCGTCCCCAGAAATAAAAATCAAGAGGATTTAGGTCTGGGAATCTTGGTGATCATGACTGATTGATTAGGTTCTTCACACCCTCCACATCGTTTTTGTGGCCTAACCCAACAAAAATTATTTACTCTTAAACTATCCCCGTATGAAAAAAATACCAGAATAGCTGCTTATATAACCGGTTAGGAAATGCGTTACTTTGTTTAACGAGTGTAATGTTTGAGGGACGAGCGAAGCGAGATCCCCCAAAATTATACGAGTTAAACAAAATTATTAACTTTAATTATTGCATCAAGAAATCTAAGTAGGCATCAGAAACATACGGTAAAAACTTAATACCAATTGTTCAAAAAAGGCAATAAAAATCAATTTTAATCCGTAATAATTATATTTATACATTTAGTTTAGGTAAAAAAAATCAGTATAGTTACAAAACCTTTCTTATATACAAAAATTGATATATATTCAAGAAAATTTAAACCTCCTCGAGCAATGGAAATTCGTCATCGCTTTTTGCTATCAATGCTTCTATATTGTAGAATGCTGCATGTGTAGAATTATTATCACTACAGAAGCACCTACAAAAATATTTTTATTTAATATATGGATGTACTGTATCTTCTTTATTTAGTGATCTTCCATATTGGGCTACAGAATGTCAGTATTCCAAATTAAAGCCCATAATAGTCAAAGACTCACCCAGTGGCTTATTCTCTTACCTATGACCCAAAACATGGCTCCATGTGCCCCAACCAGATAATACACAGGCATGGAACATACCGCTACTAGTCCATATTGTTGTGCTAATGAAAGCTCTTTCCCAAAAAATACCAGCTTCTTCTGCATATGTCTTTTGTTTAATTTATAGCCAGCATAGAATGTACCTGCTATAGCCAACAAAATTAAAGGTGATGTGACTCTAAAAGAAACCTTTTACTGTACTTCACGGATTAAAAGTGTTTTTTTAATTCTGCTTTTTAAAGAACAAAGTGACACTTTTAATCCCTAAGAGATTGAATGAAAAATACAACAAACAAATCTCCCTTATACATACAATATACCCTTGGATAGTTTTAAGTTTTAGTCAAAGAGTTTAAGAGTTAATAATAGTGGTTTTACATTGCTCCATATTAACCATTAGAAAAGAGTAGTAACTTTATTGCAGGAAGTACTTCTTCCAATAGTTTTCTAGTTTTTTCTCCAATTCCGACTGAATCACAGCAAATATTTTGTTGGAATTGGGGAAAAACCAGAAAGATGTTGGAAGAAGTACTTCCTGCAATAAGCTGTGAACATAATTATTTTTCCTATTAGTCTTATTTTAAATAATCTTTAGGTCAAGGGGCACCTGGAGGGGCTATGGGGCTGTAGCACATTAAGACCTCTTTTAATTTTTCTAGGTACATGTACTATGGGACAAACACACGATTGAACCCCCTCCTTCATTGTCAATTTTTCAGGGCCCCCAGCTACAATCCTTGAAACAATTCTTCAACGAGTAGTTCGGCGGTTAAATTTCAGCCCCTTTAAAAACCTTATATAAATACATACTTGCTACTTTTTTAAAGACCGCCCATCCGTCTATATACCCCCCCTTAATCGAGGAAAATGTGTGTGTGTTGTCATGGACTTTGACATTTTCACCATTTCAATTTTTTTTCTAGAAAACGGTCAGAGGGGGCGCAAAATCTTTTTCCCGGTTAATGGAGGGATAGTGCGACTAGCTTCGGTAAAAAATTTAGTTATACAGGGTGTATGGTTTCGGAGCTATTAAACATCAAAGTCGCAGCGAATGTGTTAAATGCCCCTCGGGGGGAACTGGAAATTTTGAAGAATTTTATGGAAATAAAAGTATCCTAGGTATATTCTCTCATGTACTTAGAGCATACATTAAAATTAATAGAACTATCAGAAGATACGACATATATAAATTTCTAATAAACAGATATTTACTTACAAGCAATATACAATTAATCCTAGGAAAACAAATAAATAGTTTGCTTGAAAATATTCTACATTTCTCACGATTCTTTTTCCCAGTCGAGGTATCGAGGGAGGAACCTTAAAATTTGATGCTTGTACAAAAACTAACCAGGGTCTTACATTCTGTCTTTGTTGCTGAATCCATTCTTTGGGGTCAGGTATTTGTGTTGGAATTTGCAGGAAACTAAGCAGAAGTTCAAACCAAATATTAATAAAAGTACAATATTTTAAAAATTAATATAGGCCACCTAGGTAAACTACTGTTTCTCTTCAGATCTGGAGATAGGTAGATAGATAGATAACTGTTTCTCTATTCAAAAAGCAAGAAGCATAGAACAGTGTCCTGGTTTACACTCGGATTTACAGTACATATCTTAATAAATTATATAGATTAACATATAAAAAAAAAACATTAAAAATAAGATTTTAAAATACAAAAACATGATAAATAGTGATTAATTTACAGGAAAAAGATACTTTAAGACCTCAAAATTTTCAAAATTGACGCACTTCAGGACCACAGGAAATACATACCAAGTACAAAAATAAATATAAAATATGAAAAACGTATCACACACACCGCAACAGCACCACACTCAATACAGAAAGAGTAGGTTGTAGCACAATTTATCACATATCTATGTCAGACCATTCATATCTGTGTCATTATAAAAGTCATTCATGCTATAGTATGCCTTTTCAATTAAATAGTTCTCTACAATAGTTTTAACTCGACCCTGAGGTAGGGTTCTTAATCTCTCTGGAAAACTATTGTAGATTTTTATCAGTGTGTAAGGAACATTTTTTTGAATATAACTAAAATTACATTTTTCTCTTAATAAATCAGTTTTATATCGAGTTGGATAACAATGTTTAAGAGTAGCATCTTCAAACAAGTCTTTGTTTCTATGGACAAACATAAAAGAATCCAATATATACATACAAACTAAGGTTAATATTTTCTTGCGAATAAATATATCTTTACAACTTTCACGTTGTTTTATTCCAAAGATAGATCTAATACACCGCTTTTGAAGTATTAATATTCTGTCTAGCTCTGTTGAATTTCCCCAGAATAAGGCCATATCGAATTTTAGATTGAATGAAAGCATGATAAGGCCTGATAAGCTGAGATCGCAGCATCCATGCCAACACGCTCAGTAATAACCCTCAATGCGTAACAATATCTAGACACGCACGAGATGTTTCCATCTGTCCACTTACGTTTACAGCTACGTCCGCCATTTTTTAAAGCAATATCCCAGAATTTTGTAGTAAATCAATTGTAAGAAAAGTCGTTTAAATTAAAATTTAGTTTTTAGTCTCGTGGTTGGTGTTCGGTTTAAAATATCAAAATTGCTACTACTTTTTAGTAGAAGCGGCAACACTGCATCGTCAAAAATATTTTAGACAGGTGGAGCATGTTCGTTTATGTAAACGACCAAATTTTCAGAGCGATTCCTTTACTGGTTCGCCAGATATATCTAACGTACCCTGTATATATTCTTAGTTAATATTAATGTTAATATTTTTTCTCAGAAAACAGAACTCTTATAAGGAGTAACTTTTTTTCGTAAAATTAATAATAAAAAAGTTTTCCATATGTAGAGAACATTTAAGAGACTCTGTAATTAAGGTCTTAACTTTATGCTAATATATTTTATTAAATAAATATTTACCTATGCAAGTGCTTGCATCGGTGTTGATGTTAGCCTCACGTGACAATGGTGTTAGCACACTATTGGACATATGTATGTATATCAGATTTTCACTCAACTTCGAGATCAGGACTCTCAAGGTGTTGTTTTTATGATAGAACAGCAAATTCCCTGAATTTTTGAGACAGCTAAAAAGAATAGAGGAGTTAATAGACAATCGTTTAAAACCCCAAATTAACAGTTGAAGGATGCAATGTCCTCATTTTAATAATAGCAGACATCATCTGTAGTAATTTTTTTACAAGCGTTCTTTCTGTATAATTAAAATTACCGTAAGATATTCCCCATATGCTCAAAAAAAAAATAGTAATTGCTAGTAGTGCCTAAATTCACCACTAGAGCCGTATTCTACATCTTGAAAGACTGCTCCCCGACAGAACGTTGACAAGATAGGACAGCCATGATTGGCAGTAGTCTGGCAGACCCTCTCGAAAAGCGTTCCCTCGAGATGAAGAACACATTGCACGTATAAAACATAAAATTTAACTAGGCATATTTTGTATTGGACCCTTGACCCTTCAAGTACTTTGGTATATTTAGTTTGGTACACAGGTTCCACTTGGGCAAAATCAAAATTAAATTACACTGATGATATGAAGGTAGTTCCATTTTAGAAATGCATCGATTGATCAAGGTTCACCTTAGTGGATCCTGTGCAAACACATCGTAAGAAAATAATTTTACAATACTTTTTTAGTATTCCTCCAAGGCGTCGGCAACTGTTTCGGCCTTCCTTGACCATCATCAGTGTTATACGGCCCCGAGCAGGGACAACAACAGACAGCCGCTTACTAGTTAACAATTTTACGTACCCAGACCTGAAAAGTAAACAGCTGCCAAGAAAACACCTGGGACATTTTATTACATATTACGTGAAGTAGAAAAGCCAAAGCCAAAACAATAATTGTTATCGATATTTAATTAATCAAAAATCCCCCAACGTGTGTTCTTAGTTTAAAAAAAAAGTACCTATCTTCTTTTCCTAAAAACCAAAAAATAATTGGTAAACTACAAATGACAGTTTTTGTATAACATTTTGGCGTTATATTTAAGTGTTTCTTTTTAGGAAATGATTAAAAGACGAAAACCCTAAAGTAGTAGGGATAAAGGGGCGGGTGATTACTTTTTTGAAACAAGAAATTCATACACACGCGCAAAGTTTACCTTGTAACTGTTGCGCAGACAATGACAAGGTAAAGAATGCATGTGCAAGACTAAAACCAAACTTATCGCTAAAAATTAAAAATGTATCGCGTATATTTAATACCAAATTATTTTGCATACCTAAAAAAGAGTTAATACCTAAAAATGAAAAATTAGTTATAATATTAACACCTGAAGAGAAAAAAGTACATTATACCTAAAAATAAAAAATTAGTAAATAGATACAGAGTGGTTATGGATGTATTCCATTAATGTTCAGACAATTTAAATACTTATTCCAGGGAACAAACATGAATCTTTTTTTCTTTCTTCTATCTTTTCTATCTAGCTATCTTTTCTTTATAAATTCAATTGATTCTCATATACGGTAATTTTATTATTATGGATACTAGATATTTTTCCATTATAAAAAATATTTCAATTAATCTTAGAAAGCCTAAAAATAAAAGAAAATATCAAGATAAAATGGTTAGACAATTTTTGGTGCAAAGACACTTAAGGTGAAAAGAGACGGAGTATTTTCTATTACTGAACAAAATTGAAAAAACACACCCTCTTTTGATACAAGCTTTTGTTTAAAATATTTTCAGGAAATTTTAGTGAGTTGACATTGAGATAGGGATAAATCTTAAACATATTTTTGACATTTACCCCCTCTCTATATTTTGGAAGGTGGGGGTGTTTTTGTAATTTTAAATGGGATGTTGTACTTTTGTTTATAAAATTCGGGCGGGGGGGGGGGGTGATTAGGGGGTATTCCCCCCCCCCCCCCGAAATGTCGACGAGCGTCGCACACTGTACCCTAGTATACGAAACGCGTGCCCAAAACTCAATTGTAAAAATACGGGTAAATAACAAAACGCGTTGAAACTTGTCAAACTATTGGTTATGTCCTAGTTGTTGTTGTTAGTGGAATCTGCATTACGGTTATCAGTTTGTAAATATTTATTCATAAAGTTGAAAGTTTTTATTCTTGCTGAATTTTTGCTTTCCTTCCTTTTGTAATGTGATTGGTATAGTAACTATTATTTGGATAGAAGTGTAATTGAAGTTAGCTATGTGTGATAACCAATGTAAGTACGAATCGGAATCTATAGTGATACCGTCATTTATGGGTCAGTAATTTAAATATTTACATGCAGTTCATTTTTATACACCAACAAAAAATATAGGGTAATATCTTAAAATTGCGGAAATCGCTTTTAGGTTTTCTTGTGCCAATAAGTATATTTACTATTAGGTACCTCAAAAGTAAAGCCAGAAGTGAAAGCGAGTTGCGCGATTTTCAAATATTGTAAATTTCTTGTATCAAGTACACTAATTTAGATAATAGGATTAACCTAAAGCCGGTTTGGTATAACGTTTTTGAACAAGAATACCATAGTAAATAACAATAAAAGTGTTTTTAAAACTTAACATATATATATATATATATATATATATATATATATATATATATATATATATATATATATATATATATATACTATATATATATATATATATATATATATATATATATATATATATATATATATATATATAGTATATATATATATATATATATATATACTATATATATATATATATATATATATATATATATATATATATATATATATATATATATATATATATATATATATATATGTGTAGGCCAATCAACTGGTTTTTATTATAGTCTACGACTCCCCTTTTTATTAACTAGACACACTGTAAATAGGTTTGCATAGTATAAATTAGTTTATAAAGAAACGCACTTTATTTCTCAGATTTGTCTCCCAAATTCCGAAATAAAAGATGGGCTCTGGTAGACGTTGTTTTCGACACTAAATACAAAGCATTTGATCGCTAATTTGGCGATATAATAGATTTTATTATTATTGAAACTTCTTGTCCGACGCAAATACGTATAATTTTATTATTATTATTATTATTATTATTATTATTAATATTTATTTCTTTATAATAAAATTACACAGGGTGTCCAAACGATGTGTTTAGCCTTTTTTAATGGTGTTGTGTCGTCACACTTTTTGAGTCACACTGTATGCAGCAAAGTAATTTTAAATTGCAGAGCTAATCTCTTCCTCCAAATTTTAAATAAGAAACTGTTCTCCATTTGCCATCGTTTGCGCGCTATAGTTCCTCTACACATTGTTGGGGCACCCTGTATATTAATAATAGTTGTTAAATTTATTTTCTGCCTGTAAAAATACTCTTTAGTTTATAGAAATTGATGAAACTGCCAATTAAAATAAATACTGACTTTTGGGTAACCACTCTATATAGCTTGCCCCAGTGTGCGTCGTAGGCACCTCGACACTCGCACTCAGTATCGCCATGAAAAATAGCAAAAATACAACCTTAATGCAAATCGTTATTACTTTGTTTTTTGTACTAATTTTTTTTTAAAGTGCGTTACAGCTGATTCGTAGTACAACTACATCTTCACAATACAGTTACCGGCAACCGCGCGCTACCTTGCGAGGTGTGGGATGTTTATACGCAGACCCACACAAGCACGAACCAGTCAGGCTACATAGCTCGTGAAGCTACTTAGTTCATAGGCTAACAAAGTATACAGACTAGAAACTGAATAACACATCTCTTTCTAAATTGTTGTTGAGCGCCATCCTTGGTCTGTATGCCCACAAGCTTGCTTTAATGATCGATCGAATCAAACTTGTCAACGGACGGAGTTGACAAGAGCAAAAATTCTTTATTATTAATTTTACGACCAAAAGTCATTCTTTATAAAGAAAATTCTGCTTGTCGAAAATTGAAGTTTGCCATGATATAAAAATCTAAGATCAGATGCAGAGGGTGTTAATAAATTAAGAAAAATGAAAATGCTTTAGGAGAGAAGCACCATTATTTATGATTTTAAATAAAATGTTCGTAAAACAAAGCTGTTTGTAATCCAAAACAACGCCTCAATCCAAATTTTGTTATCAAAATTCTGATTATTAAATTTATTCCAGATAGCTACCTCCCACCCCTCCGAATTAAATAAGTACACTCTTGTTTTGTGAACATTTTCGAAAATACGCTGCAATAGTCGCAAAAAAACACTAATTATTCTAAATTTAAAAATTTGAATTTTTATTACAAAATTTGTATTTAGGCTTTATTTTGGATTATAAAAAACTTTGTTTTATGAACATTTTGTTGAAACTACTAAGTAATTGTACTTCTTTCGTAAAGCATTTTAATTTTTCTTAATAAACACCCTGTACATCTGATTTCAGATTTTTATATGGCAAACTTATTTTTTCGACAAGCAGAATTTTTATGAAGAATGACTTTTGGAAACATTATTTTCTCCTTATCCACTCCATCCGTGGACACATTGTATGTATTAATATGTAAACTTACGTGCACAGAAATCGATCCACATCATACTTTTGAAATCGAATGCAATTTTTAACAACCATTTACCAGAGTTTAATTACAAAAAGTATATTGTACGAAAGACTGTTTAATATCCACTACAGTGGGTCTATATCAATCGAGATGTCCTTTGTTTATTCAAGTGATAAGTGATGACTGGTTTCTAAGAAAATGCATTTGATTTCAAAATTGTGTGATTGGTCAAGTTCTATGCGCGAAGTGTATAAATATTATGATGGTTCCGATGGACGAAGTATGGCTTTTTGCAATATAAATCTTGCACTTACAACCTATATGGTATACAGCAGAATGATGCCATATGATTGGTTAAGAGGAAAAATTAACAAAAATTCATAAAATATTTAGTACCATGATATTTTAATGAATTACATATACATTAAATTGAATAACCTACAAGACCAATGCGCAGAAAGCTAAGACCACATGAGCAGCAAAATAAATTTAATTAGGCGCGTGTGGAAAATACATACCGTACTTAAATTGATCTTTTGTTCATAAACTTGCGAGAAAACATAAAAAAATTCATAGTACAAAACTTAGTTTTCTTATTTTTACACTTATCAGTTTGAATCCTTGATTTTCAAAAGTTAAATAATATGCTATTTTAAGTATCTTTTCTGACACACACTCTCTCTCTACCCACAAACGCTCTCAATGCATTGAATGAATGCAATATAGATATATACCCAAGTGTATTTGCTCTGCTAAAAGTATTCGCTACATTGGCGGTATCAACAGCTTCGCCGGAACGATCCCTTTCAACATTGAGAAGATTGAAAACATATCTGAGAAATTCAACAAGTGAAAGTAGAATGACTGGGCTAGCACTAATGAGTGTACACCGAGAAATAGATATTCCCAATGGAGAGGTCTTAGATATGTTTTCCAATGAAAAAAGAAAGATTGATTTTGTTATATAGCCTCATAAGTATTAAGACTTATAACAGTTAACTACAAAGTTTATTTTATTTTTCGATATCTCTGTGAGTTTTTCATGTGCTTAGTGAAAATCTGTTATTTTATTTTAAATTAAAGACGTGTACTTAGAGATGAGCAATGGTTTTTTGCTTCCCACTTTGCCTCCTTTTATTTCCTTTTTATGAACTTCCATGGCAGGGTTGCCGCATCCCTAACTGGATTCACCACATTGTCCGTTACATTCAGTTGTTTTTCGAGGGATGACGTCAGGCTAGAAACTGACAGCCTGATTCTCCTACGCTAGTCCGGTCTAATTTGACAACCAAAAGTTTTAAACTGACAAGTGTAAGAATAAGACAACTTTGTTTTACACTACAAATTTACTTTTGACCTTTTTCGCAAATTTATAAAGAAAAGGGCAATTTTCGGGCAATGTCGAATTTTCAACTGACGTAATTTTTGTATGTTTTGATTAACTGATTGTGCAATAATATAATAGTTATTTTTAAGCGAGTGTCACAACAAATGAAGTTTTACGGATCTATTAACGTCCCTGAAGTGTACCTTTTTTGGCCGCTTTTTTACTTTACGGCCGCTTTTTTACTTTACAGCCGCTTTTGCAAACAAAGTCATTATGAGGGCAGCCTACTAGACACATTTAATTTGCTTATTTGAGTTATTTCCACGTCCGATGTTAAGATTGTCAAATTATGAAGGCGGCCTACTAGACACACTTATGGTTAATAAAAATTTGAATCTAATCTTCCAGTTTCCTCTTTGTTTAGAAACAAAATTGTAAAAAAAAGTTGTTACCTAATTGATGAGACACTCGCTTAAAAAATTTTGTGTGCACCTCGGCCGTATGATCTTTTTTGTCCTCACCTGAAATTTCAGATTCGGCCTCATAATGACTTTGTTTGCAAAAGCGGCTGTAAAGTAAAAAAGCGGCCGTAAAGTAAAAAAGCGGCCAAAAAAGGTACACTTCAGGGACGTTAATAGATCCGTAAAACTTCATTTGTTGTGACACTCGCTTAAAAACATCTTTATTGAAAACGCGAAATGACTGAACAAACCCATTTATTGGCGATAGTAATATTTTATGAACAGAAATAAATATAATAGTGAATATGCTATACAGTATGTTTTAAATGAATGGAAAAAGTACTGATAATGGAAATATAGTTGATATAGTTTCATTGGATTTAAAACGAGCATTTGAAACAATAGATAGACGGCGACTTCTAGGAAAACTTTATTAATATGGTATAAGGGATAGAGTGATAGCTTGAAAGTTATTTATCTAGACGGAAATAAGTTGTAAAATACAAAAATAGTATTTCTCCTGAATTGTTTATTAACATAGGAATACCTCAAGGAAGTGTTTTGGGTTCGGTATTGTTTTTTGGTACATCAATGATCTTTTTAATGTCTTTAAGATATTCAAATTTCACTTTTTTTCATATGATACTATTATTTATGCTGATGATAACTGTTAATGAATAAAATAAATAAGGAATTAAAAACTGTAAATGACTGGTTAAAAGTTAGCAAATAGAAACTAAATATAAATAAATCCCAAAGTATGCTTCTAGGATCAAAAAAACTATGTAATTTATTTATAGCAAACAATTTATTCTTTTGATATTAATGATGAGAATATACAAATTGTAGAAAAATTTAAGTATCTAGGAGTACTTAATAATAGATAGAGAATTAAAATTTAATGATCATATCAGTTGTATTTCTAATAAAATTTCTAGAAAAATAGGTGATTTGGGAAAAGTTTCAAATTATGTGAGTGTGAATACAAGAAAATTAGTTTATAACACTATTATTCTTCCACCTTTTACTTTTTGTAGTTCTATTTGATACATGCCATCACAAATAGATATGAATAGATTACAAGTTTTACAAAACAGGTCAATGAGAATTATATTAGAATGTAATAAATATACAAAAATTATGTAATACTATATATTAAAAAACTGGAATGGATGAACATTAATAATTTTTTAAAATATCAACTATTAGTTTTAATTTATAAAATGAAACAAGGATAATACCCCATATTTTAATAATTTATTTTAAACTTTCTCAAACATACATAGGTATCCATAATACAGGAGAAAAATGCTTTTGTTTTGGAAAATACCAATTTAATGAGTAGTCATACCTAATTCAGTATTTTTAATGGTTGTATTGAATGTAATATTTTAGATACTGAATTAAAAGCTACAAAGAATATTAGGAAGTTTAAAAATTTATTAAAGAATACTATTTTTGGGGATAAATCTACTTTTTATGTAATTTAATTTTTTTAACCCCCTTGAGGGATGACGCTAGGGTGGTGAGGACAAAAATTTTAAATGCAACTCTATGCCGTGTGGTACCTCATTTTAAAGGCCTTTGAAAAACAAACATTTTTCCGCAACTCCGAGGTCCGTATCTTAATTCGTTTTTAAATGACAAGCCTATAAAATTAAAAATCGTGAATTTTTTTTTAAATGTAAGTACTTTTATTTCTCTTATTGGTTGAAAAGTTGTTCAAAATGGCCACAATGAACTTCTTGGCAG
The DNA here is from genome assembly GCA_963971165.1 of Philopedon plagiatum. Lineage (NCBI taxonomy): Eukaryota > Metazoa > Arthropoda > Insecta > Coleoptera > Curculionidae > Philopedon > Philopedon plagiatum. The sequence continues at coordinate 32,723,811 of OZ020189.1, forward strand.
TAATGATTTTGGAACACCTGCCATTCTCGAAAATGTGAGAAGTGAGTATGTGTGGGGCGAATCGCTCTGGATGTCCCAGCCCGGAGCGCGAGCCTGAAAACGTACCATTTCAAATTAATGATCTCGCAATGACAACGCCATTAAAAAATAACTGAAACATAGTTTTCGATGTATTTTTCTCTCAGCTTTCCGATGGTGTAATCTGTTTTTCAAAATTCCGTCACCTTAACCTAAAACAAACACTAAACGTGCTCTATGTCGAAAAACGCAACTTTAATTTTTTTTTAATACGCTAGATCAAAAGATCAGGATTTTTACGTCTAAAAAGATTTCTTCCAGACAGGACTTTTTTATTTTCGAGGAACTAATCGCGAAACACCGCGCGGCAAGGCAGCAACGCGTGGGCCAGGCTCTGGCTGGATAAATTGTTATGCCGATCTATGTATTTCGATTAATGGCAAATAGCAAATGGCTCCATTCTTAACTAAATTAGTCAGTCTGTCACTTACTAGTGGAGTTTTTAATGATTGTTTAAAAACCGCTTTTGTTGTTCCAATTACAAAAACTGTTAACCTCCAACAGATTGAAAACTGCAGACATATTGCTTTAATAAGCTGCCTCTCCAAGATAGTGGAAAAATTTGTTTCAAACCAGATCTTCAAAATCATTAACTGCAGGCCAGCTCGGTTTCAGGACGGGCTGTTCTACCGAAACAGCAGTTGCCGAAATGACTCAATATATTTTTGATAAAATGGATGAAAACGCCTAGGTTTTCGGGCTCCCATTTGACCTTACAAGAGCTTTCGACACTCTAAGTGTTGACTTTGTTTCGAAAAAAATAGAGGCGCTCGGTATCGGTTCGCGCGTCGCGCTGGGATATCTGAGCCGATTCATCCCATGTTTTCTTTTTTCTATTTATATCGTTACTTAGTTGTTAATTTCTTAATGTCTTCGTAGCTATTATTTAAAAAGATACCATTTTCGTTACCACGTCATTTAAAAAAAATCATTTAAAATTTATTCTGCAAAATGTAGAAAAAAGAAATAACTAATAACAAAATGTTATACATCAGTATTTTACCACTTTTTTTTTAGCAGATCGGTAGATTGTTGACAAAAAATGATGATAAAAGAGATCGTTCAAATTTACAAATAAATAAAGGCATTATGATTTTCGCCGATTTTTCCTATAAGCGAAATGAAACAAAATAACATGAACAGGCAGTTAGAAGAGAAACGTTAAAAATACATTGCCACATTTACCCTTAAAAATTTTAAGGGCTTTGTAAAATACACATATCTACCCCTATTTCATCCCGGAGGTAAACGTATACATACTACGTTTAAAATCCACTTTCTCGTTTTGAAGTATCCTTTCGACACAACAATGCAATCAAAATTATGAGAGATTTTTGGAATTATTGGAAAATGCATGTACAGATTTAAAAGTTTCTGACATCCTGTCGAGCAATCCTACACAGATCACATTGATTGGGACCCTTAATAATCTCGGTATCGACAGACTAGTTAAAAACCTTTATTAACAATACTATCTATAATTTTTAAATATTGCCGACCAGATTCTCCACCACTATCTAATTTGACAACCAAAAGCTTTAAATTGGCCGAATAAGGCAACTAAGTTTTATACTATGAATTTGTTTATGAGTTTTTTCGCCAATTTATAAAGAAAATTGCAATTTTAGAACGTACTTTCCACAATAATAGAAGTGCCTAAATTCATTCTAACTACACGTTCCAAAATGAAAATAGTTTGTGAGACAAGCAAGAATTAATAACAGTACAAAAACCTGTCAAAACCAAACTGATCAACCAGATTTAAATTTAAACCAGTTCTAAATCCTACACTTTTTTAGTGAATTTTAGTTTTATATTTGTCATAGTTAACTCATGATGAGGCTATAGTTATTTCATTTTGAACTAAAACCGGATCTTTCAACTGACCATTGTCCTTCAGCATCCTTCTAAGCAATGTTTATTATATTTTATTTGCATACCTTTTCTCGGCCACCTTTAGAGTGACAAGATTTATTTATGATCTTGATAAAATATAACACTCCGCTACTCGAGAATAGTTCTGCCTCAGGATATAGATAAGAACGGAAGGTGTGAACCCTTTTCATTATTTCATTTCGATCGAGCATTTTGATAAGGAAAATGCATTGCCTTGCAGACGTCTACCCATACATAGGAAATAATAGAATAAAGGGGTCAAGCATTGTGTTTTTTTTTCTTCGTTTTCTCTTGAAGTGTTTCCTGTTTATCCACTTTTGCAGATCCGAGGTAGGTATTTCGAAGTTCCCTTAGACTACTCTTTCTAGAAGTATAGTGGAATGTATTTTAAAAGTGTCATTTTTTACAATTCAATTCCAAGGATTATTATTTTATTACAATAAAAATCGCCTCATCGTATTAGGCGACAGAGTCTTTATGCATAACAAAGGAATGCTTTTAAGCGCTTTTTATCGAGTCGCAGAATGTTTGTTTAGATATTGTTGACTAAACATAAAACGGCTATCGACTTACTGAAATCTAATTATGGTAAGCGGCATGTTTGTAATACATTATATACTGAAAAAAGAAGAATATGTCCACCACAAAAATACATTGTTCCTCCAAAAAGCATAAGGTACTCTACTTTATTTTTACAACAAAAACTGTGTAGGGAATTATTACACCAATGTCTTTTGAGAAATATCCAAAGAAATATTTTTACATCTTAACAGTATACAAAGAATATTACAACTTAAAGTTACAATTTTTTTGTAAAAATGTAGGTATTTTTTAAACGAGTTTTTGAGATTCCAAAAACTGTGTGCTCAGATACAATTCTAGGAGTATTATTTGTACAACGTATATTTAAAACTACGTGAAACATGTAGTTATATAAATTTATTTTTTTTATTCATTTATTTATTTAATTCTACTCAATAGTAATTAGGATTACAATGCATTATGGGATCGTCAGAATTCAGAATACAACCTAACATAAAATTACATTGTAGTACTCTTTTACACTTTACAAATAAAATGTTCTTTTCCGAAGAAAAAATATACAACGAAAATGTCGACGGCCCACCAATAATATCGCGTGACCTTCAACGCCGCCGTTTCTCGGTTTGTCCCGAGCCACAATGGGAATACACTCGAACCGCTAAGTGAAATATACTATTGCAAAATATTTGGGTTAGACAAAGAAAAACTAATTACCTAATATGCGCATTGTATTTGCATAAACTTTTGTTTAGGTACATTTCATTACGTCGCGCCGGCACCTATTATAAGTTTAAAAGGTGTTTCGGCTTTCCTAATTTTGTTGTGTAATATGTTCTTGATTTCTGGATACTATTTGATATTTGTATTGTGTCCTGTGTGAAGTGGTATAGTACTTAAGTACTTGTGTTAACAGAGCAAAAAACTGTTTGCATGTAATTTAAAAAAAAGTTACAGCGAAAATACAATTTTAGTACCTATTTCATATTTTTTGCAGTGTTTATTTGTTGGTAAATAATTTCTTGGCAGAAATAGGCACATTATTAAAAAACCTTCCTTAATTAAAAAGGTGCATTTTGCTTGTTACCTTGATTTCACTAGTTGCCCAGAAAATTTGCCCCACCTGTAAAAAAACTCACGAGCCGCGCCTGGTAGCTACCTATATGACAATTAAAGACTGAAAACTTTCAAAGGTGATTAAGAGTGACGGTATTGTACATCCCTGTATTTCTTGTCAAATAAGTGCCGAAGAATCTGCCAACATAATTAAAATACAAAGAAATAGTGCTGCCAGCTTAACTTGACATATTTGGGTTTGATATTGTTATAAAAAAGTACAGTTACCGCAAATGAAATACGGACACCAATTTGACATTTTATGATATTTATGCAAATTTTGGTAAATTAGGCTTTTATGTTAATTTTTGACCACATTTACTACTGACTCTTATTTCAAAAGGTATTTTTTAGATAATTTTTACGACGATTTTACTCTGCAGTCGCATTATGCCAGCATAGAGAATCAGTTACTGACTTAATTATGGGAAGTAGATAAATACTAAAATCAAATTTTATTGTTATGTGAATAAAAGAAACAGTTTTTTAATAATCGGTATTTTAATAAAAAAAATTAACAGTGCCAACTAATATTTTGTTGTTCCTCCATTTCTGTCAATTACAGATACAATTCCAGTAAGGCGAGAATGTAGTTTGGCGGTAATGTATTCCAAACTTCTTGAATTTTGGTCCATACATGGTCCCTATTTAATGGACGAAAATTATTTGCTCCGTTAATTTTTTTATTATACCGCCCAAGACGTTTCCCATTGGTTTAGTATCCGGGCTGCGCGAAGGCCATGCTAATACCTGGATATTTCTTTGGGTCGTTCATTCCTTTACACTTCTAACTATGTGGACAGGGCAGTGTACTGTTGCTGTACTGTCATGCTGGTAAATAAAATGATTCGGAAATTCAGCAACTACGGATAACAGCATAACGTTTTCTAATATATTTATATATGCATCTGTGACAAACCTTTGAATATTATTTGTGCACACTCCAATCAATCTAGCACTCATCCATCCCCAAGCGTTAACCGAAAAACCTCCACTTTTGCTTATATTTTGTATATATGTTTCTTCAAAACGAGTATTTGGAGGCATGTGCACTCTAACACAACCATTATAACGACTGAAATGCCTTCTCATCGGTAAATACAACATTGTGCCAAAAGTCCATTTCTTATGTGTGGAATTGCAGTGAAAACGCAACCCGCTGCTCCTGATTATCCTGACTTAAAAAATGCCATTTTGCTGCAGGATGATTACGCAAGTTCTCCTTAATACGATTTCGAGCAATTCTTAAGCAACCAGGAGAATTGGAGTTGGCCTTTGCTGCCACTACAGATTGGAAAGGATGATTTTGAAGAAAGTGTATCAATCGGTTATCTTCCTGTTCAGAAGAAATCCTATGTCTGTCACTTCCTATTTTTCTGTCTAGTGAATTTCTTTCATCATATTCTTTTTTTATGTCATGAACAGTACTTTTTGGTACTCCGAGTTTTTCGCCTACAGTTCTTCTTGACCAACCTTCGGCTATTAGTGTGACTATCTTGGTTTTCACTTATTTGCTTAAGTGCGGCATGATCATGCACAGATATGGGTATTTGGGTGTTAAGGCAGAAAAATATACCACTTTTTTTACACTCACACAACCATTTTTAATTTAGGTAGAGTTAAATTATTTAACTTACCTTACTTTACTTTTGTAGATGTTTTCTGACATTTACAGCTTTGTAGTTCACGTTCTGCCTGCTTTAGTTTCATAAACACCCTTCAACTATCCTCGATGTTAACCCTTTCGTAGCTGTAATTTGATATCTATATATTTACGGACATATAACGACCAACAAAAAGTTAACATAATAGCTTCATGAGAACTTACTGGAGCCTTATGGAACTTATCTAAAACAAAGTATCGGTTACATATCAAAATATAATAAAATTATTCACCTAGTAAAATATAAGTTTTCTATACGTGTTTAATTAAAATGGAATATACGAATTTACATAACAAACACTAACATAAAGGTGACTAAAATAGTAGATATTGTGATCATCGAATAGACTTCAATTACCTATGTACATAAAAGAAGTATCTAATCACGATAAAAAATACGACGTCCGTTGTTAAATAAATCTACCGTTTTTGCTGTACACAAGAAAAATCGACAACAAAGGAAGGATCAAAATAGATTATTTTAGATTAAAATATAATTTTAAAACATGAACTAGGAGAGTCACATCAATTTGAAATCGGTCTATTTTAAAAACAATAATTACGGATCTATGGATTTACAGCATGGGCCAAATTTTGCCAAATGACACTCATAATAAAAGTCTTTGCTTGTAGAATAAATAAGATTCACGTTATGAAAAAATTTAATTTTTTATACCGGGAGCATAAAAATACGAAATCGGTATTTTGCGTAAGAGTAAACATACCTCGTTTATCATTTTCTATCAAAAGAGAAAATATAAAATATATTTTAAGTTAAACCGTAAGCCGACGTATAAGATTTCATTAAAATATTTAGGTAAATATTAAATGCAATGAGCTTGATCACTTTATTTTTTTAAAATATTCTCTCCCACACCTTTAAACAGAGTACCAGTTTCCACATATTAAACAATAATGACTCCTGTGGTCGTTTGTAAATGTCTTTATTAAATGAAGCAATTATTTAATTTAAAATTCTTCTCATCAATATGCTATCTACTGAGCAAAGGATTTTTGTAGTCCAGTGATATGGGGAAGGCCAAGTATCATACATACCCCTACATCATGGACAATTTAGCGAGAAATTTGAAGGAATCCCAATAACTGAAATTACAATCTACAGCACAATAAGTTCTAAAGAACTGGTTCGGTTTCGAATCTCAAGAAGAAGAAGAGGAATAAGAAGAACAACAAATATGACCCAAATGACGCTGCGACAGTTTTAGTTCTTCAGTCTGTTAGAATAACTCCTGTGATGTCCCTTAGAAATCGTGCTAAACATCTTCTAGAAGTTGTGAAAAAAACTCATATTCAGATGATCCTAAAAGAAAATGAATTACTTCCGACCAAACTCCGCTTCAACCAAACATTTTAAGAGAGAGGTGAAGCGAAAAGGCTAGATTTTTGTTTATGGGTTTATGGGGGAGAACAAATTTTAAGTGGAATTACCCATTTTTATAAATTTATTATGTTTTCTACTAATGAGACTGTAGCATCCCAGCATGTCAGGTACTCCGACCCCGAATTTAGAGTAATAATGAAGCGAAGGCAATATTTTACAACAGTGAACGTGTGGTGCGCGATATCTATCCATGGCATTATAGGCTCATATTTTTTTAATAACTTCTGCAATAGAATGTCTTACTTAGAAATGCTGGATACATTTTTTAGCGATGAACTCCAACATTTTCAATACATTTTCGCCCAAAAATGTATTTTTAACAATGTCCAGCACATTGCGCTCGCGCTCGCGAGATAATAGGATTGCTTTACCGCAGATTTGGTCCAAAGTGGATTGGTAGAAATGGCCCTATTTTGTGGCACCCAAGGAGCTCAAACTTAACGTTGGCCGATGTGTTTCTATGATGGGGCCGTTTAAAACAAGTTGTTCTGTTGTTTATGCCAATACCAAATAATATTGACATGCTAAAAGACAGAATTACCCAGGCTGTTCGTTCAATATCCCAGGATGGGATCAGAAATTACTTTAGATATCTAAGCAATTAAGAAAATGTGTTTAATATGTTGGCCCAGTTTTTGAATTTTGACATCTTTATTGTATTGCTTAGTTTATATTATATTCTTTTGAACTGAATGATATGTACGTATTATCTAAAAATTGCACTTTAATAAGAAGTATTTTGAATTAAATAATTACTTTATTTAATAAAGGCATTGAGATTTACATGTTTATAGATGTCATTATTGTTTAATGTGTAGAAAGTAATGCACTGGTTAAAGGTGTAAGAGAGAATAGTTGGGGTTTTGGGACTTTTAAAAAAATAATGTGATACAACTTATATATTTAAATTTTTTAAAGCAAATTTTATATTTATTCTTTTTATCAATTTTATATCTTTCTTCTTACCTTAACTTGTTCCTTACTTAACCCTGTTTATGTTTTATTAAATAATTTGTAGATAAACAAAAGATCTATTTCTAAATGAATAAAAACCATGACCACATGCCAGTAAAAATTTAACCTGTTCTTTCCCTTGCAAATTGATTTTCTCGATAAACCATGTTTAACTGAATGAAAAAAAAAGAGAACAGTTTTTTTTCTCGCTTTCTCTAAAACAAAAGGTTTATCAAATTATAGATCAAATCCCTTTTAACTGGCTGTTTTTTACCTTGCAAATTGTTTTTAATACGCCATTTTATTTTATTTTTAAATTTTGCGCTGGCCTTATATACAAGCTAGTGTATCAGTGGCGGCCGGTGAAATTTCAAACTTGCATATCTCTGTTCGTACTTACAGGACCAGTACCAAATTTGAGGGTTTTAATAATGAGCCCACTTGGAATGTTTTGGTAAAGAACAAAATCATTTTTTAATTTGCGAAAAAAAGTTGAATTTTTGCTCTGCCTCCCATGGGAACAAAATGAACACGTTTAGGTATTTTATTTATTATTTTTTCTAAATAAATTTTACATCATTTTGTCGACAATTTTTGACTTTTAAGAGAAAAAAATGTGTTAGTAAAAAGTTATAGTCATTTGAACTTTTTTAAACCTAAAATGAAACTTAAAAAAAAATCAAGTCTATAACTTTCTACTAACACATTTGTTTAGAAAAAATAATAAATGAAGTACCTAAACGTGTTAATTTTTTCCCAGGGGAGGCAGAGCAAAATTTCAACTTTTTTTCGCAAATTACAAAATTATTTTTTTCTTTACCAAAACGTTCCCAGTGGGCTCATTAGTAAAACCCCTAAAAAGTCTATCATTATCATACCCCATTTATATTTTACTGAACCAACAACTATTACTTCTCAATGTCACTCTATTACCAAGAAATTGAAAATTAATTAATAAAAACTACCAATTATCCACAAAAATTAAGAAAAATTGTATACCCCTGTATTTTCCTCTTAAGTTTTGCCGCGTACCTACATATCAAGTACAAAATATTATGTATCAGGTAACTGCTCTAGTCTTATTTGATTCAGTTTTTGGAAAATTATGCAAAGTTCTTTAAACGTATATAAGTTTAGTGCCTAATCAAAACAAAAATAATTAGTAAAGAATCATAATACCTAGCCATCCAAGTCTCCGTTCTAGTGTACTGGTCAAAATTCTAATTTAATTTTACGTACTGTCATATTATACATACTGTTTGCACGAGTTTATTTTAAAGCATTATTATTATTAAGTGTGTATCATATACTCCAATGTTGTGGAGACAATGATTTTAGGTTTTTTAAACTGTCTAACTGCATTAAATTTATATAAGACACATTTTACTTTGATACGTGATATTTACTAAATTTATCAGTTTTTTAAATTTATTTTCCCAGATTCATTAGCCAGGTTAAGTATCTAAAATAATTCTATTGCCACTTCAGTTAAAATTTCTTCAATTCAATTTCTCTTTGGCTCATTCTTTTCATATGTCCCTATGATCAGTATTTTATACTAATACGTTTTGATTTGTTTTACTTTATTTATTTATTTATTCATTCATTCATTCGTTCGTTTGTTAATTTATTTATTTATTTTTGATTTATTTGTTTGTTTGTTTACTTAGTTACTTATTTATTTATTTATGTTTGTTTTGCTTTCCCGCATTGTTAAAAAAAATAATTTTGTGTAATTATTGTGTATACCATAGCTTAAAACTAAAGTCCTGAGAAATTGCCGTCTCTTTGTTTGAACTAAAAAAAAAAGGGGAAAAGTGTGCTGGCTTGCTCAGCACTGGTTCCTTTTTTATCAACATTTTCTAAACTATTCCAGCCTGTTGCCTAAAACTTTTTATCAAGTAATAACTTTAATAAAGTTGACTTACTTTTGAGTCATCTTTGACTCTGATATTAACATGACATTTCACGTGTCCAATTAATTCATAATTAATTTATTTGTGCAACTGATAGGTTCAACATTCATTTACCTTTCGAATAATGGTACCTATTTTTAGAAAATTGTATTAATTTGTTTTTTAATAAAATATTTTCGAAAAATTACTTTTCCAAAAGTTTTTGGCAGACGTAAAATGTAAATGCACTTTTTTTTATATACACGGTGAGCAAATGATGCTTGTTAAAAAATATTCCACAGAAAGTTTGATATTTTTCTTTCATACCTTTAAACCGTCATAGTTTTATTACTTCGTTTCAAGAAGTTTGGTGCAAAAGCTCTTGCTGAATATTTACAAGACAATTTAAGTATAATTAGGATTGTTCTTTTGTCAGTGTTACAAATTAACATTATAAGTATATAAGATAACAAAGTATGTCTTATGTGAAAAGAAAATAAAGTTCAATAAAAAAACAAAACCTGTTTCCATAAATAAGAAACTTCCTGTCCACTTCTCATTTCCAGCTCGCCCCAAGATATTACACCAGCTAAAGCATTACAAGAAGCAGATAATAGAAAATTAGCACCTGAAGTAACAAATACAGGAACAACATTAATTCAAAAACCAGTTTTCCATTGGTTAGTTTCAATGGTTGACCACGCCTCTGCTGCCTTGGTAACCCTCCTTGTGGAACGCCCAGTTAAGCTTTCTAAATAGGAAGTCTAAAAACTCGTTTGAAAACGGCAGTTGCTGCGGTGATTCAGACGCGAAAGTAACGTCAGTCAGAGCTTTTGTTGTAACTTTTGAAAAAATCTTAGAAAAGCCATTTTCCGCGACATACTTCGACGTTCGGCCGTTACGTAACGAACTAAATTTAGACGTCCGTGCATTCCAAATTCATCCTTGGTGTTTTATAATTTAGTGCTGGATTTAGGTTTAGCAGTTTTATTTTTTGGATTGTATTGTGATTAGTTTTCGTGTTCTTTTTAGTGAATTAGTGTATATTAAGGTAAATATAAAATGATTTTAGTATTTGTCATTGAAATTTGGCCCACTGAAATGTTAGAACTTCCCAAACTAACTAGAATAACATTTAATAACAAATTATATCGTAAAAATAGTCCACTCAAAAACGATTTAGCTTTTGTCTCAGATAATTTAGTTAGTTAATGCTCACTCACTACCAGGACCAGGCAAATAAGTCCAGCTGATACATTTTACTTTTAATATCTGATTCTTTACAGCCCTAATAAATAAGGGGTTTAATGTTAATATAATTAGATAGAAGGAACATAACTATATTCGCTAACAATCAGATATAAAAAAATTACTCGCAAATTGTTTAAATTTTTATGGAAATAAACTTTTAAAATTGACATCTATGAATTTTGAATACCATGCATTGTATGCTCTTGGATATTTTCCTGTTTCAAGATTTCCGTTTATAACGTTGACAAGCGATGTACCTATCTATCGATTTTAATTCAAGTTATCTAAAAAAATTTAATTACAAAATTATGGTAGGTACGCAAAAAGAAATCTAGTATGTATCCCATAAACCGTTAGAGGTTTAGGTTTGCTTAGGTATCATCTTATTTGCTGTATAAGAAGTCTCAGCTTTTGCCTTCATTTTTTAAATTAATTATTTGATTTCAAAAATAAGTAGGTACCTACCTACCTATACTTCGCATATCTTGAAAATACCCTTTTATAGGTATATGTTTTTTCAATTTTCTTTAAATCAGATCAATAGATCTTGAGGTTTCTAAAAGAAAGTAGAGATTCAGCTTTTGAAAAACATTTGTTAAAGCTAATTGTGTATTATTTTAATGAAAATTTATGAGTATCGGTGAATATGCTAATCTAAATTAAAAATTTATTCAAATTCTCTTATTAAATTATTCAAAACTATCAGAATTCTTCCATTCTGAATTTTAACTCCTGAATTAACCGTGACTGGATAATAGAAACGTACTTAAACTGGTTCTGAATCTAACATACGAGGTACCAGCTTTTATTGCAATATAAAATTATCTCATCTATTTTCTTTGTTTAATTTGACATGTATAAAAGAGGCTAGCCTAACTTGATCACATTATTTCAGTGATCATTCAGTGTGAGGTTTATAGATATTAGATATAGGCACCTACAGTTTTTAACTTGTTCTGCGAAAAGGGGTTTCAGCATCTTTACAAAAATTAGAAGTGCTTGACCCGACCCTGCCAAAAAATTGATTTCCTTACTTTCTACACCCTCAATAATTATGATCTCAATGTCATCCTTCCCTACAAATAATTCTTGTGTTAATCAAATTTTGTTTAGGTAAGCACTTTAAGTGTACCTATAGCCCCGTCACAGATTAATCTGTGTCCCCGTGGGCGGATTTTTGGTTTAGGGGGGGGGGGGGTTGCACGCCAGTATTGGAGCGCCAAATATTCCGCTTAAAAGCTTTAAAATATGTCATTCGAAAATGAACACGAGTGTCATAGTAAGGGGCGCCAAATTTAGTAGGGAAAGGGGGCGGGGGCGCACGTGCTCCCCTTGTAGATAAAGGTTCTAAAATATTTGCGAAAATGATATTCATCTAACTACTGTTCAAAAGAACAGAGGATGATTCTGTAGTAGGTATGGAATTCGATATTTGATAGGTACTTTACGAAAATTAGGAGTAATCGACTTTATTTAAAAAAAAATAATTTCATTGTTTTCGACTTTTAATATTATCTTTATATACCAAGAACAAAGTTCTTAATATTATTTTTATTAATATCTATTTTTACAAGAATAAGAATTTCTTAATTATTTCAAATATTATTGCGAAGCTTAGTTAAGCACTTTTAATGTATAGGTATACTGCCATCCTCCGAATGGCTATGGATGAAATTCCTATAAAATTTTCGGAAATGATTTCTAATTTCTGCCAAGAGAACAAATAATGATAGTGGGGTTGGTTGGATTAACTAAGATATTTCAGCATGATTTAATCTTTTGCCTTCATTTTGGTTATCATCTCCACGGAACTCGTTGACCATAACCAAAAATTTGTATTCCGAAATAGAGGTAATGCAAAAATAAATCGAGATAAATAATAGGTGCACCTAAATTTCTCCAAAACTTTTAAACAAATCTCATAGCTTTATTTGGGGACTGTTCGTGAAGTTTTGCTGTTTTTCCTGAAAAAATTGAAAACAGCAGATCTACGAGCAATCACGGTGACGTCATCAAGCATATTTTTCTGGAAACAAGTTGCTTAACCCATTTTTGAAATCTTCTATTATTATTTCCTATCTCTCTTTTCTTTTGCTACATGTGAATTTACTATTATTAAATATGATAAATCACGCATAATTTTACTGTTACCCACTTTGAAAACAATAACTTTTGGTTTTAATTTCATCACTTTAATTCATTTATAATCAACCTTAGCCTTAGATTCAAACTAGGTTATATTGTTGGCTAAAAACTAAAAAGAGCAGCTCTTCTTACTCTGTCATATAAGAAGAAGCGGATCAATCCTACTCCGGCTGCTTTAAATTACAGCAAGCTGTTTGAGACACAAAAAAAATAAAGAAAGAGCGTCTGTTTTGTGTTATTTCTACATTTTGTGGCACAATAAAGAAGAGCAATTCTGAGATGGCGATGTGCGAATACCAATAAGGGATATTTCGGAATTACGACATGTTTCATTTCAATTTTTGTGTTGAATAATTATATTATTATTCACGCATCGCCATCACATAATCCAAAAAGTCGATGATTATGATAGCACTATCAATCCAGTGAAACATTGCACTGATGATCTATGAAATCTAGAGCGTTTTGAAATTTTGGTTACTGATGAATATTTTGGACTACACAGATAAATGTGACCAGATCATATAGTACAGATTATTTCAACAAGAACTAAACTGAAAATTCTTTCAGTAGTAGATGGTTTAGATTATTATGATTGTCATGGGCTCCATATATACTTGGACTATGCTTATCAGAAGGAAAATAAGTGTCAAATTTAATATATTGAAAAGAATTACTGCTTTACAGTTACAATGCTGCATAGCTCTAGTGAGTATTTATATGTATTAGCGTTTGGTTTGTCTACATATTTTGAACGTAATATTATATTGAATGGGGCTTTGGATCTTTTCTAAATAATATTATACTAAACAGGTTACGTCGTTTGGTAGATCGTTTATCGAGATTTTTTTTCAAAATGTCGTTTGGTTCCTTTACGACAAACATAATTTAATTGTGATCTGCGACTGCGCCTGCATAAAACACAGTAAAATAAAACGCCATGGTTTCAAAATTAAACTTGCTCAGATCTCAATAATTTGCATAATATGTGCGCATATGATATGATTGATGGTTTAGATTTATGGTTGTCTGGGAACTCATCAACTTCACATAAGGTAAGATCAAAAAGAAAACGTCCTTAAAGTATGCCGTGGAATCAATCAGGCATGTCTTGAATTATTACTCTTAAAAGGTAACATAGGTAAAACGTATCTATAGGTGAATGAAAAATAGAACAGTCAAGTTCTGAAGTTTTTATTTTAAAGAAAATCACGTGTAGTAATCACGGCAGAACAAAAAGCTTTTATGATCAAAAGTTACTATAGAAATGGTAGAAGGGTTGATGGCCAGTGGGTTTATTGAACACGGGACGCCATTCAGGATTTTCAAACAGAATCTCCACACATAGTCATGGATTTCGACCAGTTTCGCCAATTTTTGACTAGATCTGTGGCTTTGTTTAGAGAAACAGGAAGTGCGAATAGAAAGGAAGGCAGTTGTGAGGGTATGCAACCCGTCTGTATTATGGGTTGCATAACAGTATCCTTTAGTAGTTTGTCATGGTAAGGTTAGTAGAGTGGTTGCATTGTTGTAATGGGAAGAGGGCTTTGAAAAAGAAAAGAGGAAATAAACCGTGTTAAACAAATCCTGACTTTTATTGTATCAATTTGAAATACTTCCTAAAATAATATAAAAAACCAAAAGGCATTCAAATGGCATAACAGCAGTGGGAGACCTGAGGGGAGACCCAAAGTTCGCACTGCACAAAAGGTAGAAGAATTGAGGCAAATTGTTAATGAACACCCACAAACCCCTATTCGGCGTTTGAGTCAGCAAGTAAATGTATCCTATGAAACCTGCAATACAATCCTAAAATGTGACCTGCATATGCCCGCTTATCGCCTAAGCTCAGTCTAAGAATTGTTACCAAACAACAAGCCGCAGCAAATGCAATTTTCAGAGTGGTTTATGGGTAATTTGTATAATAATGAAAACGTATTTGAAAACACCTTTTGTACTGACGAGGCATGGTTTTACCTCTCTGGTTTTGTAAATTCTCGACATAAGAATGTGGAGTTCTGAAAATCCACATTTCCTTATAGAGAAGCCTCTGCATTCACAGAACGTTGGCGTGTGGCCGACCATATCGAAAAAAAGGTTAATTGGACTGATTTTTTTTGAAGGGACTCTCAATTCGGCGCGATACCGTAATGAAATTTTAGAAAATTTTATAAACGCATTAAACGATAAAGAGATGCATCAAGGCTACTTCCAGCAGGACCGGCGCACCAATTCACGTAACTCTAGATAATTTAAATTTTTTGGAAGAGTTTTTCGAAGACCGAATCATTAGTCGTAATATGCCACTTAGGTGGCCACCACGGTCCTGCGATCTCTGCACGCCGTGAGACTTTTTTATGGCCACATAATAAAAACTCGGTTTTTAAAATCCCTTTTGAAAATTTGGAAGACCTACGGGCTAGAATTACAAATAAATTTTAGATTACCAACTCCTCCAAGTGCTCACCAATGTTTTTGATGCTGCAAAAAGAAGAATGGGAACATGTTTGGAAGTAGAAGGTGGACACGTCTCTCATTTAGTTTAAATTTATAATTTTTGGGTTCTTTATTGTATATGTTTTTTTGTAATTCTGTATTATACAATTACAATGACAATAATGTAATTTTCTTAAAAATAAAACTTCAGAACTTGACTGTTTTATTTTTCATTCACCAATTATTATACTTTTACCTGTGTTACCTTTCAAGAGTTATAATTCAAGACATGCGTGATTTTTTCCACAGCATACTTTGAGGCCTTTTTTATCTTACGTTATGTATAGGCCCATATAATAATACTTCTCTATTTTTAACCAAACCTTCATTCTTTTACAAGTATTAGTTTACCAGTTGTAAAACCTAACAATTTGCCCATTTTTGTATCTGCTCATGTTACAAATAAAGATGTTTTACACAGTGTTACTAATCATCTAAATTTGATCTTAAATCTGTCAATAGTAATTAATGTAAACATTTTTTCTTATCATATATCAATAAAAGATTACATAAACATTTAAAAAATTGGTAATTGGCTTAGGAAGCACCGGCTAAAATCTTTTGTATTGTATAATATCAACAGATTAAAAGGTAGTTTTAGCTTATCAAAACATAATATTCCATTAGGATTATTCTTCGATTTAGATATTAGAAGCCTATTAGAAAATGTTTTAAGCTATTAAGCCATCATTTATTTTTAGTGTTTGAGTATTTTGAACGATGGTTTAATTGGGTTCTGATTAAAATAGTTTGAGTAAATTGCGAAGAATTAGAAATCATTATTTTATAGAAATCAATCATTAATGTTGGTATTTTCTAAAAGTATTTTTACTAACTTGAATTTATTGGAAATTTTTGTTTGTGTACATTGATATTGTATTGGTAAGTACTTTTAGATATATTAAATCTAAAAGCAAAAAACAAATTATTAAAATTAAAATTAATGAGCGTACTAAGTGGATATTCTTAGTCCACATGCCATAAACCAACAAGTCGATTACAGGGACTTACAGGTTAAAACACATTTTTTTAAATAGGGCATTTTTATTATGCTTAACTTATTTTTTGGTATCTTGGATATCGTTGACATATTATGCCACAAATAAGTAATGTTAAGGTCTTAAATAAGCTTGCATATTTAGAATAAGTCGGTTTTTGACCAATAAATATGCATTTTGGTCATATCTCATTGCAAAGAGATGCAGCATATTCTTTATCATCAGTCTCTGTATTCTAATCTCAGTCCTTGCTAAACTCAGATCAGTGTTGAGCAACAATTAAATGTTATGGCAATAAACAACTAGCAATTAATTAATTGTAATCATAGGAACCTACAATTATTATCAAATTACTGTAACTATTGAGTCCCTACAATTACATTAACTAATTGTTAATTGTGAATTTCCACAATTACAATTAATTAACTCTTAATTGTATTTAGATCGGCTACAATTAACAATTAAGCTTGAAATTATTTTGCTCGTGTTCTAGTAGTGTAAAACTTCTGTAGTATAGGTCTAGGCTATATTATAAGTGTTACCCATCACTTCACTCCCGTAGAATACAGAATCAAATTTTAGAAATTAATAATCTGATCCAAAATAATTTTGTTACTGCTGAATAACTAGGACTTCTGTGAATGATAAACTAAGATGAGTCACGAAAATAAAATTGCTGGCTCTAAGGCTCTAAGCCCATACTTGCTTCCGAAAATGTATATCTTCCTTCAATAAAGACAAATCAAGGAATAAAATATTCACCATGTTTATACAGTGACTGGCAGAATTCGCGCTCCATAATATGGCAATTTCTTTTTATTACTTTTTTCTCAGAAGAAATTTTCTTGATTAAAGTTGCTGCATATCCTTAAACTAAAAAACCACCTACCAAAAGTTGAGAAAAGATAGGATATACGAGGGAGATGCAAAATTTTAAAATTAGCGCAGGAATAGGAGAGAATAATAGGTTTAAGTACATATTTTATTTCTTTTCTCTTTTATTATTCCATTTTAGTTGTGCAGTATTGGGGTCGTATTTAGAAATATGTCTACTGTCGTGGCTAACGATATTCGTTCTTAATTAGCAACGTCATTAATAACATTGAACAATCTCTTTACTCAGAGTTGATTTGCCTTTTGCCCGTTACAAAGCAATATTAAAGTGCAACCAGGCAGGCGATTTTATGGAAGTGTATGCAAATGAATATACATGTCGTAGGCAGAATGCAAATTTAGGCTTATTATAAACTTCCTAGGCATTTTACAAAAAGCCGGCAAAACGCGAGCATAAAATGTATTTTTCGTTATGACTAACACCAATTCAGGCAAATTGATAAAATGCCGGCAAAACAAGAACAGAAGAATGTATATCACGTTGTGACTGATTATTTTAAGGCAATTTACAATTTGCCAAAATCGGTGCCGTCAAAACGTGAATTAAATTAATAACCCAGATCAGCTCTAAAATGCGCAGAAATAAAAATTGCATAATAAAGTCAGTTGTGAAATACGTTCTCGGACAGGTTTGCTCAGTTTTAGGTTTCATCAGTATATTATTTAATAAAATGTCAGTTGTATGCGGTGTTGATAAAATTTTATACCAACACGAATGGTGCAGTCGCAGTAAAAACTTAACAAAGATAGATAAAAAATTAAACAAAGATACTGATGAAACCTAAAACTGAGCAAACCTGTCCGAGAACGTATTTCACAACTCCGTGGGCATAAAAAGAAATTATAACTAACAACAGCTTTAATGAAAAAATTTCACAAAAAAGAATTAAATAGTAACAGGGCCCTAACCCGTTGCCAATACACTTTTTAAAGCTGATCTAAAAATTTGTGGGAAAAACAACTTGTACATTTAATTATTAATTATTAATATATTAAAAAAAATAATTATTACGTTTACTGTAACCACATTATTATATGAAAAAACAAAATACTTAATACTTAATAGTATTTTCCACTTTATTTTCACGCTTTGACGGCACCGTTTTTGGCAAATTGTAAAATGCCTAAAAATAATCAGTCACAACGTGATATACATTCTTCTGTTCTTGTTTTGCCGGCATTTATCAATTTGCCTGAGTTGGTGTTAGTCATAACGAAAAATGCATTTTATGATCGCGTTTTGCCGGATTTTTGTAAAATGCCTAGGAAGTTTATAAAAAGCCTAAATTTGCATTCTGCCTACGACATGCATACTATGTGAAAATCAAATAGGCGAGTAATTTCTTTTGACACAGCAGAATACAATATTGCGCATACCAAAAATTTTTTGGGTTTAAGTCCAGTTTACATCATTCCAGTAACTCCAGTTCAACACTAAATCGATACTGGAAACATGTAAACCCTATTTTCTTTCGAGTCCAGCGTCACTATTCCAGTGCATTATCCAGTCTAGTGATTGAAACGCAATTATATTTTATCTATCCAGTCGCAGCAATATAATGCCACTAAATGAGTATAAACAAATCATTTCAGTGCTGCTACAATTTTTAAGTCGGCGTTTCTTGTGAGTTCATTGACAGGATTGAGAAAAATAGACTGATAAATTGAATTTAGTTCAGTTTTTTCAATTCAGTCACCGGATACTGGGCTGAAAAGCATTGGTTTTGTTTACATATATCCAGTCAGTTTTAGTCTGATAATTGAGAAGGTCATTTTATGTTTAAAATGATATGTCGAGAAATTATTGAACAAGTTGTGGAATTTCTCCTTTATAAGAAACGTAAATGAGTAAGAAATTAGATGGGGGCTCAGCACTATTTTTGCAGTACTGAGAATTAAAGGATCTAAATGAGTAAATATTACCTCCTAAGATTGGTCAGACCCAACGATCCATCTTCCTTTCCCTAAAGCTACCCTTACCCATGTCTTTGACTTGGTCTAAATATCTAAATCTAAATATCTTAGCCTAGGTCTACTTCTCCATAATCAACTGGATCACCGTGGCAAATGTATCCGATCACTGTTTCTCTTCTTTTCTGTAATGACGTAATGACATCCAAATGGTCCTCCATCTCCCGACTGGATTCAACACTTCGTCATTTTTTGTGATCCTGTCTTCCCAACTTACCTTTACCATTCTACTGTAGCACCACATCTCAAATGCTTCTATGTGCCGTTTTTCTTTTTTACAGCTTTCAAGTTTTACACCTGTATAACATTCCACACGTATGCTTTTAAAAAACATTTCCAGTTGCTTGTTAACAACTGCCTCTTTTCTGAGAAAGTTTTTTTTTTGCTTGCTTTATATCATGCTTGTTGCGATTGTCTTTTGTTATGATTCTGCCCACGTACCGAAATTCCTTAACTTACTCTAGTCTATTTCTTCCTAGTCTGGCGTTCATTGTTCTTCCATTGCCTGACTTCTGACAGCTCATAACCTTGGTCTTCTTACTATGTAGTTATCTTCATTTTTGATTCCGAAAGTATTTCCTGCATTTGGGTTAGGGTGTACTAGTTCTCAGCTAAATCAACTATATTGTCTGCAAACCGAAGCATGGTTATCTTCTCACCGTATCTTGACGCCTGCGTTAGGACTTTCCTTGGTTCTCTGTCAGTTTTGGTATAGCTTAAAATCTATGAATGACAAGCTGTATCCCTGTCTAATGCTCTTACCGATTTTTGCTTCTTCTTCCTGATCATCCAGATGATGATCAGCTGTTTAATCCTCGTACAGGTTGCAGGTTACTCGCCTATCCTTAAACTGTATACTTAATGCTCCTCGTATGTTGAACATTTTTTCTATGCCACATTGTCGAATTCATTCCAATTTACAAACGTTGACACGTTGATTTTCCAATGACTCTAACAGTTGCCTTTGGCAATGACATTTACGTGAGTGCTGTCACATTACAAGTGTTCAATTACATAGTTTAATTCTTGATTAAATTGTTTGTGTAACTGGACGTTACTCTTTCTTCTATTACTGTTCGCAAAGCCAGTATCACTTCCCTTATTCCTCTGTTTCTTCTAAATCCGATCTGGTTATCCTCAGGCTTCTCTTCTATCTTGCTTTCTTTTTTTCCGTAAATGATTTCTGTTAAGATTTTTTAAAGGTGTGGTAATAAAATAGTTCTTCTCAGCAAAATCCGTGGAAATATCGATAGAATAGGGACAAATCCTCAACAGCGCGGCGATGAGCGAGAGAATGCAGTTTTCTTGTGAGGTCATTGATGAGTCGAATGATTCTCTGTTGAATAGAATCAAGAATGTTAAGTGTCGAAGGTGATGCCGCTCCCCACATGTAGAAGTACTCTGTTAGGTTTTGTTTGAGAAATATAGAGAGTGTGTAAGTTAGAAGGGAAGAAGTATTTTCTGGCTCGAAAGAGAAAACTAAGCTTTTTAGCTTTAGCTGCTGATGTGGCTATTGAAATAATGTGTTTGTTCCAGTTGAGATCATGTTCGACAGCGATGTCAACGAGATCGAACGTTTCTTTGTTCTGTAGGCTTGGCCATTCGTGTCCATGAGATAGGTGTTTCCGTTTTTTTGCGTGACAGAGAGGGAGACTGGGTTCTGACGGCGTTGAACTGAACAAGATTTTTGGCTCCCCAGTCTATGATTAATTGAAGATCTGGCGGAAGGGATAGGTGCATAGACCTGCTTCTATTATTCAGCTCTTGATTCGAGATTTGTCTGGAAAAATGAATATTGGAGTGAAGAGTACTATCATCAGCGTCACGGTGGATTGAAAGTTAAAGAGATTAGGTCGTTAATGCGCAGAACAAATAGAGTTCGCGTCAGGACTGAACCGTGAGGTACGCCAGCATTGATAGAATGGAAATTAGATGAGTGATGACCGTCCACCACAACAGATATGCGCCGGTCGCTGATTAGAGAGAAAGCTACCGATCCAGGTACATAGTTTTGGAGGAAGACCGTAAGAAGGTAGTTTGTTGAGGAGTGCGGCATAACATTCTTGATCAAAGGCCTTAAAAATATCAAGGGCAACAATCTGGGATTCGCCATAAAATTGGAGAGACTTGTGCCAATTGTGTGTGACAAAGGTAAGATCAGCTTTGGTGGCGAAATCCGTACTGCCTGTCATTGGTGAGTTTGTGTTTTTCTAGATATTTAGAACTTTCAAGTCTATGACCTTCTCCATAACTTTGCTGATATAACAGAGAGAAGAGAGATATGTATATAATTGGATGGAAGGGGCTTGGCAACTTTATTCGGGACAGGCTGTACACGAGCAGTCTTCCAGCTCTCTGGTAAAATACCCTTGTCATAGGAGATCTGAAAAAGACGAGTTAAGGTGATTGCAAGTTCTGGAGCGCAAGACAACGCCTTGCGGGAATTTATAGATAGGCTTGGCTATTGCCTAGCTAACAGTGGCAGACATTTTGAACATCTCATAAAATAGTTTTTGTTCAATTTTTAGGTATTTCTTATTTGCATTGTGTTCTTGTTCATTTATTTAAAATTAGTGTTCATATGTCATTTTAACAAATAAATCAATTGAACCCTATATCACTGAATTTGTTGTTAAGGGATTATTTAAATCTTCAAAAATATACAAGACGTTCCATTTAAAATAAAAAATAATATTCGTTCTGATTAACCATGTACAGTGGCAGAAGCGGTTTTGTCCTGCCAAGGTGTGCCGTTTTTAACTATATAGACTTGCCAGATTTTAAAGATATGTATTCAGAAGTTTTTAAAATATTTGCAATATTCCAGAGTTTTCGAAACCTATTACTTCACGATTTAATGAAAATACGCTTAATAAAAAACAACAGACGTAGTTACTGTAAAAAAATTATTTACAGCTTAAAAATTTTAATACTGCGTAGATTCAAAAATCCTACTCATCCCAGAACAGATGTTTCCAGCTCTGATGGATGTGTGACTCGGACTTCCCCAGTACACCCACGGTACATGGTACTTAGACTTCGGTCTTCGTAGGCTGTCAGAAGATACCCCCCCCCCCCCCAAGCTAAATCCGGCCTTAAGAAGACGGGGTTATTAGGCTGTCTTACAAGTCCAAAATTTCTTTACATATGATTGTGACTATTTTCAGCACCTTCGGGTCAAAGTCCTGTGAATTGTTCTTTAATGAGTAGTTCAGCCCCAACCCAGTCAGAATTCCGCCCATTCTGAATTACCGAAGTTTTTTTTTTCTTTCGGTATGGTATTATTCTTATTCTGCTTACAGAATTCCGCCTGTGTCATGGCCAAGACTACGTAACTAGTAATAATTTTAGTTCCCATCGAGAAAATTGATTCAGCGAAAATTTCTACAAGTTTTAAAACGGCAAAGTTAAAACTGAGGATTTATGGATCTGCAAAATGAATTAGGAGAAACAATAATTTAGAAAAGATTAAGTCAGGTATTGCTGATTTTATTATTTTCTTTAAGATTAGTTATGTTTGTAGAAGGTTAAACAAATTAATCTGAGATTACTACTCATTAGATAAAAAATCGTCACTAATATTTGTTTTATTTCTGGAATAATCTGCATAATGTTTTGTAATTTAAGTGTTAATAATGCGGATTTGTCTTTAAACAAAACCGCTTAATTATCGTATCATTGTAATTCGTTTATTATTATTCTTATATGACTTGTTAATGTGCTTCCTAAATATAGGTTGGTTGTTAAAAGACAAGATCAGAATTTATAGATAGGAAATAATTTGAGTATTATATTAGATTAATTAGATCGCAGAACGGGTGAAGTAATTTTAACTTATTAACTCTTTTAGATTTTATTAATACCTTATATTTAGCATACGTATCGATACGTAACAGGTCCACGCGATATGTATAAACATAGCAAGATTATGCAATGTTTCGTAGCTACGTTCTTGAATCAGTATTTACATATTTTATATACAAATCAGTTTTCATTAATTAATAAAGAAAGAAAAAGCAAATTTAGAAAATTTAGGGGGTATAACTAGAGTTGCCAAATTTTTTTAAAGAAAATATAATACTTTGCAGGCGAAGATAATAAAAATATAGTACCTTGCAGGCAAAGGTAATAAAAATATAGTACATACATTGCAAAAAATATAGTAGTCTCCAAAGGGGATATAGAATGATTAAAAAAGTGTTTTAAATCAGTAAAAATTTATGTGCGCTTATGTGTAAGTTTGTACATATTTTTTTTTTAGTTATCTAGGTCTTTTAAAAATTCATCGCGAGCTTTGCAGCTTTTAGAATCAAAATCCAAACATACATATTTTAGTAAAGTACTATTGTTACCATCAAGGCTTCCAATTTTCAACTTTTAAGCTCGAATCAAATCGAATATTGCGAAAACAATAACATAATTTAATTTAAATAGACCATTGCGAGGACGACATTTTGCGGTTCGAGCAGGGCCGTGTCTACCGGCCGGCAATATCGTGCCCCGCACGAAGGCGCCATATCACAGGGGCACCAAAATCCAAAATCCAAACTATTTGCGGTCGACCATGTCACAAGAGAGGTTAAGTGGCCTTCCAACAGGGAATATGAATATAACCCTAATAAATCCGAAATATTTTTTTTCATATTCCCTACATAAATTAAATATTTGTAGTGATTGTTTTTATCAATTTATTTTGGTCTTTATTAACTAAAAAGGATTTTCTACTGCAAATTTTCGCGAGAATTTCGAAACTTGTAAAACGTGATCCCATTGACTGTAACGTCAAAAGCGTTATAATAAATACATGGCGAATTCCAGTATTGTAGGGTCATCGAAAAATCAATATAAATGGCAATTAATGCGTAACTCATCCAATGAAATATCCCTGCACTTAAAGTAGAATGTTCCTAAAATCTTATTCATTTATATAAGCCGAAATCGGTCCTGGAACCTTCCAATTTTGCAACAAAAACTGGCATTTTTAAATTAAAGTAAATAAGCCGCAATTCTTTGTTTTTATGGCAATGGTCGAAAATTTAAAAGTTTCTAATTTTGCATGTCCCCGATGCAAATAATCCTATATATTTATAACTTAAACGAAAAAATATGCAATTTAAATTAGTGGGAGGGATTCCTAGATAACTAATGGATCAAGTAAACCCGAAAAGAATCACTAAATAGGAAAAGTGGTGTAGAATAATGTCTATTAAAAATATAATGTGTTGGAAAAAATCTAGAAAAATCAGTTTTGACCCCTTAAAGACGCTCCTGTATGACCCACTCTATATTCATTTTAAAGTCTGATTATCCCTCTATAAGATGGCGTTGAAAAAATGAAAAAAAAATTAGACAGGAAAAAATAGGGAGTGATTTAAAGGTACCAATGTCGAGTGCAAAGAGAGTCAAAAAAATCGAAATTTAGTCGGGCGATTGCTCCCTTCCTATAAAGAATGAAGAAACTAAAAATATGGAAATCATGTATTTCGACGAGCTCTTTCCAATGACGTATATTGGATTTTAACTGGGATCCATTTTGACCCAAAAAACCTTTGAAAAATTTGGGTCAAAAATCGACATTTCCAGTTTTTCCCCAATATATCCATTTTTCAGTGGTTTTAGGTTTAGGTAGATGTATTGTAAAAAGAAAGCATTTTAGATTATAAACTTTTACTTATCAATCCGTTTTCGATCCGACGATTCGATTTCGAGTTATTAGGTACCAAAAAAGGATACCTGCAAGTCTTTCGACCTAAGAAAATTCAAAAAATTACTTGCCATTTACCGGTCCTCGCCAGATTCAATTCGGTTGTGAAGCTCCGGGTCCTCTACAACCTCCGAAAATTTAAATCGATTTAATTAACTTTTGCGACCTGTACTCGATTTGAACGGAAACTGCGGAAATTTCGACTTTGACGTACTTATTGATATTTTTCTCAATGTTTGGTTTATTTGTTCGTCTGCATCCTGCAATTCCTGTATTTATCAACAAAACAAACAAAGTTTTTTTTGTTTCTATTTATGTTTTTGTTTAGTATAATAATTGTTAATTTATTTTTTGTTCTTTGTAATTAGACTTATGTTACTTGGAGTTCTTTAAAGCGCTCTTTGTCATAATGTTTGGGTGTTCAAATATTTCTTTGTTGATGGATTTTTTATTTGATTTGTTCCTGTGTAACCCTTGCTTCCTATCAACAACACCCAAAAAGTTTGTTTTTGTTTCTGTGTATGCTTTTGTTCAGTATGAGTGTTTATTTATTTTTGTTTAATGTTTGTTCCTTGGTAATGATGATAAAAGCGTGGCTTATTATTATTATTAATATTATTATTATGTTTGTTTGTTCAAATATATTTTTCTTTACATTAGTGCATTTCTTCTTCAAAAAGTAGGGGCGCCAAAAAAAGGTTTTACACAAAAGCGCCTGCACCCCTAGAAACGACCCTGGGTTAGAGTTTATGATTCTAATATGCAAAATATAGTATTTTTGCCTACTATATTTATTTTCAACAGTATATTGTACACTAAGCCAACATAATAGTAGATTACTATTTTCTATAGTACGGTTGGTAGATACCAAACATATTAACCAATATTTTGGAGCTCTCGAAACGTTTTAAAAGTTTAACAATCGTTGCAATTATCAAAAAGTACATTTAATCCATAGATACATACAGTGTGGTCCATTAAGTGTGCAACAAATGGGAAATTTTTTATTAGTTGCACACCGGAAATATAAATACCGCCAAAAGTTGGTACAGGTCCGATATCCGTATTAGGTGCACTTAGAATGACCAAGTCAAAGAGCATACAGGACATGCCACAAAATATAAAAATCGTTTAAGAATAAAGTACCCTTATTTCGAAAAATTTTAGAATTTAAAGATATGTCCAAATACATATAAAGGTTATATAAAATTAGGTAAGCTTATATTAAATGTATAAATGTATAGCGAATCGCGAATATTGTTTTAATAAATTGGTCAGATTAGTGAGCCAGAATTTGCAACAACCCGACACATGGCGCGGCGGCCTTGACAATCACGCGCGCCCCGAAAGCGATATTATTGGTGAGCCGTCGACAAATTGTGTCTCTTTTTAACTTCCTCAAGCGCTTATGTTTGTTTCTCTCTTAGCTTTAATGCATTTTATGTAGTCCATAATATACACCTAGGAGGTCAATTTAAAATACGGCGAGTCCGGAGCAAGCTTGGCTTGATCACATTGGATTGGTGTGATTCTTTCTTGGGGAGTTTTCGCAAGATTATTTTTCGGTTTTAAAAATAAAAAAACTAATTATTAGGTAGATCATTGAAAATTTTAGGTGGGTCATTGACCAAATGACCTTATGGCAGCGCCTGCCGTGAAATTACTCAGGTGACAAATTGTTGTATTTTGTTTTTGAAAGCACGAAACCCAGGACATCACTTTTAAACGTTAAGTAACTCTTTTGTTTTGTAAAATAAAAGACAATAATATAGGGAGGATCGGGTAAATTGACGAGGTTAAGCAAGAAGCCGGTTAATTTCTTTCTAAAACATATATTGCCTTTAAAGTTATTTATTGGTAACTTATATGACTCGATAAAGTATTAAGCATAACTAATATTAAAGAATTTTGATACAGATATAAAAAAAACGAATATTGAAAAAAATGCATTTTCGTCATCTTACCCGATGTGTCAGATAAGTTGACGTCCATATGCGGGTAAAATTACGAATCAACGGAAATCTCAAACAAAAACATGACTAGAATCAACTGCTCGTACTACTGCACGGCTCATGCCACCACCTTTGACATGCATTGCATTTTATCCAATCCTCAGTTAATAATAGAGTATTTTTATGTTATGTTTCTTTTATTTTTATTCATATACTGGGTGGCCCATAAGTCACGGATCAAACGAAGTGAGGTGATGGGGGAGGTCATTTGCAATCAGCTGTTGTTATCCGATTAATTATTTATGGTTTAAAAGTTATTTGATATTTTCCATTTTTACCTAAAACTGCTTTATGCCTCAACAAAAAGCTCAAGAAAAAGAAAACTGTGAGTTGTTCTGCTAATCTTTTTTCGGTGGACACTTACAAATGTTGTATTTTCCAATAAAAGCATTTTGGTCAAATTCGTTCGCATTCATCAAATAGAATGACTTATTTTCGAAAGACTTTATGTTTTACTAAAACCTTAACTTAATTTTAAATTTACGTCAGTGGAAATTAATAAACAAAATATTAACTGCCCAATCATCACAAAACATTGCCCATCCGTTGTAGCTTCTAACAAGGTCATCTTATCCGATGTGTCGGATAAGTTGACGTCCATATGCGGGTAAGATGACGAATCAGCAAAAATCTCAAACAAAAACATAATCAACTGCTCGTGCTGCTGCACTGCTCGTCCAGTCCTCGTGCCACCACCTTGGACATGCATTGCATTTTATCCAATCCTCAGTTTAAGGTTCTTGTTCTTGGTGGTCTTCACCGCATCCTGGGCATGCTATTACTTCACAATCGGTCTCCAATTCGGCAGTATAATGTGATAATGAGCTTTTACTTTCTGTTTCATAGATTTCTGTTTAACTTTCTTATCTGATAGTAAAACTTTGTGTCTTTAGTTAGCTTTTCTTTGATATGTCCGTTCATCGGGTAAGATGAGGAATTCGTCAACTTAGCCGCGCCATCGTACCCGCCACCTACAGATTTTTTGCAACGGATCAAAATTTGTGAAAAATAGGTAATATTTGATATAAAAATTAGGCAAACTATCTCTTAAACTCATAAGTTTCTAATATATATACCTACCATCATATTATAAAATACTTACAACGGCTTAGTAAAAAACACTATTTATTGCAGCTCCGAAATTACAACGCTCACTGGTGGAGTACCGAACTTTAAATGACATGGGAGTGGTGCGTCACCGATGGAACAAACTGAGAAAATTTCGCCAGGTCTCTAAGAGATGTCGATATGAGTAAATAAATAAAATGCTTTATTGTTTTATCGCAATTCGTTATCTTACCCGCCTCGTCATCTTACCCGATTCTCCCCTACGATTTAAGCTTGCAGAAAACCCAACTGCAAAGATTCTTTTATTCGTTAATAGAAATTTGTATCCTATCAAGGCTGAATTATTAGACTAATCGAGCTTTTACTGTTCTTTATTATCCAATTAAATTAATTAAATTTAAACCAGTTTTGCGATTTTGGTGACCATTATAATTAAATTTTGCTTAATTTAATTCATTTCACAAGACATTGTGCACTGTTCACAATGTTCACATTCTTTGGCTATATGTACATATATTTGTCATAATAGTCAAATATTTTATTAACAAAAATGTATAATAACAAAATCTTATCCAAATGCCTATTTTTCATTTCCGTTTAATTTTTTCAATGCCTTATAATTATGTTTACCAGTAAAATATAACATTTTCAATCATATCGGATGTAGAAGTGAATTTTTTTATTTAAGTTCCTATATTAAAAATAATTAAACTGTTTCAAAGTACACCTATTCTGACGATGGTCCATGCAGGCCGAAACTTAGGTAAGCAGGTACATGATTAGAATCAACTGCTCGTGCTACTGCACTGCTCGTGCCACCACTAATAGGTAAACATGTTTATTATTTAATTTTGTATTTTGCTTAAATATTATTACACAACTAATGCATTTCAAAAGTTGCATAAGGATAAAGAATCTATCAATTACTGGCAAGATCCTAAATAATATATTAATATGAAAGTGCAAATCTTAATAAAATACTGCACATTGTAGCAGAACACATTTACATAGTTCAAGTTTAGTGTAAACAGTGCTTATGTAAATATTATTATTTTGCATATATTATTTGCGGAAATAAAATAAAATGTTTTGTAAACAAAAATTTGCAAAAAAGTAAAACACAGCAACTCATTCTAATAATAACAAATTGGTCAACTACCAACTTGTGTTTTACGAATACTTAAACAAAATAAATTCATTTACGAACCTCTCCTCAAACGGCAATTAGGTGTGTACCCACCTTTTTTGGGGCATGAACTACATTCAGAAACTAAATTTTTGACAACTAGCCTTCAAATGTCGGAATATTCGAAAATAAATAATTTAGAAAAATTATCGAAAATAAATAATTAAAAAAAAATTATCGAAAATATTTTGTTCTGATAAGAAAAAAATTTTGAAAATCAAAATGTTGGATAATTAAATTTTAAAAACCTTTTTTTTTGATAAAAAAACATCTTGTGAAACTGAATTTTTAAAAATACTATAATACGAGTACACTGATAGAAATGCCCAGTTTATTATTATCCCACCATAGATTTCGGCGATATTTATTAGTAGTAAATTTATCTGGATATATTATATTAATATGGTTCGTTTTTAAATAGTTAGGCTCCTAAAAGTGTGCAGTACTAATCAATCATTGATCACCTGCTGAATTATTTATAATGCAGTAGTGTTTTTGGGAATCAGTGATTCATTTTTTTAAAATTAATTAATCACTAATTAAATTTAAATATAAAGTTGAAAAGTTAATATTAAACAATCTCAAAATGTTTACCTCTAATTTATGAAAGTTCTTTAGTAAATCATACTTATTTGTTATAAAACAGATAGTTTTATTGTTAGTACTAGTGCATATTAAATAATATCTCTGTATTAGGGTTTGCAATCCCGGGATCCGTTAAAAATTCAGTCCCGAAAAATCCCGGGATTAGGCACTTAAATCCCGGGATAAATAAATTATAAAATATGTTAAAAAAAAACCTAAGTAAATTAACGCTTCAAGCATCATCGCAGTATTTTTCCTAAAAATAATGTTTAACGCGTGATATAGCAACCCTGGAAGATCCATTTAAGTACTTATGTAAAAGAATTAAAATTATTTTTACTTCTTATAGGTACTTTTATGTGTCCTCTGCATAAACTTTGTTTTGTTTTTATAATTGTAAAATTAATATACAGGATGTTGATAAAGTATGTGGCCAAACTTCAGGGTATTATTCCTTACTCAATTTTAAGACAAGTTCATATAAATATAGGTCCTAAATGACTTTCTTTTTAGTACACAGAGTGTTGAATTTTTTTTAAAGGGTTTTTTCCGAAATAACTAGAACACGCAAATTAGTATCAAGTTAAAACTTGGTGACAATTTTTAATGCATATAAGAGGAGTCTTGCTAGTTGTCAAATTTGTTTAAAGAAGTGTTTTTGTTTCCATGGATCTCTTACTGCCTTGATATTTTTAACAAATTACACTAATAAAATAATTTTATGCATAACTTTACATTTTTTCGTTTTTATTGAAAACGGCTAATCTGAGCAAAAAAATTCAAGACCTGATTTTTGTGTAGTTTTATTTGCTAAATCATAAGTCCTTTCAGATTGAAAAAAAAGTGGCGTACTTATAGTATATTTTTTTTTAAATTAAACCTCGGGCGTTAGTCCTGTGCACGCCACTGGTCAAATAAGAAAAACAATTGTTTGCTTAAAAAGTTCTTTTATGCATTATAAACTGTCACCAAGTTTCAACTTGATACTAATTTGCGTCTTCTAGATAATATTTAGGAAAAACCTTTTAAAAAAAATTTCAACACTCTGTGTATTAAAAACAAAGTCGTTTAGGACTTATGCTTATATTAACTTTTTGTCGTAAAATTGAGTAACGAATAATACCCTGTAGTTTGGTTACATCTTTATTAACACCCTGTATTATGAATAAAAATAATTTATTGTTACAAGTTTTCGGGATCAATCCCGGAATCCCGGGATTTTGCTTCTTCGATCCCGAAAATCGCGGGATCCTAATATATATACGTCCAGGATTGCAAGCCCTACTCTGTATTAATAATAAGTCGATAAATTTCATATGCTACTCAAAGACTGTGTTTATTAATGGCTAGTAATTATTTCTGCTGCGATTTAAATAAGTAGGTAGGTAAGCCCAATCGGCAAAAAAATTACTCGGGTGGTATAATAATCTTCTGTCAATACTTTAAATAAACTGCCTGTGAAACAATGATGGGCAAAATATCGTTCATGTGGTCGGCATAATAAAACTTTAAGTAACAAATAACTATCCCGTTGGGCAGTCCGAAATCTATTCGAGCAGTAAAATTATTAATTGGGTGGTGAAATTATTAGTCGGCTGGTGACAAAATAAATTAGGCTGTGAATAAAATGTGCTCGGTATTTAAATATCGTTCAGCAGTTTTTAAGCAGCGTTTCGTTTTCTGCAAAATATTTACTTTAGAAGCCAGAATGTCAAATGACCTGTATTTAATATTTTTAGTTGGCAAGGGTTCGAAGATAGCGGCGAGATTCGTTAGTTCGATCGGTTTCTTTAATTCGTCTGTTGAACTTTTGATCATCACTAAGATTGGCCACGATAACAGAGTGGGTGTAACAAAAGGTATTGGGTAGGCACAATAGGCCTCTAGTGGCCGCAGTGCTTCCGGTCTCGGACGGAGCCCAAGGGAGAAAAAAAAAAAAGATTGGCCACTTTTGATCTGTTACCAGAGGCGTCGATGCCGAAAATTAAGTACGTATGTATATTCACGTGAAATAAATAAAGACGGTCAGGTGCTAGTGCAACTCGCTCGTAGGGGGTACCGGACGGCGTGCGGCGTGGCCCGGCGGCGCACAGTGGTTCCGATAAGTAATCTGACTTGACAAAATTATTTCTATGTTTTTTCTGAGGAAATAACAATAAAAAATTGCTGCTATTTGTATATTTCCGCATACATATTTAGTGCAAACGATTTTTTTTTTACAAAATTTTACACTTTTTTTTTCGCACTAGCTCGCGAATGTTTCCATCAGGATCCTCCACATCACTTTTTGTCATTATATTATAATCATACACACACTCTCTATTCTTCTTGAAATGTTAGGGGCATTTCGCCAAACCTCAAACACTTTTCTTCTTGGAATTCCAAGATCACTGAAAAAATTATTACAAAAAAAATATGGTTGAACATGGTTATAAAATAGTTAAAATTAAACACCCAAAGAGGTAAACTAACCGCTGAAAATAACGTTACAACGGCCTTCGGCGGCCTTTACAATTGCGGGCCTGCTATTCCAATTAGAAATCGAACAATTTAAAGAAATTTGGCCCTTTAATTACGTCAACCAAAGAAGACAACAATAATAATAAAATACAAAAAAAAAAATATATTAAAACCAAGGGAAATACCTGTAATTTTCTCTGCCAAACTCACTTATTTATTAGATAAAATTTTACCCGTACAGAGACTGTAGTTCCGAACATAAATGAAGACGGGTGCCATCGGGATACCAAGGATCACGGTAACAGAGACTTCTGCCTGATTTTGCGTAGACTCTAATACGTTATTTCTAAAACGGGTTGTATTTTATAGATACACAACTATTTATGACCATAATAAGATAAAATATATGTTGTTTTAAAGTTCAAGAAATTTTACCTTTTGTCAAGCTAGATTTTTAATACGAACGTCTGTGCGGCGTATCGTAATTTTAAAGAATTCCAAAAATTGGAATTTTAAAGTTGTATATCTCTGTTGCTACATACGGGACCCATACCAAATTCAGGTGAGCCTACTAGGAATGTTTTGGTAAAGAAAAAAAATATTTTGTAATTTGAGAAAAAAAGTTAAATTTTTGCTTGGCCCCCCCTGAGAAAAAAATGAACACGTTTAGGTATTTTATTTATTATTTTTTCTAAACAAATTTTACACCATTTCGTCGAAAATTTTTAAATTTTAAGAGAAAAAATGTGTTAGTTGAAAGTTAAAGTCATTTGAATTTTTTTAAACTTAAAACGTAATTTAAAAAAAAAATCAAATGACTATAACTTTCTACTAACACATTTTTTTCTCTTAAAATTTAAAAAGTGTCGACGAAATGATGTAAAATTTGTTTAGAAAATTAATGAATAAAATACCTAAACGTGTTCATTTTTTTCTCAGGGGGGGCCAAGCAAAAATTTAACTTTTTTTCTTTACCAAAACATTCCTAGTAGGCTCACCTGAATTTGGTATGGGTCCCGTATGTAGCAACAGAGATATACAGCTTTAAAATTCCTGTGGGCGCTCATGGTGGGCAGCCTGACTAATAATACCATGAAATGGATGTGCTTTTACATTAATCAATATTTGGAGTTTTCTAATTAAATGCTTTATTTTTTACGTAATTAATTACCCCTTATTACACGCTAAGTTAATTTTAGAGCAGTCAGAACAGTATTAGATTACCGATCAATTTGTAATGTTACAATATTTTTGCAGCCGTCAACTTGATTTTGGAGCAGGCAAAAAAAAATAAAATGTAATTTATTTCGCACAGACCAAATATTTATTTAGTTGCAACTTATTTTTTTTACTGCTTAAAAGATTTTGAAGCTGCTTGTTCAAATCTAAAACGCAGACCAATTTTTGTTTTATTACCTGATCAAGCTTCACCGCCCAATCCACCATTTCGCCGGCCAATCGTATATTACGATGTGCCAAAATTGTAAAATTTCGCGGCCCGTTTAAATCACACCCTTTATTAATAGACTACTGTATTACCAATTTTGGCTGCAGCCGTCATTTTTGTTCGAGATCGCGAACTATGCAACGGGTTTGTTCATCATCATCATCTTTAATCTGTAAATTAAAATTGCGTGGTGTTTTTTTGCGCGAGATCGTCATTGCGAGTGTTTGGACTTATTGGACAATTTACATGTGTGGTTAAAATGAAAAAAAGTTGCTTAATTGGCATAAATAACGAAATAATTCAAGATTTTCGCTTATTGACAGTGAACATGGACTTGGTAGATTCTTAGATTTCTTAAAAAACAAAGAATTATTTGATTTAGATAGAATTATTCTATTTTGGTATGTTACATGAGATGTGTAAAGGACTGGCTGTAGAATCCAAACATTTAAAAAATATTTCGTTCAGATTCACAAAGAAGGTTTAAGATTTAGTACTTCTTTAGATCTTCTAGTTGGTCAGCTACATTTTGACATGTTTTTGTCCTATCATTGTTAATAAGTCGTCATTAAAAACGTATGAGTTATTTTGATATTTCAGCGATTTTCTTGGTTTCCAAATGCTTTTCATCTTGGAACGAGTTGCTGCAATGAATTTAGTTCCATTATTGTCGAAAGTATGTACTAAAATTGCCCATTTCTTTATAAATTAGCGAAAAAGCTCCGAAATAAATTCATAGTATAAAACGTAGTTGTCTTATTCTTACACATGTCAGTTTAAAACTTTTGGTTGTCAAATTAGACCGAACTAGCGTTGGAGAATCTGGGTGTTTCTTTAAATTTTTAATTTAAATAAGTTTTAGTCTTTTTTATGGTTTTAAGAAAAGAGTTATAAAAAAATATTGTCTGAAACTCGTGCGCGAAATACTTTTGGTGCTCTCGAATGATTTTTGGACTCGACTGGCGCCTCGTCAAAAAATTGTTATTCTCGGACACCAAAGTACTATTTCGTGCACTAGTAACTCAAATAACTATTTCGAAAATTTATCCTTTCGGGGGAAACGGTTTCGAATATATTGTTTTTAGAAAATTATACCTCTGAAAATTCATTTTTACAAAAATTTTGTTTTCGACAATGTCTCACGGGCGTTAAAACACCTATTTGTTGTCTGAAACTTAGGTCCCAAAATTTAACTTTTCATCTGTTCCAGACTGCCCCAATCGCAAGCAATGACTAAGGGTTAAAAACTTCTGCCGCCCCCGTGCAATGTTGTCGGCTGGCATGGGATACGGGGCCGTCCCCAGCACGGTGACTGGCACCACGCCTCCCTATTCCCCGCCACCGCAGGCTAGACATAGCCCTTTGCCCAGTTTTGGATTTACGCAGGAGCAAGTAGCTTGTGTATGCGAGGTAAGTAATGTAACTAAAACTTTTGAGAGAGAAACAGTCCAACAAATTATATTTTTCTGTAACTGAATTCGATAAAAAAAATTATGTGAATATTAAAAGACTGTCAAATTGAGACGTTTATGAAATTCATTTTATGAGCTAGGTGTGTACCCTGCTTTAATTAAGCTAGCAAATATAGCTACAGATAGCTGATTCTAGTGTTTTATTAAAACGTAAAATATCCCGTGTAGGTACGGAACTCGGCGTGAATCGCACTTGACTTCTTCAACATATTATTATATTAAGTTTTATATTATATCAAAATTGCATAACCTGGATGACTGGAATTGAAAATTTCTTCATCCAGGTCATCTGGATGCCTTACACTAGGCTCTTCAAAGAAATTACTCAAGTAATGGATTTAACTGACCCAAGGGCGGATTTACAGGGCGAGATTATTGGGGGTAATTAAAATTATAAAAAAATTGCTGTTGAAATACGTATCTTAGTTTCTCTTACTTTGTATGCATTAAACTGAATTTTCCCAAAATCCAAGAACTTAGAAATACCTGGATGCATACAAAACAAACAAGTAAATAATATACGGGATGTCAAAAAAGTCTGGAATATTTCAAAAACTACTGAAAATATATTTTTACTACGAGCGTTTACTACGTCTTTATTCGTTAGCATTCAAAAACTAGAATTTGGATGTTAGCTTTAACTAAAAAGGGACAAAAATTGAGATTTTAATGATGGTTGGATATGGTGACCGCAGGAGAACACAACAGGAAGAATATGAGTTATTCATGTAGACCTATCCTAATCGGCCTGCAATAACCCAGTCATGTGTAGGCAAACTGGTAAAGAAATTCAACGGAACGGGAAGTGTGAAAGACAAACACAGGTCAGGCAGACCAAAAATAGCTACTGCTGGTGATAAGGCTCTGGATATTGTAATTGACCTACAAGATAATCCAAATCGATTACTTCGACAGTTTGGCATAGACCACAATGTGTGTTACCAGTCAGCTGAAAATTTATTGGAAAGGGAAAAGATTCGCACTTACAAGATCCACCCATTTTGGTTTAGAAGTTGATCAATTTTTACATCAAATGTTTCCAAATCAGTGGTTAGGAAGAAGAGGCGAAACTTAGTGGCCTGCCAGATCCCCAGACCTCAACCCTTTGGACTTTTATTTGTAAGGTGATTTAAAGAGTAAGGTTTACACAAATATGCCGGTATATTGAAGATTTAAAAGCCCATATTAGAAATCAAATACGTGAAATTCGATGGGATACTTTTGACAACGTCTTACGGGAATTTAGAGACAGGCTTGGCTATTGCCTAGCTAACTGTGGCAAACATTGTGATCATCTCATAAAGTAGTTTTTCTTCCACTTTTAGGTATTTCTTATTTTTATTGTGTTCTTGTTAATTTATTTAAAAGTAGTATTGAAATGTCATATTAACAAATAAATCAATTGAACTCTATATCATTGAATTTTTTTAAGGAACAATTTGAATCTTCAAAAACATACAGGACGTTCCATTTAAAATACAAAATTAGTATTCTTTCTGACTAACCCTGTATAGTGACAGAAACGGTTTTATCCTACCAAGGTGTGCCGCTTTTAACTACCTATATAGACGTGCCAGATTTTAAAAACGTAAATGCAGTAGTTTTTGATATACAGGGTGACGCGGATCTAAATGTACATACGATACCATAAGATAGAGACCACCTTGGGGGTTCTAAATCACCCGCATTTAGTAGTCCAATCTCTAACCTTTACCGAGATACCTATTTTATAAGTTTTGCCTAAAACTTATTTTTGTAATATTTCTGTAAGCACTTGAAATAAAAAATTCATAATGGGAAAGAATATTTTGTACAATTTGTGGGTTTAAAATGCCATATGCAAAAGTTCTAAAATCCAGGTCCGTACTTAAAATAAAATTAGTTTTTAATTTTTTTTTAAATTCAACACCCTGTATGTCGGATTTTTGAAACTTGTAATTTCTACTCCAAACAAGCATAAACATATGATTCTATTGACATGGTTTTCAAAGTTGCCGCACTTACCACGAAGTCATAAAAAATAGGCGTTTTTAAGAAATCAATGAGAAAGTACATTTCAAATTAACAAAATCTGCTAAAAAATAGTTGGTAGCCTGATAAAAGTGTCCATATTGACTAGAAATAATTATTATGCACTACTTGTCGGATTAAAATGACGTACGAAAGTGATAGAATCCAGGTCCTCACTTAAATAATAGGCCCATTTGTAATTTTCGAAGTTTGACACCCTGTACATCAAATTGTGAAAAAAAAATGCATTGGAACGAGCATAAAAACTGAAATTATTGACATGATGTTCGAAGTTGCCACACTTATTACTTTATCGTAGAAAATAGGACTTTTGCAAATCTACATTTAGGTAAATTGTTTTATTAACAGTATTAATGGTTAAAAACAATAAGGATTGAATTCGAAAAATTGGGAATAAATATTAATACCTAGAACAACTTAAAATAAACCTAAATCAACAACAATTAATTAAAATAACACAAAGATAATCATACATAGTACAAGGCATACGGTTCCTCAAAGACACATAATTTAACAATAAAATTAATTATTTTAGAAGATTTTCAAAATGACCGCCATTGACTTCTTCACACTTCTAGTTATTAATATTTATTCCCTATTTTTTGAATTCAATCCTTATTGTTTTTAACCATTAATACTGTTAATAAAACAATTTACCTAAATGTAGATTTGCAAAAGTACTATTTTCTACGATAAAGTAATAAGTGTGGCAACTTTGAATGTCATGTCAATAATTTCAGTTTTTATGCTCGTTCCAAATTCATTTTTTTTTTCAAAATTTGATGTACAGGGTGTCAAATTTCGAAAATTACAAATGGGCCTATTATTTAAGTGAGGACCTGGATTCTATCACTTTCGTATGTCATTTTAATCCGACAAGTAGTGCATAATATTTCTAGTCAATATGGACACTTTTATCAGGCTACCAACTATTTTTTAGCAGATTTTGTTTATTTGAAATGTACTTTCTCATTGATTTCTTAAAAACGCCTATTTTTTATGACTTCGTGGTAAGTGCGGCAACTTTGAAAACCATGTCAATAGAATCATATGTTTATGCTTGTTTGGAGTAGAAATTACAAGTTTCAAAAATCCGATATATAGAGTGTTTAATTTAAAAAAAATTAAAAACTAATTTTATTTTAAGTACGGACCTGGATTTTAGAACTTTTGCATATGGCATTTTAAACCCACAAATTGTACAAAATATTCTCACCCATTATGAATTTTTTATTTCAAGTGCTTACAGAAATATTACAAAAATAAATTTTAGGCAAAACTTATAAAACACCCTGTACCTCGGTAAAGGTTAGAGATTGGACTACTAAATGTGGGTGATTTAGAACCCCCAAAGTGGTCTCTATCTTATGGTATCGTATGTACATTTAGATCCGCGTCACCCTGTATTTGCAATATTCACTCCCTGTGTATCTATTAATTCACGACTTAATGAAAATATCCGAGATAAAAGTATTGTAAGTACGTAAGTTACTGTAAAAAATTTATTTACTGTAGTGTGTGAATGTTTGTAATCATGACAAAAAAATCTTTGAAAATAAGCGATAAAAAGTACAGGTCCGTAATTACAAAAATTGACCTGATGATGATCTCTTAGAGACGAGCCGTCTAATTGAAGTTTTAAAAGTAAATTATGATACAGCATTAAAAGTTTCCTTCATAAAGTTTTATTTATTTGTCGACGTTTCCCTAAATGCGATTATAAAAAAAAATAAATTGGCTAGTCTACCGATTATATCTCAAAAATGAGTAGATATATCAAATTTGAGTATAGAACAAAAATCCCTTAGAATTTAACGAACTTTTGAAATGTAATTTTTAGGTACCTGCCGTCGATTGATATATTTCTAGCGTCGCGACGCCTGTAGGGTTGCCACCCGTCCTGAATTTCGGAGGACGTCCTCCATTTGACGTTGTTTTCGAACGTTTGTCCTGCGTCCTGCCAAGAGCCCTTGCAGGACGCCAAATGTCCTTAATTTCGTACACTTGTTAAATTGGTAGAGTATTTTTTGAAAAAATGGGGCAGCTGGCAACAATGGCATTGAAAGCTCTGTACAGCGAACGGAACTAATCGGCCCGCACTGCTCTCAGTGCAGCACGCAGCAGCCCGCGCGCCCCGCGCATGCATGTCTTTTCTAGGTTCACATTATTGTAAGCTGCGCAACGAACGTAACGTAATAGTTTGCAATCGCCTTTGGCAATCGCACACGTAATTAAGTCCGCTTTGGTGTAATAATTCGGATTGTTTTTACACTAGATTTACCTGTTTTTGTGTGATATCGTGTGTTCTTTGATATTGACGTAAAGATTAAAGGTAGGGGTAGGGAATATTTTAAGATCTTGTTCTCGATAGTACTTGATTTGAAATTACCAAATATGGCCGAAACACCACCAAAAAAAATGAAACGTTTGTGTCATTATCGCAAAGAATGGGAAGCGGAATATCCGTGGCTAACCGAAGAGGCCACTTCGTCGACAAAAGGTTTAGCGAAGGCATTTTGCAATATTTGCCGCAAATCATTTCAAGTAGCATATGGAGGAAAAAGCGACATAAAAAAACACGAAATGGGAACAGAGCACAAAAAAATGTCATTAGCGCAAAAACAAAATCAAAGCATGAACATTTTCCTAAAATCCAATACCGACACAATGACTTCGTTGGAACAGAAAACTATCATTGCTGAAGTTTGCAGTGTTTTTCACACGGTGAAGCATGCGCATTCCTACAATTCCCTTAATTGTACTGTGCAGTTATCATCTCAGATATTCGATGATTCCAAGATCGCTAACGATATGACCTTGGGAAGAACGAAATCCAGCAGTATTGCATTCAATGTCTTAGGCCCGGCATCGTTGGAGGCCCATTTAGGAGAACTACGGAAAAATATATTCTACAGCATATCTACTGATGCATCCAATCATGGGTGTAAAAAAATGTTTCCTGTTGTCATAAGGTATTACATACCTTCTCAGGGAATTAAGTTGTGCTTATTGGACTTCTTTGAAGATGCTGATGAATCGGCAAATGCAGTCTTCGCTAATTTGAAAAATAAAATCGAAGGTTTTGGTCTCGCCTTAAACAACGCATCCAGCTATTCGGCGGATAACGCTAGCGTCAATTTTGGCCGTCATCACTCCATTTATCAGCTGTTACTTCAAGAAAATCCAAACATATTAGCAAGTGGGTGCCCAGCACACATGATTAATAACAGTGTAAAACACGGTTTAGAAAAATGTAATTTTGATCTAGAAAATTTTGTTCTTAAGATATATAGCCACTTCTCTTCCCAAGCAAAACGGGTAAAATTACTAGAAGAATTTTTTGATTTTGTCGAATTGGAGTACAAGTCTATCCTTCGTCACGTTCCAACAAGATGGCTGTCCCTTTACCCGGCTGTGGAAAGGCTTGTCAGAATATTTCCCGCCATTAAGAGTTATTTTCTCTCACTTGGCGAAAATTGTCCAGTAACAATAAAATCTTTCATTTCAGACGAGTCTGTTGGTTCAGAAAATTTAATTACAGAATGTTACCTAGCATTTTTCCATAATACTCTAAAAATGTTTCATGAGGCTGAACAACAACTTGAAAATCGCGAAATTTTATGTTTTGAAGTATTTAAAATTCTTGATCAACTGAGATCAAAACTTGAGCAGAGAATTGAGGATGAATTTCTGGGTTTCATATGTAGTAACTTGTTGAAAAAATTACCAAGCACGTGCCAACAAAACATAAAATTGACTTGTTTGAAATTTTATCGCGACACTTTATCGTACATCAACTTAAGATTTGATTTCTCAGGGAATAACATTTTATCAAAACTTCATATTTTTTCTCTAAGTGAACCTGTAGATTTTAAAAAATTATCCGATGTAGTTGTAGAATTAAGATTAAATGAAAGTATTGATATGGATGAATTTTATGAGGAGTTTTGCCAAATTAACGCAGCTTTACAGCTAGCATATTCATCAAATATCTCCACTTTGGAAAAATGGAACTTGATTTTCTCAAAAAACCCTGACTTGAAAAACATCATCAGAATAGTGCAATTTGTTTTTTCAATATTTGGTTCCAATGCCGATGCCGAAAGAATTTTTTCTATGTGCACGGCTTTGTGGACCGAAGTACGAAATAAATTGACTATCGAACATGCCAAAGCTGAACTCCAAATAAAAATTAATTTTACTGAAGATTGCAAGGAATTTTATTCGGTAGTAAAGCACAATAAGAGCCTACTGCAAGCAGTAAAATCAAACAAAAAATACTTATTCAAATTTCAGAACAAGTAGAGGGCCATGCAGTAGGCTCTTATTATTTTTATTATTATTAGTTTATAATATATAATACAATATTGAAAATAGTTAGGTAACTATTTAAGTTTCTTATCGGTTTTGACGGAATGCTTCTAAAAAAATATAATATGTATTGGTTTTTCGCTTATCGTCTTTGTTATTTAGCTTGAAACGTCTTTTTATCTTTATAAATAGAGTTTTCTGTTGGTTAGTAAATGATATAAAAAAATGTCCTGATTTTTTTCATTGTGTCCTTAATTTTTTTCGGCTTTGTCCTGAATATTCAAAAATAATAGGTGGCAACCCTAGACGCCTGGGTTATCACTGGCGTCGGTCTAACTTTTACTCTAATTTATAGAGGCCGACTACACCTACTGAACCCTTTTTATAGAAACTGATTATCCCAGTTCGTTTTAAAGATTGCAAGAGAGCATTGCAAGATTTAAGTGAAACACCCTTCTTCTTCTTCTTCTTCTTCTATTTCCAATATTTTGCTTGCTGACTATCATAAATTTGGTCTTCTGTAAATTTAGTGTTAAACCGCTGGCATTACTAGCCTGGTTAATTCTTGTTAGTAACCATTGCAGATCCTCAGAAGAACTGCTCAATAATACTGTATCATCAGCGCAGCGTAGCGGATGTTATTTATTGGTATACCATTTACGTAAATTCCTTTGTCGTTTTCAGACAGGGCTTCGGACAAAACAGATTCAGAGTAGATATTAAACAATAATGGGGAAAGCACGCAGCCCTGCCTGACCCCTGTCTGAATTTCTATCTCATCCGATACATGGTTCTCCACCTGAACAGAAGCTCGTTGATTCCAATATAGATTAGCGATAATTCTTATGTCACGCTGATCCAGCCCGATGTTTTGAAGGTTTTGTATCATTTTAGAATGTTGTACCTTATCAAAAGCCTTCTCATAATCTATAAAACACATGTATACTGGTCTATTCATATCCAAGCATCTTTGAACTAGAACTTGCATACTAAAGAGAGCATCTCTTGTTCCAAGACCATTTCTGAAACCAAACTGTGTGTCTGAGACAGTTTCTTCACACTTTTTATATATTCTGTTGTCAATAACTTTTAGAAATAGTTTCAGTACATGGCTCATAAGGCTTATAGTACGATACTCTGAGCAGTGTTTGGCATTAGCTTTTTCTAGCAGCGTGATAAAAGTGAACTTCAGCCAGTCCTGTGGTATTCTTCCTGAGATGTATATGGTGTTGAACAAATCAGTGAGAACCTTGGCGACACTATCCTCTGTTAGTTTAAGAATATCAATATAGATATAGTCAGGGCCTGCAGCTTTATCGTTTTTTGACTGACGGATGGCCTGTATGATTTCCTCTTTTAAGATATTTGGACCAGTACTCGCCTCTTCAAAACCCTGTTGTTCAGGTCTGTCATCCCTAAATAGATGCTGGATGTACTGTTTCCATGTTTGTAATTTCTCCTTTATATCTGTTATGACGGTGTTATTGTCTCTGATTAAATTGCCATTTGGAGGTTTCCTGTTCAATCCCAGTGTTTCTTTTATTTTCTTGTGTAGGTTGAATAAGTCATGCTTCCTCTGTAATTCTTCCATCTCCTGACACTTACTATTCAACCATTCTTCCTTTGCGATTCTGCACTTATTTTGAATTTCATGGTGGATTGCTCTGTATCGGTCGCGATTATGAGATTTATATTCTCTACGTTGATCGATTAGGTTCAGAATATCGGCCGTCATCCATTCCTGTTTCTTTTGTCTGCATTGGGCACTGGAAAGATGTTGATTCGTAATATGTGCGACAGTCTGCCTAAGATGCAGTCATGTATTATTTGGGTCTCCTGAGGTGTTAGTTTCCATTAGCTAATGTTTAAGTTGGTCTGAGACCGCTGTTCTTATAACTGGATCTCTAAGTTTTGTTAGATCATACCTGGGTACAATTCTTCTCTCTAACGTTTTTAATTTAACCTTTA
Organism: Philopedon plagiatum; assembly: GCA_963971165.1. Taxonomy (NCBI): domain Eukaryota; kingdom Metazoa; phylum Arthropoda; class Insecta; order Coleoptera; family Curculionidae; genus Philopedon; species Philopedon plagiatum. The sequence goes on from OZ020189.1 coordinate 32,767,354, forward strand.
TTTGAGCAACCAGAAGACTGTGATCATAGAAGATTTCAGCTCCTGGATATTTTTTGCTGATTTACAACTATTTTTGAATCTGTGGTTGATTAAGATGAAATCAATTTGGTTTCTAACAATGTTTTCAGGAGAATCCTGAGGCGATTTCGAGGTATAAAGTCGTCTATGTGGTAATTTAAAAAAAAAACTTAATTGCCTAAAATTCTTCATGTGAACGTATAAAAATCTAGTGTCTTTTCTTAATTACTTCACGATTTTCACTTTTCACTCCAGCCAACTGTGAGAATCTGGATTACCTAAGAACAAAATCGGAAGTAGTACATATTTTCTATAATTACTGATCCTTTGCCTTAATTCCGATTCATAACAAGCGACAATTTTTTTGTTAAAAATGGTTTTTAAGTGGAACAATTTTTTATCAGCAATATATTCTATTTGCTATCTGCGGCAAAATTTGAAAAGCAAATGTCTACAAAATTACAGAAAAGTAAGACAAACAAATGTGTGATGTATTAATCAGGAAATCACAAAACATTCGTGTATCTATGTAATTTTTTCTGTGAAAAAAATCCCAAAACATACGTTGCTAAATTTTTTTAGCAATTAATAGCAATGGTGCAGGTGGCAGAAATCCTCGTCCTCGAATCAGATTTTCATAGCCACCAGCACTCATGCCATAATATGTCAAAATTATAGTATAAAATTGTGTTTAGGTGGTTCAAAATCGAAAAGACTGGTAAGTTATTGTTAGAACATAACAATAATTGAAACGTGCGTTGAATAGCAAAAAGTTAGAATGTGTTAAAAGAGCTTTATTAATTTTTCCTTTTGTTGCAACTTCGGTGGATAAAGTTACTTAGCTAGGAAATCGCAGCTGTGCATTTTTCAAGCATTTTGATGCATTTAGTCACAATAACTGCTAATTTCGATTTTACTACTTGTCCGTAATCTTCTAATTAATAAGAATAAGATCGTAAAACTCCTGATTTAAATTTATTTGGCGAACACTACATAAACATTAAATAAATAAGAGAGTTAATGGTGTATTTATCGTGCTCTTTCGAGTATTTTATTTTAGTTTATATGGGTAGCGTTTCCTGCCTAATGTTTTTAGAGTAATTTGATCCCTCTGTGCACTCTCGGCTCTTTACGAGTATAACATAACATAACTCATAATGATGACAGAGATAGTTATTTTAAATACTGATGGTAAACATAAAAATAAGGTCTTGTTTCATAGATTATTGTTTAGTATTACACTTGTTTATACCATTAGGAGGTGAATGTCGCCAACACATAATAAAAAATATTATTATTTTCTGTTACTTATTTGCGTTTCGTTACCATAGGCGTAGTTAAGGGTGGACTTGGGGGTGCTTAGCACCCACAAAACTCTAATTAGCACCCCCAAAATTTACAACCCTCCGCCCTATTAAACTTAGTTAGGGGAGGGGGAGGCTTGGGTGTGCTTATCACCCCCAAAAATCTAATTAGCACCCCCAAACACAATTTTTGATCTTGACTGCCTAACTACGCCTATGTTGGTTACAGGACAATATGTCACAAAATCGTCGCGTTGTTAGAACTACAGAAACTTTATTCTAAAATCCTAGAGACCCTTCCAAAACAAAAACTTTATAGTCTAGAAGAATTAATTAGGTACTTTATTTAAAAAATTCTATAATTACCAAAATAAAATTGTTCCTTTTAAGCGTTAACAGAAGCTTTCGTGAGAAAACCCCTCATTTTTAGCAATAAATCTTTAATCATACAAAAAAGCACTTCATGAAAATGCGAGAAGACATAGATGTCGAAAGAAGGAGGAAATAGCAGTGTTTAAATTTTAAAACAATCATAAATTCCAGGGCACCAGGGCTACTCTTAATCCGATCAACTTCATGGTGCCCCACTTACTTTTTGAGAATGACTGTTATCAGGCTTTCAGTTATGTGGCATACGATTTGAAGCAATTCGAGAACCAAGGAGCCACTCTTCATCTGGTCAACTATAGGTATATTGTCTCTAGCTAGTTTTCCAGAATGGCTGTCGCTAGGCTTTCAGTTATGTGGCGTATTTTCAGAGTGATGAACTTTATACTAAAATAGCAAAGCTACTATTCGGTTAATATTCACTATCGTAAATCCCACAGGCAAAAATATATAACTAAGAGTAAAATATAGCAATATATCTTTCGTAGTAATAAATTTTTAGTAATTTATTTCCATTGGATAGGGGCAAAATTTAAAGTGATAGTGTTCTGATCTGTGATTTAGTCCAGTTCATTGATGGGTTAAACAGCTGTAAAGGCGTAGTACGTGTTGATGTGTAGATTTGCCTAGCGGTATAAATATGTGTTGTAATTAAATTATCTGAGTTTTTGTTTAAAGGATTCTATCCATGAACTTTGGAAAATGGTTTAGTCTACGCATAATGCGTAGACTATGGAGGAAAGTTTTTGAGAAATAAATATGATGGGCCCTTCATTTTTTTAAAGTTTAATAAAATTATAAATATTTCTGGAATATTACAATCATTATTTAATATTTTATTAGTAATTTTCTTTAACCTGTGAGTCTGTAATTTTAAATTATAAATATTCTTTGCTCTAAAGACAACATTTTTATTATTTTGACAAATACGTTACAGTTATCAAAGCTGTAATCAAATAAAAAAAAATTGACAGTGTGACTTAGAACAATTTTGATTTTTTGATTTTCAAATTTTAACTTGAAAATCTGAAATACGAATTATTTTAAAATTTAACACATCTTTTTTAATTAAGGTTTTGTAGTTTTCGCTGTACAAAAACAACAAATTTTTGGCATCGTGGATCTTATTTTTAAAGCAAGCAAAAGCTTTTCTAAAGATTGACATTTTTGTATCTTTCACTTTTTGGTCCCTTTGTCCTCTTGTCTACCCCATCATACTGTATAGATCGACAACAATCAAACCTAAGGTCGCAAAAATTAAAGATTATGGTTAAAAACGACACGAACAAAAAATTTATACCAACCAACAAAACGTGTTGAAGTTTTGCCTTTTTTCCACGGCACCTCGCCCTCGTCCCTCTAATTCAGCTTTGAGTTCCTACCATGAAGAATAATACATAATTATCAAATTTTAACAGAATAATTATCAAAACTGGTTTGAAAATTAAAAACAATTCATTTTAAGCTCGAACGAATAAACTAACATCTGGGAACAAGCTATGATGGCGCCATCTGCTTGAGTTTGCACTTGTCCTTCCGATTATAAGGTTAAGTTTAATTAGATTATATTTATGATACTATTTCCTATTCGTCTTGATCAAATATTTGACTTTATAAATACATATTCACTTTATGCTAATAAAAATATCGACATTAGTTACAATCTAGAACAGCGGTTCCCAAATGGTGGTCCGCGGACCCCTAGGGGTCCGCAGGTTATTTTGCGGGGGTCCGACAACCTTTGCTTTGAAACACTTGATGCCCTTTTGCACGAGGTATGTGTGAACAAACTTTCTCTGAATACATTTTGCTAAAATCCAAACAAAGAAATCGGCTGGATGTTGCTTCAGATCTAAGATTAAAAATTTCCGTTCAGAATTACTAAGAAGGTTTAAGATTTAGTACTGGTTTAAATTGAAATCTAGTTGGTCAGTCATGTTTTGACAGGTTTTTGCCCTGTCATTGTTAATAAGTCGTTATTAAAAACTTACGAATTATTCTGATATTTCACCGATTTGCTTGGTTTCCAAATCATTTTCATCTTGGAACGAGTTGCTGTAATGAAGTTAGTTCTATTTTTGTCAAAAGTACTTACTAAAATTGCCTTTTTCTTTACAAATTCGTGAGAAAGCTCAAAAGTAAGTTCATAGCATAAAACTTAATTGTCTTACACTTATCAGTTTAAAATTTTTGGTTGTCAAATTAGACCGCACTACGTTGGAGAATCTGATGGCTGTTCAAATCTTAGACCAAATTTAGAAAGAACTATGACAGGAAAAACAGTATTTATTTCATTCTTCTCATTAAAATCCAAAACTGATGATTGATATATTATATTTTTTCTGCTAGAAAAGAGGATATATTTTGTTCAGTTTAGTTCAGTTTTTCAGTTACTTTTATAGGATGCCGTTTTTATTTATAAATAGCATGCTGCCTTTTGGTGCAAATTGCCAAGCCATATTAAAGGCATTGAATAAATCGGCACTTTTGAGATAAATATTTTTTTAACAAAGGTTGTTTCTTTTATTATTTTTGAAGCTAAACTGTTCATGGGGGTCCGCATGTTACTAATTTCTAATTTTGGGGGTCCAGAATTTCGAGACATTTGGGAATAACTGATCTAGAAGTATACAACAAGATGGAATGACTTTGTCAAAAATAATAGACAACTTCTGTTTTTATGTCGGCCAGTATTTTTTCTGAAAGCATACTTTAAGTCTTTTTCTAATAAAAGTATGTAAGCTTTTGTAGTAAAACAAATTTATGTATATTTCCTGAATAATCTAGTGAATTATATTCCCATAAAACGCATTATATGAGCTCTTCAAGATATAGATAGTATTATTATTATTATTATTATTATTATTATTATTATTATTATTATTATTATTATTATTAAGATTATAGAGACAGCCCACTATTTGATAATGCCCTTGACAAGCTAGACTTGCAGTTAAATATCAAGTGAAAAATTACAAGAAAAACATTACAGAAATGCCTAATGGTCAGCGAGACACCCACGGTGAACACCGATATACCTCAACATCCAGTGACGGTAATACGAGCTGAAACACTCGCGAAAGCAAAACTCATGGAATGATAAATGGGGACCATACATGTGCTCGAACGTGGGTGACAAAACTTGCTGATTTAGCCAGAGTAATTTTTCTTTTTTATAAATGATATGGCGACATTATCGTCGCTTACGTCATGTTCGAATATAACAAAAGGTCGTTCGTATGACAATATCTTTAAATTGGTTTGTTTAGGCGGAACGCAATAATCTGTCATACAATACATACATATATTCAAGAAGCATGTTTTACTAGAAGTCATGTTGACATTTAATAAAATTTTATATTATTATACTATTTCAATCTGAATTAATTACATAATACTTCAAAATTCATCGGCTATGATGAAAAAATTGGGTACTTCTATTGTATGCACAGAATGTCGGCTTGACAAAATATTGTTAATTGACTAACAAAATTTTAACATAGCACCCTTGAAAGTTGTACATACTGTATTCTAGATAAAGAAGTACTGCTTCAGAGGAAAAATTCTAAGGTTTCTAGATCAACAGAACGGAGTTCAAAATCATATGCTTTCCGTCCCCTGCAGAGACCATAAAACGTAAAGATCGGAAAAATATCTAAAGATATATTTTTTACAGTTACAATTTTTGCATTAATTATGCCTTAGTGTAGAAAATAATAATAAATTTGAAATTTTCCCTAACCGTTTTTACCAGAAAAGACTTGTTTAATGTTAGCGGCATTAAAGTGAAGCTGCCCTTCTTCGACTAATTGCATTGTGGTGTATCACGTGAGATAATAAACGTTGACGCTTGGCTGACTAAGGGATACCGGTGGCAAGTGGTTGGCATTCGGTATCGGAGAGTCGGACAGCGAACCGAGAAGGCAAAGCTTTGTGGAAAAGGGCCTTATTTATTTATCTAGATGCTTCCAGCATCGAAATTCCTCAGAAAAAAAGAGCTTTACTCTTGCACTTCGGGGGTCTTGGCCTTCAGGACATTTTCTATAATCTACCAGGGGCAAATGTAGAAGAAGGTGAAGACGTTGATGTTTTTAACATAGCTATCGCAAAATTAGACCAATATTTCGCACCCAAACAGAGCAAAGTCTACGAAAGACATGTCTTTAGGGGGCTAAAACAGGAAAATAAAGAAAAATTTGAAAAATTTCTTTTGAGACTACGAAATCAAGCAGCAAAATGTGGATTTCACAATGCAGACGAACAAATTATAGATCAAATTACCGAGAAGTGTTTATCATCGGAACTGAGGAAAAAGATTTTGACTACTGGCGACAGTATAAATTTAACCACCATTGTCGCAGAGGCAAACACCTTGGAGACCATAGAAAGGCAAATTTCGGAATTCAACGGAAAGCCATCAACAAGCTCTTTTACCGATGTTAACACCGTGTTAAACTGAGGAAATAAAAGATTTGCATCATGGAAACGATGCTCTAGATGTGGAGAAGATATCAAAGACAACCACCATCAATGTCCAGCAAGACAAGCAACCTGCAGAAAATGCAATTTTCGGGGCCATTATGCGAAATGCTGTTTGTCGAACCGGAAGCTACCAACCACAGTACCAAACAGATCAACAAGTCCACGGAACAAAAGATTTAAACCTAGACAGCCTTCCAGAAATGTCGACTCCATTCAATCAGATGATGAAACAGAGTATGTTTTCCATTTGGAAGATGATGATGATGACTTGATAGATTGTAAGGTAGGAGGAATCTTTATAAAAATGTTAATTGATTCAGGTTGTAAGTCCAACATTATAACCGACACAACTTGGGAATTGCTAAAGAAATCGGGTGTAAGAGTAACAAACCAGCAACTAAACCCAAACAAAATTCTTTTTGCCTACGGAGCTAAAGAACCGTTACAAATTATTGGCTCGTTTGAAGCAACTATTGAAGTCGGCCATAATCAAGAAATCGCTACTTTCTTTGTTACAAGAAAGGGGAAAAGAAATTTGTTGGGGAAAAACAGCGCGATTTCTTTGGGAGTTCTCAAAATTGGATTAAACGCTATAAATCCTATTGACAATATTTCAAGTAATACTTTTCCGAAATTTAAAAACTTGCTTATTCACATTCCAATCGATCAGAGCATACGAGCTATTAGCCAACCATATAGAAGGGTACCCATTCCGCTGGAAAATAAAATAAATACAAAATTAGATGAGCTTATTGCTTTAGATATAATAGAAGAAGTCCACGGGCCAGCGGAATGGATATCCCCCATGGTACCGGTTCTCAAACAGAATGGGAATGTCCATATATGTATAGACATGAGACAAGCTAACAAAGCCATATTGCGCGAAAACTACCCCATTCCCACCATGGATTCTCTCTTGCCCAAATTCCGAAAAGCACAATATTTCTCAAAACTAGACATAAAAAACGCGTTTCACCAAATAGAAATTTCAGAAGAATCAAGACACATTACGACTTTTATCACCAGCAAAGGATTGTACAGATACAAACGTCTGAGGTTTGGGATAAATGCTGCCCCAGAAATCTTTCAAAAAGTATTAGAAAAGCTGCTGTTACCTTGTGAAGGTACAATAAATTTTATAGACGACATTTTAGTATATGGCGAGAATGAAGAAGAGCATCAACAACGGATTAAGTTCACTCTTAGTTTACTAAGAGAAAACAATGTTCTTTTAAATAAAGAGAAATGCATCTTTAAGGTTAAAGAAATCAAATTTCTTGGGCATATTTTATCCCCCAAAGGGGTAAAACCTCTAGACAATTATATAGAAATTGTTAATAGTTTTAGAACCCCAACAAATATTGATGAAGTACATAGTTTTCTTGGGCTTATAAATTTCATTGGTAAATGGATCCCTAACTTGGCCACACTTACAGAACCGTTAAGACGACTTCTTAAACTTAAACTTGCCAAACACACAAAGATAGGAAAACACTGGAGTAGAGATCAAGATACAGCTCTTAAAGAACTGAAAAATTCACTAGTTAAAATTACAACATTGGGCTACTATGACCCCAAGGACAGAACCCAAGTCTATGCAGATGCAAGCCCAGTAGGGTTAGGGACGGTTCTTGTTCAACATGACAACAATGGGCCAAGGGTCATCGCATTCGGGAACAAAAGCTTGACCGACTGTGAGAGACGCTACTGCCAGACAGAAAAGGAAGCTCTTGTTTGGGCTGTGGAACATTTCCGAATATACCTTTTCGGCAAAGACGAATTTGAACTTATAACAGATCACAAACCATTGGAGGTGATTTTTGGACCCAAGTCACGCCCTTGCGCATGCATAGAACGCTGGGTACTCCGCTTAACATCGTTCCGATTTAAAGTAGTCTACCGTCCAGGAAAAAATAATATTGCAGATACGCTATCCCGTCTTTGCCAGAAGTCTGCGAATGAACCTTTTGAGAGCCAGGATTATGTTAATCAAATCATACAATATTCTCGCCCAGTAGCAGCGTCACTACAGGAAATAAAAAAATATTCCCAAAAAGACGAGGAAATTCAAAAAATAAAAAATGGAATAGAAAATAACATTTGGGTTGATCCTGTAAAATACTGCAAAGCATTCCAGGAAGAATTTTGCATTTGTGACTGCATTCTTTTAAGAGGTACAAGAATCATAATACCCAACAACTTACGACAACGTGTTCTAGAGGCAGCTCACGAGGGGCATCCGGGCATAGTTGGGATGAAAAACAGACTACGTACAAAAGTATGGTGGCCAAAAATCGACGAAAATGCAGAAAAAATGGTAAGATCTTGTAGAGGTTGCACATTAGTTTCCGCTGCCGTACCCCCACACAAAATGAAAAGAAGAGAAATGCCCATGGGCCCCTGGATTGACGTAGCTGTCGATTTCTTAGGACCATTGCCAAGTAGCGAATACCTTTTTGTAATCATCGACTATTACAGCAGATACAAAGAAATCAAAATAATGAAAACAATATCTGCAGAAAACACTATCAATATACTTAAAGAAATATTTGCTAGATTAGGTTTCCCTGTATCGATTACATGCGACAACGGTAGACAGTTTACCAGTAGAGAGTTAAAGAACTACTGCATGGAAAACGGAATAAAAATTTACCACACGATTCCTTACTGGCCACAAATGAATGGCGAAGTTGAGCGCCAAAATAGGGACATACTTAAGCGTTTGAAAATTAGTCATGCTCTTAAAAGTAATTGGAAGCAGGAGTTAATAGACTACCAAATGATGTGCAATAGTACCCCCAACACCACCACTGGAAAAACTCCAAGCGAGCTGTTTTATCGCAGACAGTTTAGAGATAAGCTTCCTAACCCTACAAATATTGAAAATACAAACCTTGATGAAGATGCTAGAGACAGGGATCAAATAATGAAAGAAAAAGGTAAACAGGACCAAGACCGCAAAAGGAGAGCCACTGAGAATATTGACATTGAAATTGGCGACAAAGTATACCAAAAAAATATTTGTAAACCAAATAAAATAACACCCGATTTTAACCCAACTCCCCATACAGTTATAAATAAAGAAGGAGGAGATGTGATGGTACGAAATGACGAATCTGGTCAAGAATACAGGAGAAATATTGTTCATCTAAAAAAGATAGAAGGGGAATGGAAGGTAATAAATGGTGCCGAGGAAAAAAATAATAACGTCTAAGTTGTAGATTAGCTTCTCGCATGTCTGATAAAAATATTAATTTACCAATTAAAAAGATCTACACAAAAAGTGTTCAAATCTCACAGTATTGTATATTCATAAGTTTAAAATATTGTTCCGAGTGTTCTTAGATTAGATGTTAAATGATTAGGGTTAACTTTAAACGATTATTTTGTTATCGCATTAGGCTAAGAGTTACTCTGTTAAAATTAAAGTAAATTAAAATTATATTAAAAAAAGGGAGAGATGTGGTGTATCACGTGAGATAATAAATGTTGACGCTTGGCTGACTAAGGGATACCGGTGGCAAGTGGTTGGCATTCGGTATCGGAGAGTCGGACAGCGAACCGAGAAGACAAAGCTTTGTGTTTTATTTTATATACCTTATCCCGAAATAACATATTGGAAGTAAAGGAAAAGAGTAAATACCACATGCATAAATTATGCTGAGCGACAATAAACACCCCGCGAAATGATAAAATCCATTATTTCCTCGACTCTGTGTGAATGCAGCTAGGATTGTGGATTTAAGGGGTCAAATTGTTTTTGGTCAATTGACCAAAATTAATTTTAAAATAAAACATACAAATAAAAATCATTACTTTAATTGCAAATTAACTAGGTACATGGAAAAATTAAAGACATAGTTCTATTTAGAGTCAAAATTAAATTAAAGAACATTAAAATTACCTGTAGTCTGGATAATGGTAAATTCTCCTCAGATTCATATTCGGATTTGAATGCCAGCTGCTCGATATCAGAAGAATCGGCTTTGGAAGACGAAGATATATTGAAATCAGTTTTTCTTGCGTTTTTATCTGTTCTATTCAAATTATATTTTACATAAACTAGTTTTCCAGACCGTGTGGTGTCAATCTGTTTCTTAATTTATTATGGAGAATGCCCCACGTTGACCAGCTACATAAATGAACAACAACAAATAAGCAAAAACAGTACAGTTAAAAGGGTCTCAAAAAGTAAATTATGCAAAAAAACACTACCCTAACATTAACATACAAAGAACAAAATTTTGAACCCCTAGAACTAAGTGATTTAAATCTTTGGTAAGTATTGTTTTCAGTTTTCTATAAGATGCTGTTTTAGTTTGCACATATGAACAGAATTAGATGACTTGGTTTCACTCGGTAGATTATTAAACTTAATTAGATCCTTGTGAAAGACTAAGGTTTCGCCACTTTTTGTATTCTTGATAAGAACAAAACAATCTGTTTGCCTCCTTGTATTGTACTGATGTACCTCATGCCCATAAACTAATTTGGATTTTAGAGAATGTCTACATAGTGTCGGGGTATTTCCAATTAGCATGTAATAATTTATTGTAGTATGTAAGAACATTCATTATACAAATTTCTCGATAGAAACTACAATGTCCTAGGAAATATTAAAAACTGGGTAGATATTTCTGAAAATGTTTCCCAACAAAAACATTACTGCAAAGCGAGGGCAAGTTTTCGTGACTAGTCAGCCATAAAAAATAGTAAGAACTCATTTAAAGCCATGGATTTATTAAGAAAGGATTTGATGTCCGTATACTGTGAGCGTATCGAACGTGAAGCCTTATATTTGTTGTTTGTTATGAAAACATTTTACCTAGAGGTAGAGTTTACGAACTTTAAGGAAATACATAATTGAATCAAGAATGGTAGTAGAAAGAGATTAAATAGCATTGGAGTGTTGGAGCTCAGAAGTGTTCCTGTCTCTGCTGGTTGCTTAGGAAAACCGTCTGAACACTCGGTTACACGTACGTGATTGTCTAATGAACTAGGAAAGAAAAAGTGCGATTTATAGATTTAGAAATGACTCGGAGCGACTTTAAATAAACCTTTAGAAATAATATAACCTATAAATAATAAAATCTTTTTAACTTAAATTTATTATTATTTAGCAGAAAAATAAAATATTTTGGGCCATTTATTACTCTTAGTAAATCTTGGGATCCTTATAACGAATTTTTTGTACAAAAATACAAGGTAAAATAAGATGTGGCCAATGTTTACAAATTGTGTTTTCAGTGTCGCTTAGAATGGTTTGTTTTGTCTTCAAAGAATGTTAAATCATCCCGTATCCATTCTTAATAAATCCATGTTTAAAGCCAAGTTTAACATCATTGTAACTTACTTACTTTTGAAGCTTTTTATTTTACAAGTTTTTTTTATTCTAAAGTTTAATCAAATAATCTGTAGATTTAACCAAAACTTTATCGGATTTGGTCGTTATGCATTTTAAGTAATAGCCACAGCGATGTCACGTTTTTGTAATGCCGTAACAAGTCGCGGTTGAAGATCGATTAAATTTTAAAGAAATCCGGAAAATAAAAAAATTGGTGAGTGTTGGTGGGTGAATGAGTGTCAAAATAGCTTAGCTTTGGATTCAATTAACTTGGAAAGTAAAACAGATAGGAATATAAAATTAAGAGTGTTATTTAACCTTGCGTATCTTTCCCCAGAAATTAAATTTCAGCCATAGAATCTTCTCCAATGCCAAAATATGGGGGAGGGGGGGGGGGGGCACAAGTACGTCGATTTGCTTCCAGAGAAGGGTGTCCGATAGTGCGTCTTGACCCCAGATTACTCAGATATTCATTTACTGCTTGCAAATGTTTAAATATTTATACAAGAACACATAAATAAACGTGCGATTTAATGAAAACCAACCAACCAAGGTGTAAATTTTACATCATTAATTTATTTTAATAAGATTGAAATGTCTATACCGACTATAATGCACATTCCATCGCTATCGCTACATTCGCTTGTTATTGGTTATCGCTGAATAAAATGAGTAATGCGATATTCCGTACCAGGGATAAAATGAAACAACGTTATTATTAACCAAATTATCGATACGAAAAATTCTTTGTTTGACTGATTCATTTTGAAACCATTTCGTTTTAATTATCTTGGCTTTTTATTACTGAATAGTATTTCGGAACTGATATTAATTTATTATCTGTGATTGTGTTAATACTTTTTTATCGATATACCTTCTTCTATTGTATTAAGTGTGTTTGTGAAGCTTTCTTTATCTACTTCTATAAGCGATGACTTGTTTAGCAATGCTAAGCTACGAACAAAATATAGAAAAAATAGCAATATCGTAATAACTTTGCTCATTGCCAGGCTTGCTGTTTCATTGGCATATCCGTGAATTAAAAGTTACACTGAGTCCATCTTTTTCGACATGGCTTCCCAGGTCTTGTGCAGCTTTTATGTACTTTCATTTTCTAATGAAAGATGCTAGAGAAATTGAAAACTGGGAAATTTCGTCGAATCTGTTATACAAAGTTTTGATAATATCCAATTCAACAGATATTTGTTAAAAATCTTTTGTTGGATTGCCATGAAATATGCGGCAAATAACAGTTACATCTATCGAAAATACAAACTTCAGGTAGATATTTTTCATATCATAGAATCTCTATACAATTTAGCATCATCCTTCTGATTGACTTGATTACAAATTCGTGCATTTTTTTATCTAACTTTTACAAAAATTGTTAAAAATACATCGGAGGGAATACGAAGCCTCCTAACTTCTTAAACATTTATTATAAACTAGCAATTTGACATTAAAAAAAATGTCATTTTTGTATTCTTTATCTTTCATTGTTACTTTTATATTTATTTTATACTGTAATTTTTTATCTATTAGTACTTAATATTTGTTCCAGGTGTAATAAATGCCACTTTTATATTTATTTCATATTGTAATTTTTTTTTCCTACAACCACCTATGAAAATGAGTAAAAAAGCACGGTTAACTTGGCGAGAAAGTGCCTTATTATCACACGCGTGTTGAAAAGTACTTTACAACACGTGTGTTGAAAAGTACTTGTCAACATAACATTTAAATAGATGGTGCGAATTTCATTTGTTTTATTTTCAGCACACTTGATGAAAATATTAGTGTTGAAAGTGAGGGTTTTAAAAGACAGAAATTGAGGTTTTTTTTTGTAAATATTTTTGTGGTCATAGGAAAAATATTGTGCATTACTCGTGTGAAAGAAAAATGTCACTTTCAACACTTGTTATGTAATATACTATTATCTATTAGTACTTAATATTTTTTCCAGGCGTAATAAATGCCAGTTTCATTAAGTCACTTTTCCACGAGAGTGTCAAATATGGCTTTGACTTGTTCAGTGATCTCGCGAATCCAAATGATTTTAACTTTAAGAACTACAGTTTATTTAAAAGTTCTATATAATCTAAATTTTAGACATAGGCTTGCACTCCATAGTAGAAAACTAAAAAGTTTGCAAAGGTCTGAGCAGTTGAAATTTTTAAATTTTTTTATTGATTTATGTCAATCTTTCAACATCATAGAGATACGTCCTCTGAGTACTCGCCGGCATTGGGTCACAAGGGGAGCCCAGGGGGCCCCCAGCTTGTCATTGGCCAGCCTCAATTCTTCACGCAAAAAAAGATTGTTTGCATATTGCAATCACAATCTTTCAAATTCCATTTCACGCACTTCAAGGATTTTTTGCTGGCGGTGGTTAAATTTGTTTATGTATATATTTTTCTATTATTATAAATTAATTAAACTTCAAATTATTGGAAATTACATACGTTGTACGTTGTATATTTCTTTACTAATTTAAAAAAAAAGTAATTTTACCATTTGTTGGTAGTTACCAGTTGCTACATTACTAGCACTGTAGAAAGTACCGCGTCAGCCACAGTAGCGCAGCCGGGATTTTGTATTAGGGGGGTCAAGAGTAAATAAAAGTCTAGTACACAAGTATCATATTAGCACATTAGTTTATAACACATTCACTTTCCACATTTTACTTTTTGTAGTTCTATTTTATACATGGCAGCATAAATAGATAAGCATAGATTACAAATTTTACAAAACAGGACAACGTGAATTAGAATGTAATAAATATGCTAAAACTTTAGATATGTGAAAAAAAAACTAGAATGTATGAACATTAATAAAAGAAGTAATAGTTTTAATTCATAAAATAAAACAAGGATATACTACTCCATATTTTAATAATTTATTTAAAATTTTTTCAAACATACATAATTATAATACAAGAGGAAAAAATGCTTTTGTTCTGAAAAATACAAATTTAATGAGTAGTTATAATTCAGTATATATTTGAATGGTTTCATTGAATATAATATTTTAGATAATGAATTAAAATCTATACAGAATTTTAGAAAGTTTAAATTTTTTTAAAGAATAGTATTTTGGGGGAATTTATAATTTAAAATAATAAAGTTTAAAGTTTGTGATGTGTGAGTTTATCAAACAAACTATTGATGGTATAAAGAGGAATGAAGAAAAAAGTATTACTTCAAACATGTGTAATTTGAAGCATTAATATTCTAATAAAATTGGTTTTGTTTTATTTATTTATTTTTTATGAAACCTTATAGAATATTGACAATGTTACAGTTGTAGAAGGTAACGATGGAAACTTTATTTTCTTCTCTGGTAGTTGTTTAGAAAGCTTGTTAATTCGTTAACATCGTTTAGGGAAGGGTTTTACTTTCAAAACCCCTCTCGCTGCGTCACTACGTCAGTCGAGGGGTAACAGGTGTAGAAAAACAAAATATGACTTGACTGGGATTGGTGTTGTGTTGTATAAATGTGGCCCCGACTGCCCCCCCCCCCCCCCCCCCCAGAAACATGTCCTAGTTACGCCAATGCTCGCCGGTGTTCAAAATGTTTAAAGGTGTAAAACTAATCTTAAGTAAAATAGTCACAACTTTTTTTAAAATGTTTTGAACAAATTTTTTTGTAAATAGAAGCAAAGCTTAAATACCTAGTATGTGGCTAAATAAAAAAATCCTAAAACTTTATTTATGATTGTCTTATTTAAAACAGTGTTTTAGAAATAAACAGTTACAATAAGTTTTAAACAAAATGAGAACTATTCAAGATGCTCACCTCCCACTAGTACCCATTTTTCTTATCTTCTTCTAAATTCTTAATACACAGAAACTGGACTGAGAAGTTTACTAGAGGGCGATACCCATTCGGGGACACAGTGTATAATATATCCAAAAATTTTAATTCAGTGCCGTAATATATTAGCATATCATTGTAGAGAACAAATATACATATTTATAATAATTTTATAGCATATCTCCGGTAAAATATTTATGTATTTTATTTTTTCTTTATACCAGTATATTAGCATATGACTATGACTGATGCCATGTATTAACTCAATAAAAAATTATTAATATTAATAATCAATACATAAAAGATTACGAAGACAAGACTTTCGTAATATTTTTATCAATTGACAGCCCATAACGAGCATTTCGTGCTTTTCACAAATTTAATAATGATGTTGTGTGTCAGGTTTCTTTGTGTATCGAAGAAAGGACCTAAGAAAAGGTGATGTGCTTCAAAAAAGGCAGTGAAAAGAGCGAAAGCGCAAGGCTGGTACAAATTTTGTGGAAAACTCAAAACATCGAGCAGAGTGAGGAAGATACACAGAGTAGCAACAGCTCGGGAAAGGGTAAATGAAGATCTTACTCAAATAAGACAGATTAAGCAAGATCAAGGGAAAAAAGACGGAATAATGGGAAGGCTATTTCTAAAAACTACTGAGGAGTGTATTCAAGGCGGACCTTCGTTGATGCTTTGTGAAAATGTTATAAAACAGAGAGAGAATGAAACTTCATCGGGAGAAGAGCAATTTTGATTCATGCCAGGTACAACGAAACGAATGCCATTTTTGTAATAAACCAGGCGATGAAAAAGTACTAGGAAAAGCAGAAATGAGGGCACATTACTCTTATTGACCTATAAAATGCCTACAATAGGTATATGAAGTACAAAGGAGTGCCATCAGAAAAATACCTAAGGATTGTTTGGGATGTGTATACAGGAGCTAGAGCGTATATGTGAAGGTGCATGATTGACACGGCAATTTCCAGCCTACGTCAGGGTTCGACCTTAAGTCTATATCTATTCACCGTGTTATGGATGGCTTGATTCAGGAAATAGAAAATGATGCCCCTCGATGTTTGCGGACAATATTATACTACGTAGCAGCTGTAGTAGAAAAGACGTTGAAATGAAAGTGAAATGCTGGTGAAGATTCCTAGATATAGAGCCCCAAAAATGAGTAGGAATAAATCTGAGTACATGAAGTTCAATGGAAAAGGAAGAGCAGAAGTAAGAATGATGCAAAAAAAGCTAAGGAAAGTAAAAACTTTTAAATATCTAGGTTCCACCATCAAATAAGATGATACGTTGGACTTAAAATTATAATTCATATCGATTTAATAGCCTGGAATGTGTATGTGTCCGATGGTACCAAAAAAAACTAATTAAAATAATATAAATTGAGAAAAGAATTAGAAGCGATTTTTGTTGTATCAAACATTTTTGAAACTTTTTTAGACACACACATCTTTTATGTTAAGAAATTTCTTCGCTGTCGGCAACTTTGAAATGTAATATATGTTTTGTTACTTTTTTTCGGGTTGCAATTCCGAAAGATCTTTTACGAATACCACTTATATGATGTATATCTCTATTCCGAATTCAAAATACACTTTCATACATTACATACATTCATAAACATACATACATTCAAAAACATATTTCTATTTAGAGTAAAAATAAACCAAAAGAACATAACCTTGTTATTACTTGTAGCCTTGGTAATGGTAAATTCTGCTCAGCCCAGGTGCACACATTGGGGCTAACGTTGGCGCCTATAGTGTTCGTCCAATGTGTGAATCGACAAAATAGCATTGGAGCAAGCGTTGGGCCTAGTTGGCTCCAATGTTGGAACTTATCCATCGCTTATAGGTTTTTCGACGAAACATCAAAGGGGTTGGGGCAATATAGAAATCGCCGGCCTCACATTCGCCGGAATTGGCAGTTTGTTTACGGCCACGCTCGTAGACATGCGTACTTTTTTCTATGTGTACTTTTGTCTATTTGTATAACCTCAAGCCGTTATAACTATAATATAAAATATATAAATATTTTTTTTATTCACACTCAAAACCAGCACCAGCTGATCTTCGTCAGACATGGTTACGTTGGCTCTATACGAATTCAACTGATAGTTGGTCCTGGCTGACTGCAATGTGTTGGCGCTGTTCATAAATATTGGCTAACGTTGGGCCAACATTGGCGCCAACCTTTGTCCCCAATGTGTGGACCCAGCGTCAGATTCATCTTCGGAGTCGGATGCTAGCTGCTCGATATCAGAACAATCGGCTTTGGAAGACGAAGATAAAATAAAAAACCGAGTTTTTAATGTATGGCCAGAAAAAAAAAGTCGCACGGCGTGAGATCGCAGGACCGTGATGGCCACCTAACTGGCATATTACGACTAATGATTCGGCGTTCGAAAAATTCTTCAGAAATATTTAAATTATCAAGTGCTACGTGAATTGTTGCGCCGTCCTGCTGGAAGTAGCCTTGTCGCATCACTTCATCGTCTAATGCGTTTACAAAATTTTCTAAGATTTCATTACGGTATTATGTCGAATTGAGAGCCCCTTAAAAAAATCGGTCCAATTAACCTTCTTTTCGATATGGCTGCCCACACGCCAACTTTATGTGAATGCAGAGGCTTATCTATAAAGAAATGTGAATTTTCAGAATGCCA
This sequence comes from Philopedon plagiatum, assembly GCA_963971165.1. NCBI lineage: Eukaryota > Metazoa > Arthropoda > Insecta > Coleoptera > Curculionidae > Philopedon > Philopedon plagiatum. The sequence goes on from OZ020189.1 coordinate 32,785,379, forward strand.
CATTCTTATTTGTTGAGAATTTACATGACCAGAGAGATAAAACAACGCCTCGTCATTAAAAAAGTTTTTTTTTCAAATTCGTTTTCATTATTATGCAAATTATCCGGAAACCACTCTGAAAATTACATAGTCTGCGGCTTGTCGTTTGGTAATAATTCCTGGACTGAGCTTAGACGATAAGCGTACATATGCAGGTCACATTTCAGGATTGTATTGCAGGTTCCATATGATACATTTACTTGCTAGCTTAAAGGCTGAATAGGGGTTTGTTCATTAACAATTTGCCTCAATTCTTCTACTTTTTGTGCAGTGCAAACTTTGGATCCCCCACTGCCTTCCTTTCTATTCACACTTCGTGTTTCTCTAAGCAAAGCCACATATCTAGTCAAAACTTGGCGAAACTTGTCGAAATCCCTGACTATGTGTGGAAATTCTGTTCGAAAATCCTGAATGACCTTCCGTGTTGAATAAATCCACTGGCCTGATTGCCCGTCTACCATTTCTAAATAACTTTCGATCATAAAAGCTTTTTGTTCTGCCTTGATTACCATATTTAATGTTCTTAAAAATAAAAACTTCAGAACTTGACAGTTATATTTTTCATTCACCTCTACCTTTTACCTATGTTACCTTTTAAGAGTAAGAATTCAAGACATGCGCGATTGATTCTACGGCATACTTTGAGGACTTTTTTTGTTCTTACATTATGTAGTAAACCGCTTTTTTCACTAGAATCAGCTGATTGTTTCCAGTTGTGGTACTGGTAATTTTAAACTGCCTAATCTGTTGCCTATGCCGCCAAGCTTTAATATATTTGGTACAGTTAAAATGGCATTTTGCTCAAAACATCTACGTAATACTATTTATTTAATATTTTTTAGGTTCTGCAGCAAGCAGGAAATGTTGAACGATTAGGCAGATTTTTATGGTCATTACCAGCATGTGATAAATTACACAACAACGAATCTGTACTGAAAGCAAAAGCTATAGTAGCGTTTCATAGAGGAAATTTTAAAGAATTGTACAAAATATTAGAAGGTCACACATTTAGTCCCCATAATCACGCAAAATTGCAGGCTTTGTGGCTTAAAGCTCATTATATAGAAGCCGAAAGACTTAGAGGTAAGCTGTTTAACACATGTAGTCAAACTTAATATTAAGGTTTTCTGGCTTAGTATACCTAATGTTTTGATCTCAATGCCTACACCGACATCCTTTTGTTAAAGAGAATTAGGTCCGGTGGCAGTGACAGAAATAATATAGTCCAAGAGACGACCATGGGGCCCGGCGGCGTCTGATAGCAACCCTTTGTCAGCGGATTGAGACAACTTACTTTTAGATCAGCACAGCTTAGTGCCTGCACCAGCTAAAAGTGTCAAATTTATGCGCAAAAAAAAGACCTTTATACGCATTTGACGCCAGTCAGATTTTTAAAATTCGATTATTTTTAAGCGTAAGCACTCACGATTTCTCGCTTTTCCGCTTCTAGCAGATGACAACTACATGGTCAGAGCGGGACTGGCACCAATTACATTTTGCATTTCTGTATGACAAGCGAGTAGTGGATAGCGTAGCGTAGCTTGGTTTTGTTTACGTTAAGCCGAGCCTTCTGCAGTGCGTACGCCCATGTTGTTGATGTTTACAGATTTAGCTCAGTTAATTTGCCACTTTCGCAAGTACTGTTGGTTATTAAATAATTGGTTTATGGATAGAGCACTATTCTGAAACATCAAGCCATTTACGTCATTATGTGCAAGTCTTGGCAGTTGACTACAGTTGTGTCCCTCTAGCAACAGACGGTACTGTCGCAACGTCACAAGGAACCCACTAATATACGCATACTTGTTTTAAAGATTTCAAAAAACCACTTTTCATTGGCTGAAAGATTCTAACGGCCTAAACGAAAAATGTAATTTTTATATTACTTAATTGATGGATTTGATAAGTAACTGAACAATTATTTAATTTGTTCATTGGCCAAATGATACGCAATGAGTTGAAGTAATCGGACTTTACTAGCATGAAACCTTTTTCTAGTGTCAAAAAATAGAAAATCAGTCTTTCGTACGAATAAGTTCAATTAGTTGTACTACAAAAACCAATGAGAAATAAGATAAAAACTTAAAATGTATCTTAGTAGTTTTGGTAAGTCGACAAGTTTCAATATTAATACATAAATTGGTGGGAATTATTACTATCAAAGAATCAGTAGACCAGATCATTTGTTAATAGGTTGGTCTAGGCTAAAATACCACACTGATTGTATACTCGATATCGTAGAAGAGCAACTTATAGATTGATTGGACAGCCGAAAACGTGAAGACCAGACATGAATATCAAGTTTTTGTAACAGTACTATATAAATGAATTTATTTGCATGAATAAAATCCCATCTTGGTATCCTAAAAATTCATTGAAATCAAAAACTTAACCAAAAACAGACCAAATTCTATCTACGTTAGTTTGCATTCTTTTTAACCACAGAATAGTTTGTTCCACATGTTTCCTCTTGTATACTAATAATATTCTCAGCTGCTGGTTTAATAGTTTTCCATCGCCCTGCCTATGTTTCTTTCTTGTTCTTCACAAAATGATTTTTCTTTCTAAGCTGATCAAGACTCTTGAGCATTACCGATGCAGAATTCTTTTTAGAATACTGACACACAAGGGGGGTGGTTGACCCCTCCTGAGATCGAGTTCCACGGTGCTTTTAACAACTGCGTAACTTCGTGATTTTGTAACATACGGTTTTTGGTTGGTTGCCTCCCCCCCCCCTGAAATTTACTCTATGGGCGTCCATGCTAACACAGATTAGCCAGTAGTGAATCTTAGGTACAGCCACTGAGAATTCAAACTTTCAGGTCTAAATGGAAGGGCACATCTAGAAATTTAAGTTGTCAAATGGAGTACGGCGTACATAAGATTAAGCAAATTAATATTGTACTAGAACATTTAGAGGAACAGTAAAATTTGCAACTGAAGAGAGTTAAGCCACTTAATGTCACTTTGATTAAAATGTATGCAACTTCTTCAAGTTCAAGTAGCTATATTTTCCTACTCCAGAGGAACAATTTTTTTTATATTACAGTCGTATACAGTATACGTATAGGCCGGTAATTAATCATTATATTTGCCTGTCTTTGTCCTGGAGCGTCCTTCTAGTGGGCTGTTTTCTGTTCTTTTTCCCATCCCCTAAGGCTTTCCATGCGGTTACCTCTAGTAATGCCGCAGAAGGGTTCCATAAAAAGGTGCCTGTGCTCATTCTTTAACAACTTGGTCAGCAATTTCATTGTCTTCCACACCTTTATTGCCTGGCACCCACATTAGAGCTATACTATTGTTTTTTTCCAGTTGGTTGAGGGATGGTCAGCAGTTCCACGCCAGTTTGGAGTAGAAGGTACATGAAGCTAGTGCCTTTATAGCTGCCTGGTTGTCCGAAAGAATGTAGATTTATGCACCTTTAAGGCCTTTGTTGGCACATTCGGTGGCGCATAAATCTATCGCGTGTATTTCAGTTTGAATAATGGTCGGTGCTTTTTTCAGAGGCTTTAAAATTCGGCATTTTGGCCCAAAAACCCCCGCTCCCACCCCGTTTGCTATCTTTGATCCATCTGTGTACGACACTAGTGAACCTTCCTCAAATTGCGGTGTTGCGCTGTTTCGCTCATACTTCGACGGTCCTTTATAACCACTTGAAAAGAGCGCTGAAAGTCACACACTTTTGGCATTGAATCAGTTGGTTTGGTCATATCCTCTAAGTGGGTGTCTTTTAGTACTTTGCGGTGACCAGTCAGATCTCCTGACTTAAGTTTTATTGTTTGAGTAACTCTTAAGGCACTTATCAGTGCTTCCCTTGAGCACCAAACCCGTTATTTGTCAGCTCCATGAGAACATCGACCACTAAGGACCAGAGCAGGGGTGACCAAACTCCACCTTGTGGACATCCCTTAACCGCCCTAACCATGGTAGTCGCATCTCCTGTAGATGCGCTGATTTTACGAGTTTTAAGCATGGATTTCAATTCTATTGTAGAGGCTTCAAGGCCTCTATATACTGCAGCTCTTTGTATGGATTCATATGAGGTGTTAACACAATCTAAAATCACTGACTGATTTTAGTCTGCCTCAAATCAATTTCCTGTACTAAAATTCACACTCTGTCAGATTTAAATAATTGGTTTGTATAAAATAAACGTCGGCATCGTATTGGCCCATTGAGGTTTTAAGATTTGACTGGTGTGTGGTAAAAATAATGAAAAAGATACATATGCGAAATTATAAAATATATTCCTACGTATTCAGGTACAGTATACAAACAAACAGAAATCAGCTACCCTGACTTCGCAAAATCGATTACGATGAATCTTAGAAAAAATGCATTACAGTAAATTGCTGTTATTTACATAATTTTTGAATTTTTCACAGGGCGGCCCTTAGGAGCAGTAGGAAAATATAGAGTTAGGCGGAAATTTCCCCTTCCAAGGACAATTTGGGATGGAGAAGAGACTAGTTATTGTTTTAAGGAAAAATCCAGGAGCGTATTACGAGACTGGTATTCACATAACCCATATCCCAGTCCTAGGGAAAAACGGGAACTAGCTGAAGCCACTGGACTGACAACGACGCAAGTTTCCAATTGGTTCAAAAATAGAAGACAAAGGGATAGAGCAGCGGAACATAAAGACAGGTAGAAAGTTTACCAATACAACGATTTAGAATCTTTTAAAGTATAAGGTGAAGGCGAGGTATTTGGTACAAAGGCAAGTATTTTGGAACCAAAAACCAGAGTCGTAACTAGGGCAGAGGAAACGGGGTACGAGCCATTGACACAGACTCTAGGGGGCTCAATAAGTATCAAACTTTGTTTTTGGTTGAAAGCTTTTACCTGAGATTCGCTTGGGAGCAAAAACCACAACGCCAATCATTTTAGTTACGACGCTGCTAAAAACGATCAAAATATATGTTAAAAGGCAACTAAGATACGAGGGGTGCTTGAAAATGACACATTTTCAAAATCGCCCTGTATCTCCGAAACGAAAGGTGCTATGAAAATTCTGTTTGTAACATCATACATTTCACGAAATAGTAGCATAGTATTGCGAGAACCGCAGGTCTCTATCTTTAAAGATAACCGAAATACCCTGCAAAATTGGCGAAAACTGAACACCCTGTACAAAAAATAATTAAAACTGAACAATTTTTACTGGGTATTCTCCTTTCTATGCCAATAATTGGTATACGTATTTTTTGACACATTTTGTGCATGGTATCAGACAATAACATCGCAAGATAAACGTTCATTAAAAAAAAAGTAAACCTAGAACGTATAAGTTCGATATCCACTTTTTTAGTATAGTCGTTGATTTTGTTGATTGGTATATTAGAATAAAAGCAAGACCACCATCGATGGGTTTGACCTCCCAGTTTCGTTAAGGGCTGGCAACGGCACTCAAAAAACGGAGAACGGACCCGCTCGCTTGTTTCATCAGGAATCGGGTTTCACCTGCGGGCTGCCGTCGTCGTCGACAGGAAACCCGATACGCATAAAGCGGTCGCAGGAGAGTCGGTGCGGTGCTGGAAACCGTAGCGACAGCAGAAAACAAAACTATAGTAGGTCTGGTTCGTAATGTGTATTAGAGCGAATATAAAAAGTGTAGTATTATATTATTATGTATTATAATTCTTAAAGAATAATATGTATAATAAGTCAAAAATGGCAGAATTAAGTCTTACTTACAGTAAATTAACAAACTTCAGTTTATTTTTCTGGGGGTTTTTACCACGTAATGTCCTGCAACACAAATTAAAGGCGAAGAGCAAACTATGACAAATACATATGAACTTTAATATGAGGGAGTGGCGCTGCCGACAATTCAGAGGAAGATTAATATACAGTATGTCCGCGGATGGGGTTTAGGAGAGGACAAATGGACCAAATGTTGCAAGATACGTAAAAATATCACACCTAATAAAAATGTTTGCTTGTAAAATAAATGAGATTAACGATATGAAAAATTTTAATGAAAATTTTTATTTTTCATACAGGGAGCATACAAAATACGAAGACGTTATTTTGCGTAAGAGCCAACATAACAAGCCAACATAAACAAAATGTTTATCATTCTCTACCAAAAGAACAGATATGAATTATGTTTTAAATTATACCCTAAGCGGAAGTGCAAGATTTCATTAAAAAAATTTAAATACTAAAATAACAAGTTTTATCATACAATTTTTTAAAAGTCCCAGCTATTCACTTTCACACCTTTAACCAGATTGTGTACTATAATAGTTTCAACAATGTCCTTCTTAAATGAAGCAATTATTTAATTTAAAATACTTCTCATTAAAATGCTATCTACTGAACCAAGGATGTTTATAATCCAGTGTTATGGGGATGGCCATGTATCATACCGGTACATCATGGAACAATTTACCGAGAAATTTGTAGTAATACCAATAAACTGAAATGACAAAGTAACAAAATAATAAAAAAGTTCCAAAGAACTGGTTCATTTTTGAATCTCAAGAAGAAGAAGAAAAAGAAAAAGAAGAAGAAATATGACCAAAATTATGCTGCCACAGTTCTAGTACTTGAGTTTGTTAGAGAAACTCGTGTGATGTCCCTTAGAAATCGTGCTAAACACATTCTAGAAGTTGTGAAAAAACTCATATTTAGATGATCTTAAAATAAAATAAGTTATTTCCGTTCAAACCCCACTTTAACCAAACATTGGAAGAGGAAGATAAAGCGAAAAGACTAGATTTTTGTTTATGGGTGGGAGACGAAATGTTAGGTGGAAATATCCATTTTTATAAATATATTATGTTTTCTGATAAATTTACATTTTCTACTTATAATTGGAACTGTAGCATCCCAGCATATCAGGTACTGGTCTAGAGGAAACCCTGAATTTAGAGTAATGTGGCCAAGACAATATTTTACAAAAGTGAACGTGTGGTGCTCGATATCTGTCCATGGCTTTATAGGCCCATATTTGTTTAATAACACCTGAGCAAACATGCAATAGAACATCTTACTTAGAAATGCTGGATACATTTTTGGCGATGAACTCGAAAATTTGCCATTAAATTTCGCCAAAAAATGTATCTTCAACAAGATGGTTGTCCAACACATTGCGCTCGCGAGGTAATAGAATAGCTTCACCGCAGATTTAGTTCAATGTGGATTGGTAGAAATGGTCCAATTTTGTGGTTCCCAAGGAGCCCCGACTTAACGTTGGCCGATATGTTTCGATGGGGCCGTTTAAAACAAATTGTTTACGCCACTCCAATACCAAATAATATTGACGTTCTAAAAGGCAGAATTGCCCAAGCTGTTCGTTCAATATCCCAGGAAGAAATCAGAAATTCCTTCAGATACCTAAAAAGCAAATATTAAAATGTGTTGAATATGGGGGGTGGAGTTTTTGAATTTTGATTGGGTTTGCTTGGGGGATCTTTATTGTATTGCTTAGGTTATATCATATTTTTGAGTTTAATTAAATATTCGTATTATTTCAAAATTGCACTTGCTTAAGAAATGTTTTGAATTAAATAATTGCTTCATTTAATAAGGACATTGACAAACATGTCCATAGGTGTCATTATTGTTTAATATGTGGAAACTAGTACTCTGGGGTCTGGTTAAAGGTGTGAGAGAGAATAGTTGGAACATTAAAAAAAGTAATGTGATAAAACTCATTACTTTTAATTTTTAAATATTTTAATGACATCTTGTACTTCGACTTAGGGTTTCATATAAAACATATTTCATATTTGTTCTTTTGGTAGAAAATGATAAACAAGGTATATTTATTGATTCTTAGGCAAAATAACGATTTCGTATTTTCTATGCTCCCTGTATAAGAAATTACATTTTTCAGAACGTGAATCTTATTTATTTTACAAGCAAAAACTTTTATTAGAGGTGATATTTTTACATATCTTGCAAAATTTAGTCCATTTCTCTCCTTCCAAACCCCATCCGCGGACATCCTGTATAGAGTGTTCGCAACGACTGGAATACATTGAGGGTGCAGTGTCTTATTTGTTTTTTTAGAGCTCAGATTTCTAAAAAAGGTTGAGGTATTACACTAACCAGGAGAAAATCCATTGAATGAAATGAAAATATACTGTCGTACGATGACCAATTGGTTAAACTTCTTAAACGAACTTATAGAGATCCCACAAGCGACCCGAAGATTTCCGATGCGATCGCGTATTTTGCCGAACGGCCATTATTGTTTTTTTTTTAACCGACGTGCTTGCAGCGCCTCCCCACTGCAAACTATTGTTGATTTTTGGTACAAACAACAGTTGTATTTTTGGTTTTAGCGTTACATATCTTTGTTAACATATTTAATCTAAGTTTAACAGCAGTAAGTGTGCTTTTGCTAAGAGAGCTTATTAAATTGTGACTGTTTTTTTTTTTCACAAGCTAACAAATTGAAATGACAAGTAAATAATTCGGTAATAATTGTTTTAGAAGTCGACGCAAAAATTTTCTTAAGGTAAAATTTAAAAAAAGCAACCAGCACTAGCACACTTTAAATATATTACTAATGTTTTTTGTTTTTAAAAGAAAAACGAAAATTAAACTGCACGATAATTATGTAGTACAGTGCGTTACAAATTTTAAGAATTGATTGCTTGACCAATTCTAAAAAAGCATTCTAAAGTTCTAAAGGAATTCGTTTTTAAGATATAGGGTTTAAAACAGTAGCGAAGGCAGACTTCAATTTTGGTGATCTAAAAAGTATTTTTTGTATTCATACCACACAGTAGCATATTAAGCCGTATAGGCGCCCTAAGCCCGCCCAAAATTTTGCATCTCATTCAGATTAGGCAATCTTTTGGCTTCCCTCGCTAAAGAAAGTATTTTATTTGTGAAAAAACACCTCTCGCGATTTCTTCAGATGTTTATTAATCCCTATATCACGAAAAGCATGATATAATAAATATTGTTGCCATCAAATAATAGGTCTAGGTTCTAGTAAAGGCCAAGATGTACGACAACAATCCATCGACTAGCTTTATAGCGGGGCAGTTTACTTGAGGGGGCTTTACTAATGTAGCTCATTAAACCACATGCTAATGACCGATCAATGTACTTATCAAAAATAAATGTACACTCCTTAACATCAGTGGTGTAAGTCAATAAACAGATCTAATCTGGCGTCACTTACAGTATTATAAATGTGTCAAACAACCCAACCAATAATTATAGCTCCTGTAAGTAAACTCAAAATGAATAATGAAACAACGTTAAAAGCAAATTAAATGTTGAATTTAAAGAGAAAAGCAAGGTATCGTAGAATATGAATCGAGTGCCTTTTGTTTACCCCAGCCTTTCAGAATAACATCGGACAAATGAGAACACAAAAGTTGTAAACACAAATCTTGGTCAGCATTTCAATTACGTACTGTCTGTAAATATAGATTAAGGTAAAAATATCATAGTTGAGATCACACAACACTACCCCAGAAAAAAACCAGACCAGATGCGAAAGCTCCAATGTCGCCTGTACTTCATGCGACGCGACGGCGAGCCAAGGATTGACGAGACGATCGGCCGGCCGTCTGGCATCTAGTACGGAGACCGAGGATATAAATTTAAATCACAGCATCACAGCCACTGCCGTGTCTTCTTCAAATGTAACGTAACTGCCATATAGTACAGACGCCTGCACTATCGCAAAGCGATGGTGCAGGCAGCCCTCAAGGTCATTGAGACTGAACACGATATTTGACAGTCTTACACATCTGGTCTGGTTTTATCTGGGACACTACCATAAACATAGATGGTAATTTTTCCGAGAAATGCCAATATAAATATCGTGAAATGTCTATAGAAAATCTGAGAGAAAATAGGCAAAACTGATTATTGGTACCTTTACATCTCCTCCCGGATTTTGTTAAAAGTGATTGGTTTCTTGGCGCCTGGCGTTAATGGGTTAGCGGGCGAAAGGAGATAAAATGGTACCTACATGACGAAATTATTTTTCCAAAACCTGTAACATGTCTTTTTTAATTCGAAGTATTTCATTCCTACGAACTATATAATTTACTACTACTATACGAACTCTACTTACTACGAACTATATAATTTTGTCTGTGTTCCAACTAATGAATGAGTAAATATTTTATTTTAAATTTTATTTAATTTTATTCGTCGAATCAGTTTTTTACTGATTTAAATTTATTTCTTCGCACTAAATAGGCCTTTATTAAAATCAAACAACTTAGGGAAAAAACCGAAAACCCAAGGAAAGTAAGAGCCGAAGGCATAAAGTAGGTCTTTGTTTGCACAAACAGCCAGGCTATGGTGCTGATGATGGAGGGCGGATAGAGAAGTGCGGTGGCCGCCGCTGCCGAGAGGATGTTTAAACAGGCTTCGTTGTTTTGGCGAAACCTGATACCCCACCGAGCGGCAACTCCCTCATTCGCTGCAAACAATATAGGGTTTCGGAGTATTCTTCGTCTGCGGCTTTATACAGAGTGATATAATATTTAATTTTACCTTGGAATTACGCAGTGGAAAAAATTTTGAAGAAAATAAAAATAATAAAGCTTTATTTCCATCTACTTAAATCATATTGCTGCTCTGTCCTATTGAAGTACCGACATATTGCTAATTAGGAAATTCAAATTAGGACTCCAAATAGAAACATACTATTAGTTTTATATGAATCCTAAACCTCTTACCTGTTTCTGTCAGTTCTGGAAATTTTAAAAACCGTACAGTTCCGCACATATTTTTCATTCAGTATATCTTTTAAAAAATAACAAAGAAACAAAAAATCGGTCAAGTGCAATACTTGCTGTGTACTAAGTGGTATACTTGCACAATTAGTGTTCCGTGGCATCAGTTAACCTTAAGCTCAGCAAATTCGGTCGCCCAATCTCTGCCCATCTTCCACGCTATCCGCCGCCGACGGCACCAACGCCGTATCGCATCACGTATGGGCGGAATTGAGTGGGGTGCGTTTCGACTGAGCCAAATTAAAAATTTTGAATAACGTGTAAGGACAAAAGTTGTTCCTTACATCGTGGGAAATATTTTTTGTCAAAAAGCTTTTTCTCTAAAACCAGTGGTTCAGCGGTTATAAGGAAATAAACAATTAAATTGTTTATAACAGTTAATTGATCGCGCTAGAATTTTTCAGTGGTGATAATTTTCGCTCAATCTACACCTGATTCCTAATGTTATTGGTTTCTTTTTAGAATTTTCTGAGCGATCGTTCTGGTGATAAGGGTGGGGGACAGCAATTTCTAAGCGTTTTTCCCAAAAAAGGGTTTTAAAAAATGCATAAAAAAATACATAATATAATTGTTGCATTTATGCTTCAATAAGCTTTCATTTGATAACCTACACGATCGGTGACGAATCTACGATTTATGGGGCCCAACGCTTAATAATTTTTGGGGCCCCACTTTTTTTCTCACCTATTTTTTTTTCGTGTGTGCTGCTGTGTTTGTGGTGCAACGTTGCCGCACGAGCTATAAAATTGCGCTTTGACGAGAGATGTGTTTTTCTACTTGTTTTTAGTATTCCGTGCTGAAATTAGTAACATACACCCTTCGGTGTCTGTCAGTCTGTCCGTCGGTCACAGGCAATTTTCTCTGAATTTATTCGACGTAAAAATTTGAAATTTAGCACAGAGATAAAGCGTGGTGTTCCAATTATCGGCGTGAAGTATAAAAAGTTGAATTTTGATTCTTAATTTCGGGGGTTAATTAGGAAATAGAAAAAAATTCAAGGGCATCGTATATACAGGGTGACGCGGATCTAAATGTACATACGATACCATAAGATAGAGACCACCTTGGGGGTTCTAAATCACCCACATTTAGTAGTCCAATCTCTAACCTTTACCGAGATACAGGGTGTTTTATAAGTTTTGCCTAAAATTTATTTTTGTAATATTTCTGTAAGCACTTGAAATAAAAAATTCATAATGGGTAAGAATATTTTGTACAATTTGTGGGTTTAAAATGCCATATGCAAAAGTTCTAAAATCCAGGTCCGTACTTAAAATAAAATTAGATTTTAATTTTTTTAAAATTCAACACCCTGTATATCGGATTTTTGAAACTTGTAATTTCTACTCCAAACAAGCATAAACATATGATTCTATTGACATGGTTTTCAAAGTTGCCGCACTTACCACGAAGTCATAAAAAATAGGCGTTTTTAAGAAATCAATGAGAAAGTGCATTTCAAATAAACAAAATCTGCTAAAAAATAGTTGATAGCCTGATAAAACTGTCCATATTGACTAGAAATATCATGCACTACTTGTCGGATTAAAATGACATACGAAAGTGATAGAATCCAGGTCCTCACTTAAATAATAGGCCCATTTGTAATTTTCGAAATTTGATACCCTGTACAGCAAATTTTGAAAAAAAAAAATGAATTTGGAACGAGCATAAAAACTGAAATTATTGACATGATATTCAAAGTTGCCACACTTATTACTTTATCGTAGAAGATGGGACTTTTGCAAATCTACATTTAGGTAAATTGTTTTATTAACAGTATTAATGGTTAAAAACAATAAGGATTGAATTCAAAAAATAGGGAATAAATATTAATACCTAGAAATGTGAAGAAGTCAATGGCGGTCATTTTGAAAATTTTCTAAAATAATTTATTTTATTGTTAAATTATGTGTTTTTGAGGAACAGTATGCCTTGTACTATGTATGATTATCTGGATTATCTTTGTGTTATTTTAATTAATTGTTGTTGATTTAGGTTTATTTTAAGTTCTTCTAGGTATTAAGATTTATTCCCAATTTTTCGAATTCAATCCTTATTGTTTTTAACCATTAATACTGTTAATAAAACAATTAACCTAAATGTAGATTTGCAAAAGTCCTATTTTCTACGATAAAGTAATAAGTGTGGCAAATTCGAATATCATGTCAATAATTTCAGTTTTTATGCTCGTTCCAAATGCATTTTTTTTTTCAAAATTTGATGTACAGGGTGTCAAATTTCGAAAATTTCAAATGGGCCTATTATTTAAGTGAGGACCTGGATTCTATCACTTTCGTATGTCATTTTAATCCGACAATTAGTGCATAATATTTCCAGTCAATATGGACACTTTTATCAGGCTACCAACTATTTTTTTGTAGATTTTGTGTATTTCAAATGCACTTTCTCATTGATTTCTTAAAAACATCTATTTTTTATGAATTCGTGGTAAGTGCGGCAACTTTGAAAACCATGTCAATAGAATCATATGTTTATGCATGTTTGGAGTAGAAATTACAAGTTTCAAAAATCCGGTGTACAGGGTGTTGAATTTTAAAAAAATTTAAAACTAATTTTATTTTAAGTACGGACCTGGATTTTAGAACTTTTGCATATGGCATTTTAAACCCACAAATTGTACAAAATATTCTTACCCATTACGAATTTTTTATTTCAAGTCCTTACAGAAAAATTACAAAAATAAATTTTAGGCAAAACTTATAAAACACCCTGTATCTCGGTAATGGTTAGAGATTGGACTACTAAATGCGGGTGATTTAGAACCCCCAAGGTGGTCTCTATCTTATGGTATCGTATGTACATTTAGATCCGCGTCACCCTATATAGGGTGTCAATGAAAGCTTATTAAAGCACGAGCTCAACAATATATGGATATGTTTTTTTTTATGCATTTTTTAAACATTTTTAATAATAAGACATTAAGTAATTAATATAATAAGACATTAAATATAGGATAAAACCAAAGGTTCCATACTTTTGCGCAGGCACGTAACTAGACCTAAATATTTGAAGGGACACCGAGGGAGCACCTGACAATTAAAAGTGGGCACATATATATGGCATAATTTGGCAAGCAATTTTGAAGGGTTACATTATGTCCGCAGATCGGCACATGGATTTTACAAGAGGACAAATGGATTAAATTTTGAAACATAAGAAAAAAAGTAACAAACAAAAAACAAAACCTAGGTTTCTATAGGATTAGAGAAATAGATATCTCATTTATAATTTTATCTCAAAAGATGATTTTCTTGCAGTGACGCAGTGGCACAGTGACGGGGTAAAAATTTAATATTTACAAATAAATAAATTTTTGGGTGATTTTTTTGCAGTTCCTTCTCTCTGGTTCAGAGTATCGTGGTAGAAATTCAATATTTACAAATAAATAAACATAAAAATTTTTGGGTGGGCACTAGAGTGGGCACCACCATTTTTTGGGTGGGCCTGTCCCTATCCAGGCCCACCCGTAGTTACTTGCCTGCTTTTGCGTATGCTTTACTTTTATATTTCGAATGTGGTGCTTATTTTAACAATTCTGAGTGAAATGCTTCATATTTTCATTAATTTTCGAAACACGTTAATGTCGAATATACTACATACATATTTCTCAATCTGTAGGTATAGTAATATACTTGATAGGATATAGTGTGTCTATAAATATCTTATATTTTTTTTAACCAAAGTCATTTACACATTGGTCATGAATCATAATAAAAGCAAATAGTTATTTTCTTTTCGGCTCAGGTAGGTTCATATATGTATATATATATATATATATATATATATATATATATATATATATATATATATATATATATATATATATATATATATATATATATATATATATATATATATATATATAAAAATACTTCCTTATGAAATATCATTACCACCTTGGGGGTTCTAATTCACCCACATTTAGTAGTCCAATCTCTAACCTTTACCGAGATACAGGGTGTTTTATAAGTTTTGCCTAAAATTTATTTTTGTAATATTTCTGTAAGCACTTGAAATAAAAAATTCATAATGGGTAAGAATATTTTGTACAATTTGTGGGTTTAAAATGCCATATGCAAAAGTTCTAAAATCCAGGTCCGTACTTAAAATAAAATTAGATTTTAATTTTTTTAAAATTCAACACCCTGTATATCGGATTTTTGAAACTTGTAATTTCTACTCCAAACAAGCATAAACATATGATTCTATTGACATGGTTTTCAAAGTTGCCGCACTTACCACGAAGTCATAAAAAATAGGCGTTTTTAAGAAATCAATGAGAAAGTGCATTTCAAATAAACAAAATCTGCTAAAAAATAGTTGATAGCCTGATAAAACTGTCCATATTGACTAGAAATATCATGCACTACTTGTCGGATTAAAATGACATACGAAAGTGATAGAATCCAGGTCCTCACTTAAATAATAGGCCCATTTGTAATTTTCGAAATTTGATACCCTGTACAGCAAATTTTGAAAAAAAAAAATGAATTTGGAACGAGCATAAAAACTGAAATTATTGACATGATATTCAAAGTTGCCACACTTATTACTTTATCGTAGAAGATGGGACTTTTGCAAATCTACATTTAGGTAAATTGTTTTATTAACAGTATTAATGGTTAAAAACAATAAGGATTGAATTCAAAAAATAGGGAATAAATATTAATACCTAGAAATGTGAAGAAGTCAATGGCGGTCATTTTGAAAATTTTCTAAAATAATTTATTTTATTGTTAAATTATGTGTTTTTGAGGAACAGTATGCCTTGTACTATGTATGATTATCTGGATTATCTTTGTGTTATTTTAATTAATTGTTGTTGATTTAGGTTTATTTTAAGTTCTTCTAGGTATTAAGATTTATTCCCAATTTTTCGAATTCAATCCTTATTGTTTTTAACCATTAATACTGTTAATAAAACAATTAACCTAAATGTAGATTTGCAAAAGTCCTATTTTCTACGATAAAGTAATAAGTGTGGCAAATTCGAATATCATGTCAATAATTTCAGTTTTTATGCTCGTTCCAAATGCATTTTTTTTTTTCAAAATTTGATGTACAGGGTGTCAAATTTCGAAAATTTCAAATGGGCCTATTATTTAAGTGAGGACCTGGATTCTATCACTTTCGTATGTCATTTTAATCCGACAATTAGTGCATAATATTTCCAGTCAATATGGACACTTTTATCAGGCTACCAACTATTTTTTTGTAGATTTTGTGTATTTCAAATGCACTTTCTCATTGATTTCTTAAAAACATCTATTTTTTATGAATTCGTGGTAAGTGCGGCAACTTTGAAAACCATGTCAATAGAATCATATGTTTATGCATGTTTGGAGTAGAAATTACAAGTTTCAAAAATCCGGTGTACAGGGTGTTGAATTTTAAAAAAATTTAAAACTAATTTTATTTTAAGTACGGACCTGGATTTTAGAACTTTTGCATATGGCATTTTAAACCCACAAATTGTACAAAATATTCTTACCCATTACGAATTTTTTATTTCAAGTCCTTACAGAAAAATTACAAAAATAAATTTTAGGCAAAACTTATAAAACACCCTGTATCTCGGTAATGGTTAGAGATTGGACTACTAAATGCGGGTGATTTAGAACCCCCAAGGTGGTCTCTATCTTATGGTATCGTATGTACATTTAGATCCGCGTCACCCTATATAGGGTGTCAATGAAAGCTTATTAAAGCACGAGCTCAACAATATATGGATATGTTTTTTTTTATGCATTTTTTAAACATTTTTAATAATAAGACATTAAGTAATTAATATAATAAGACATTAAATATAGGATAAAACCAAAGGTTCCATACTTTTGCGCAGGCACGTAACTAGACCTAAATATTTGAAGGGACACCGAGGGAGCACCTGACAATTAAAAGTGGGCACATATATATGGCATAATTTGGCAAGCAATTTTGAAGGGTTACATTATGTCCGCAGATCGGCACATGGATTTTACAAGAGGACAAATGGATTAAATTTTGAAACATAAGAAAAAAAGTAACAAACAAAAAACAAAACCTAGGTTTCTATAGGATTAGAGAAATAGATATCTCATTTATAATTTTATCTCAAAAGATGATTTTCTTGCAGTGACGCAGTGGCACAGTGACGGGGTAAAAATTTAATATTTACAAATAAATAAATTTTTGGGTGATTTTTTTGCAGTTCCTTCTCTCTGGTTCAGAGTATCGTGGTAGAAATTCAATATTTACAAATAAATAAACATAAAAATTTTTGGGTGGGCACTAGAGTGGGCACCACCATTTTTTGGGTGGGCCTGTCCCTATCCAGGCCCACCCGTAGTTACTTGCCTGCTTTTGCGTATGCTTTACTTTTATATTTCGAATGTGGTGCTTATTTTAACAATTCTGAGTGAAATGCTTCATATTTTCATTAATTTTCGAAACACGTTAATGTCGAATATACTACATACATATTTCTCAATCTGTAGGTATAGTAATATACTTGATAGGATATAGTGTGTCTATAAATATCTTATATTTTTTTTAACCAAAGTCATTTACACATTGGTCATGAATCATAATAAAAGCAAATAGTTATTTTCTTTTCGGCTCAGGTAGGTTCATATATGTATATATATATATATATATATATATATATATATATATATATATATATATATATATATATATATATATATATATATAAAAATACTTCCTTATGAAATATCATTTTAATTTTTTTTTTTGATATAATTATATTTCTATAGAATATATAATTTTATACATATATGACGGAAAACGTGTTAGGTTTTTTATATTTTCTGTTTTGTTCCTCGACTTCATTAACATGACAAAATAATCATAAGTAATATGATTTACAAATGTTAATATTTCTATATTAAATCCTGATACCCAAATTATTTAACAATATTAACAAAGTTAAACAATTTAGGATAGATTATACTTACCGAATTCCGTTTCCATTTATTGGAACTATATATTTTCGAACAATGTAGAGTCTGTATTCTAACACTGTAATCTGAACTTGATCCCACTTGCACAATGCTTTTTACAAATTTGTAAAGTAGGATCAAAATACCAAATTTATGCTTACACTTGTAGATTACAGTATTACAATTTGTAAGAAAAGTAAGTGCTACAAAATTGTACGAAATTTTTTAAATGGGTTCGTCTATTGCAAATACATATAATGTCGCCTTTTTCATTGTCCTGTCCCATGCCACTTAGATCACATTATTTGTTTAAGCTGTAACCGAAAATATTACTTTATGATTTCCTTTGTCCTTTTTAAATAAATCACAATGTATCACCTAACAAGTAACAAGTTGGTGTTACCTTGCAAATGCTTGTTTTGTCACCTTAGGAACAACAATTCTCACCTCCATCAGTTGAATATTTATGATTTGTTTGTCTTAAAACCATAATTTTTTTGGCTTTTGGCTTTTTCTACTTTTTGGTACTAAACAGTATTAGCAAATTTTAATATTCGCATATCTTTAATTTAAGATTAGTGGGAAATCTATATATAGGTATTATTAAAGATTTTGTATGGTTTGGTTCAAGTGCATGACATGATAACTGAAACTGCATATTATGCCATTATTGCCATTCAACACAGTTCTCTTTTTACAATAATTATGAGGCAAGACGAAAGTATACGTATGAGTATATTATAATATGTATGTGTCATCTGTCACCTACCGTTTTCCTACTTTTTCTCATTGCTTCAACATAGTTGTGTACGTGTAAAGGTGGATTTATAAACTCAGTTGAGGTTCAGTTGAGGTTGAGGTTCGCAGTTCGTGCAGTTGAAGTTCGCAGTTGAGCTTTTTGGGCCATTTATAAACTCAGTTCGCTGCTTTCATTTCATTGGTGCAGGGTAAAGTGAGGTTAATGACAACTGTGACATCATAAACATATTTAGAAAAAATAAAAAGCACACAATCCACAATCGCAATATTTGGAAAAAAATATATGGAAACACAGGCACACCAAAAGGAAAAACAATTGTTTTCTTTACAAAATGATGGCAAATGATCGGCAGAGGTGTGGCTTCACCATCACATGTAGTAATTCTGCGTTTTGATTGGTGGGAGCCCAACTGCACCAACTGCGAACATAAAATTTGGTTATCTCGAACTTTACGCCAGCGTAATGGAACTGAACTGAACTGTGTTTATAAACGCCAGTACGCGTTTGCGTTTATTTATCTTGAACCCCAACTTCAACTGAACCTCAACTGAGTTTATAAATCCAGTGTAAATCTCGTTGTAAATAAAAGTTATAACCATATTTTCCTACAGTTTACATATTGACACGTCATCAATGAAAATTTGCAAGAATCACACTTCAATAAGAATTGTAATATTCGCTATTAAATAGATAAAATTAGTAATTCCTTACATATCATACCATTACAAGATTGTTACTAATTAGAGCGTGCTTTTAGTACTTTTAATTCGTGTGGTATCTCTGAACTTAATGCATACTTGTCTCGATTTGAGTTGTCAGATTTTCTGTGGTACTTAAAAATTGGACAAAATTTGTGACATTTCGCAGACAGTTTAAAATTTAAAATGGTATTACATAAAATTCGTAAATAGGCGAACAAGAGATTTTAACTTAAAGTATAAATTGACAGAAATGTTTCTTATGATTAAACGCTTTTACTAACAACAGCCTCTAAATTTACAATCGATTTTTTTCTCATATTTATACTTCATTTTATTCATGTGGAAAACCAATTTGTAAAAGTTTACAAAAATAATCTGTTTTCTAGGTTTTCGTATTCTTCTTTCTTGCTTACTATAACCATTGAATTTGGAATATCCATCCAAATTTAATGCTACAATCATTGAATTCGGAATAGGTACAAATTTATTGCAATAATACATATTTTCATTATTTAATTTGTTATAACTAAAATTATTAACGATTATATATCCAATCAGAAAAATAAATCATATAAGTTATAATTCTAATTTGTATGACTTTTTAATGTTTTATTTCGTTTCCATATAAAAGATCCCTTGTTAAATATAATTCATAATTTAAATGATCATGATAGTTCCGTATTTATTTTCCATAATTTTTTTTTATCTTCAAAATTGAGGAGTTTTTTTTTAAATTCTCGTATCCATTTTCGTTCCTTGCTTAGTGCTATTTATTAAATATATAAAATTATTTACATTCTCATATAAACAGGACAACGAATGCCTACCTGTATCATTTTTATTAGTTCCCTTTTATTTTCTTTCAATATAGGTTAAATTTTCTTAAATAACAAGTGAAATATTCATGACAGTTCTTTCCGGATTTTCCAAACATTCTTTTGTATATTTATCTGCAGTGCTACGTTGTATCCGCAATATGTATAAAACAAACAAATTTGCCAATCCACGCATAATCTCTTCACACATTAACATTTTAGGTTTCATATTATTGTTAGTGTACTAAGTGGAATAAAGAGATAGAACACTCAGTAAAGATAACAAGTTTTAAAATTTCGTTAATTTTTGGTATGTATATGTTCGAATATTCATTATTGCACAAAGGATTAAAATTTCATTAGAAAATATTGGATTGGAATTACCTATGTTTGAGTGATGTGTACATTTTATTGAGTCTAATATGCAAATTTCTTGTTGGGGTATCTCATCACATACCATCTGTTCCTTATGCCGGACAAATTGCAAAGTTTGTGGAAGATGTAGTAAATTGGTAATTTTTCTACCAATACCCAGACGTGTTCAATTGGCAAGAAATCTGAAGATCCTGGTAATTCAATTAATTTGATAATTTTCAAAGTAGTCTGGAGTAACCACATAAGGATGGGTAATTGTCTTGTTTAAAAATGAAATCGAGAAGCCTCACAAAAATATAGCATAAGATGGAATTCTACAACTTGAATGTATCCAAACAGAAACGAGAATCTTTACTATGATTGTGCCACTGAAGTCGTTCTCTACACAACTGCAGTAGACGTTGGTGACGGTGTTTATCTGCTAAAGGCAGCTGGCTCTGGTCTTCCTTTTTTTGCAAATCACTGATTTGCAACAGCTTGCCAATTTCCAAGGCGATCCAATATTAGAGCTGAAAGTCTAAAACGTCTAGTTGCAAAAACAATTTAATCAAGAATTAAACTAATAAAATTGAACACTTGCAATGTAACAGCACTCATGTTAATGTCATTGCCAAAGGTGACTCCAGACATCAATAATTAAATTTATTACTTGATTAAAAGTTTTAAGCAACAGTGGCGATCTTGATATTTAATTGTGTTGTGTGGTCTAAGGTGAGTTCTTTGTTCCAAGGCTCTAGAAAGTAACCACGACCACAATTTTATACTTTTTTACATTCTATAGGCAATAGCACAAGAAGATATTCAGGCATGATTAGGGTTGCCATAAATCATCTGCTCATATCGGGACACAAGGCGTGGGGGGGGGGGGGGGGGGGTTGGGTTTGCTTAGGGGGGGGGGGTTAATTAAAAAAAAAGCTACCAAAACACAAAAACAACTATCATAGGAACGAAAATTTTTATTGTAACTATATAGCTATACATCTGGGCCAAGACTTGACTTTGGGAGGGATCTTCTCCTTCATGACTAGCACGTCTTATTTGGTCTGTTTTAAGAACATCATGTGAGTTGAAGCAATCTACAATCCACCATGCCGGTTATAATAATAATGTCACGGTTTTTTTATTTAAATGATTTATTATTAGCACATTTAGTATTTATTTATGTAAAACCCAATTTTATTAATTTGTCTTCAGGATTTCCTAGTTTACAAGGTCGTTAACTGTCGTTTATAGCCTTTATCAATTAAGTTAATTTTTTAAGAAGCAAGCGGGGGTTCATTATGATATTTAAATTTAACCATTTTAACAAACGTTTTTGTACCACACACGCGGGTTCGAAAACAAAAACTTTATTAATAATTGGTACCCACCTAAGAACCATTAACAAAAATTTATGAGCTTGTAAAACAGTAAATGTTAAAGATAGTATAATAAAGTTGTATTTTTTACATTATTGTATTTTAGCGTTGTGCTATTTACAGGCCTCTAAATCACAAGAAAAGGACAGTGATGCTTATTTTTGCCATAAAACAAATTAAATAATAATTTAAAGATAGAACCTAAGTCATTTTTAAATGAACCAAAACCAACAACCCCAAAACATATTAGGTTACTTTGTATTCAATGCTACTTTATATAAGTGAAACTGACACCTTTTGACGTCGTCGGGTCGATTTCTCAAGCGTTTCTGTGGTTGATAATGCAGTTTGACATAATAAAATTATAATAGTATTGGGTAAAAAACTAATATCTATTGCAGTGTCTGTTTTTTATTTTTTTGAATAAAAGTGAACAGCTTTAGAAATTTAAATAAAATCAATGGGAAACTGTTAAGAGTTTATTGTGCTCTTAGATTATTGAGCAAATAACAGATAGAACTATTGATTCATCACCACGCGCCAACATCCAAAATGGAGAAAAATGGCGACATGGTGGGAATAACAAACAAAAAACCACTTGTTACTATCATCGTCCGCATGGCGCACATCTTGACAAGCGGTGTTGCCAACGCCAACTATCAATGTTGCAACAAGCGGATCTTTATAATTAGACCTTATTAATCGAAAACATGCTGACTACATTTTGCCCAATTTGGCAATGCTGCTATTAAGTGTCCATTAATACAACATTTTCACCCCGCTGTGTAAAGACTGTTGGCGACAAAACGAATATGGGTTATTCTTTTACAAATCGTACGCCTAAAAATCTTCATGTTTTTCAATTGATTGAAATTTTTTTATGAATAATATACATAAAATTAGTCAACACGTGTATCGGGATTTAAAAAAAAATGTTTCTTCCGAATTATATTATTTATGAATTTTAATAAGTTGCTTGTTTCTGTCACACTGCAAATTCATTATTTCCGGTTCTAATCATCGGATTGATACCGTTGTCTCACCGTTGTATTAATTGTTGTATTAGCTTTCTAATTGCATGCTACAAAGAATTTTATAATATTATTTAATGAACATTAATAACAAATCAATTGTTTAAATATTTTTTTCATGCTAGCACCCACAGCGTATAAAATCGCAAAAAATATCATTGTATGCGTTGTGCTTTACTCTAATCATCGATCAAAAAATAAAAGTGGAGTCTCTATTAGGTCCACACATATTTATTAATTCCGAGCGCGTGTCACGTGCCGAACGCTTTGAGCTTCGCGCTGTGTGCCGCACATGGATTTTATTATAATAAATCCATGGTGCCGCATGTTGCGCACGGTGAACCGTTTCAGCAGTCTTGCACTTGTTGCTTACTTCTAAACATACATGGATTCTTGTACAGCAACTGTTTCGAGTGCGAAATAAAAAAAGACCTGTGAGAAGTGACAATGATTTTTTAAAAAAAGTAGGTACTACCTACAACTCGTGAGAAAACGTTTTAGCCTCAGTGAGTGTGATTGTCGTACTTGCTTTGCTTGTGTGAGCAACCTCGCACTTATTCAGCATCGAACGCTTTTTTCACTCGTTGTACAATTTATACTGTCATTTTTTAAACTGCACTGAGCAAAAATTGCCAGAATAGTTTTAAACGCTTGACTAAGGCATTTATGTGGCATCATTTACTATAAAACGTAGAAAAAAATGCTGTAAGTTTGGTAAAAATTTCTTTACAAATGGTGACTATTACCAGAGATTACAAAGAATATAGACAGACACTCGAATACACCGAAAAACCGGTCTCCCTTGGGACATTTGGTGGGTTTACTGATGTATGATTTAATACATTTTTTGAAAAAAATTCCGATGCACACGCGTCGACTCAAATAATGAAAAGATGCTAAAAAAAATTCTAGGAAATTTTCAAAATTGCAAAAAAAATTTCGCCCATATCCGTACGATTTGTAAAAGAATGACTCATATACATAAATGTGTCTGTACTTTGCTCCATAGTATAAGGTTGTGCTTTCATGTAGGTTCCAAAAGACCAAAACAAAGTAGGCGAACAACAAAAAACAGTCAGGGGTGTTGCCTGACAGTATCATTGTTTTAAAAACTAATTCGGCCTAACAATATCTTATATAACCATTTGCGTTTGCATAGAAACATTGACCCAATGTAGGGATTAGTAAGGAGTTGTAAACATAGGTGTGTCCAGGGGTGTCTCTACACTATTTGGAAATAAAATTAGGATCCGATTTCAAAATAAAATACAAATATTTAATTACGTACATTGTGTAATTTGAAAGTACGAAATACGAAAAGCCTTCGGTTAAAGTAACAGAAAAATATTTTACTCACTCAATGCATGGATACCAAAATATACCCTGTGGTCAAACGCGTGTAATCTAGTTTTGAGGCTGTGTAACGCCTGTAGCATTAAAATACTTCCTACAGTAGACTCTTTTAATCTTGTATGCTTTGAAGTAAATAATCTATTCACCATGAGCGCCCATAGAGTAAATTTTAGGGAGGGGGGGGGGGGGGGAGCAACCAGCCAAAAAACCGTATGTTAAAAATTACAAAGTTGCGCAGTTGATAAAAGCCCGTGGAACCCGAACCCCGCTCCTCCCTATGGGCGCCCATCATGGATTTATTAAGAATGGATACGGGGTGATTTAACATTCTTTGAAGCCAAAACAAACCATTCTAAACGATACTGTAAACACAATTTGTAAAAATTGGCCACATCTTATTTTACCTTGTATTTTTGTACAAAAAATACGTTAGAAGCCTCACAAGATTTACTAAAAGTAATAAAAGCCCCATTTAAGATAAAAAGGTTTTATTATTTATAGGTTATGTTATTTCTAAAGGTGTTTAAGTATTTAAAGTCGCTCCGAGTCATTTATAAATCTATAAGTCGTACTTTTTCTTTTCTAGTTCATTAGACAAAGACGTACGTGTAACCGAGTGTTCAGACCGAGGTTCAGCCGTTTTCCTAAGCAACCAGCATAGACAGCAACACTTCTGAGCTCCAACACTCCAATGCTATTTTATCTCTTTCTACTACCATTCTTGATTCAATTACGTACTAATTCGTAGTTCGTAAACTCTACCCCTAGGGGAAATGTTTTCATAACAAACAACAAATATAAGGCTACACGTTCGATACGCTCACAGTATACGGACATCGAATCCTTTCTTAATAAATCCATGGCGCCCATGCTGTTCACTACACCTTTTCAAATCGGATCCTAATTTTATTTCCAATAGTGTAGAGACGTCCCTGGACTCATCTATGTTTCCAACTCTTTAGTCATTAGACATGGGTTGTTTCTCAGGGCGGAGAAAAAAAATTATTTGGTGAAAATCAATGTATTCGTGTTACAAGGAGCTAAATGATTAATTTCCAACAATTTAACATTTAGTAGGTATATCATACATCTAAGGAGTGGTCTTGATATTTTTTCCTTCCTGTAATTACAAAAAAAAAACACATTTCGCAACATAATTATAATTATTACTAAATCCTTTAGAAACATGGATAGATATGTATTTATATTCATAAAACAGCAGGGTTGAGGAGGATTTCTCTTAACAGCTGTAATGTTTTAAATGGCTATCTCCCATGAAATAAAGATTTATTTTTCTCTAAAAAAGGGGACTATTCAGTACTTTCTCCAAAGACAAAATCATTTCTAACATTCTTGTCATTATTCGGAAAAGAATTAGTTTTTTTAATTAAAAAATATGTTAGGTGGTTGTCCACCTTCTTTACATCTAAGATGATAAAGAAAGGAGTTTAAAATCAAATACATTTTGCAAATTAGAAAACTGGACCTCAGTGCCCGCTTTATGTTGTGAGCATTGCGTAACTTGTGATCATGCGTTTTCGCAGGAACACATTTCCAAGGAAGCGGATGACGTTGTGTCGTGGAAGAATTCTTTCTGGCAAATTTCGCTCAATGTGCGTAAAGCACGAGTACACCTGCTAGTTATAAATAAATTTACGCTTTTTAAAAACGTGTGCTAGATCCTGTAAACGTTTCTGTTTATTGCATTTTTATCTGGATATCAGATGTCGACTCCCGTGACTCACCGGGCTAAAATTATCCCGGGTTCTATATCTGAAATTGTATCGCGCTATTTGAAAATATTTACACCTCCGTTGTTTTTGACTAGCTCACTGTTCGTTAGCCTACTTTCTAGGTAAAACTTCAAAAATCTTTAAAAAAAAAGTCGTTTATTTCGTGCGAACATCTTATGACTGACTCATCATGCGTATATGGCGAATTCCAGTGTTGTAGTCATCAAAAACTCAATAAAAATGGTATTTAATGCGTAACTCATACAATGAAATATCCCTGCACTTAAAGTAGAAGGTTCCTAAAATCTTATTTATGTATACTTCATGTCGAAATCGGTCCAGGAATTTTTCAATTTTGCAAAAAAAATTGGCATTTCTGCGAAATTTTGACATATCAACTTAATAATTTTGAGTAAATAAACTGCAATTCTTTATTTTCATAGCAGTCTTCGAAAATTCACTTTACCGAAAAAATAAGCGATTTAAATTAGTGGGGTTCATTCTTAGATAATTAACGGATAAAATAAACCCAAAAAGAATCACTAAATTAGTAAATAGGGTAAATAGTGTGGAATAATGTCGGTTAAAAATAGGATTTTTACTCCTTAAATACGCTCCTGGATGACCCATTCGGTATTCATTTTGATTATCCCTTTATAAAATAATGTTGAAAAATTATGGAAAACATATATAGGAAAAAATACAGAGTGATTCAAATGTACCGATGTCGAGGGCAAAAAAAATAAAAAAAATCGAAATTTGCGATTGCTCCCTTCCTATAGAGAATGAAGAAACTAAAAAATATGGATAAGACATACTTTGACGAGCTCTTTCCGATGACGTATATGGGATTTTAATTTGAACCATTTTGACTCCACAGAAAATTAAAAACCGTGAAATATTAGGGACAAAAATCTAAATTTCCAGTTTTTTCCAAATATTTCCATTTTTCAGTGATTTTAGGTTTAGGTAAGTGTATTGCAAAAAAGTATTTGAGATTTTAAAGTTTCACTTATGAATCCGTTTTTCGATCTGACGTTTTGTTTTCGAGTTATTAGGTACCAAAACGGGGTCTGGAAATGGCATTTTTCGACCTAAAAAAATTCAGAAGAATTACTTGCCATTTTCTGATCCTCACCAGTTTCAGTGGAGTTCTGAAGCTCCGGGTTCCCTACATCCTCCGAAAATTTACATCGATTTAATTCACATTTGCGACCTGTGCCCGATTTCAACGGAAATCGCGGAAATTTCGACTTTGACGTTTAATAGCTCCGAAACGAAACACCCTGTATAACTGAATTTTTTACCGAGGCTAGTTAAACTATTCCTCTATCAACCCAAAAAATTTTATTTCTCTCCTTCTGACCGATTCCGAGAAAATCTAACCTGTTCGACTTTAGGTTAAGCTTCTTTACGTTAACATGTAGGTTTTTGCTGATCTCCTGACGTCACTTTTCACTAAGGACAAATGGCTGCTTTTTAAATTGTAATAAATTATACCGAAAAGTAAACATTTTTTGTAGCTAAATTATCCTAGTAATTTTATTCAAAATATTGTTTTTGGGTTTGTAATGACTTCCTTAAACGATTTATGCAATAAAAAAAATATGTGCATATTCCTTATTGGTCAACTGGAAGGACTAAATTTAAAACCAGACTAGACTGTGTGATTAAGGTTTTAAATTTTTATGCAAGAGCAAAACACAAGCCATCGGAAGATCATTGGGTTCCCCACAGACAGTTCAGCACTTCTAGTAGCAAAAAACAAACATTTTTAAGTTAAAAGAAGATAAATAAGAAAGAACGACACTGTAAAAGGGCCCAAAATTTCAAGCATTTAGGCAAATTTATGGTTAAACAAACACTTATTAGGACCTTTTCTTCGCTCTGCTAGAAAACATTCCGACACCCCAGGGAGTCAAGTGACAAGTGGTGCACATGTGTTTACCAAATTCCGCTAAATGCATTCTATCCGTCCTTTTTTCTTTACAATGCATTAGAGAAGGTGACAAGTTCTTTGAACTGTCATTGTTTTAAAGAGGACATATGGTTTCTTGTATGTGGTTTATAAAATTAAAAGGAACGCTGTAGTAAGCGCAAGTGGTCCCATATTTAGAATAAAATCTTAGTCAGCGAGTATTTTTTTGTTAATATTTGTATATCTTCTAACAAATTCAAATAAAATTTGAGTTGGTATGAATTTTATTTTGGAGTTGTTTAAATTTATAACACACGTTATGCCCACGTAAAAAAGAAAGAAAGGTATAAGAACTTGGCATCAGGTATAAGAAAATGTATTGGCTGCTTGGAAGACATTCTGACCTGTGAATCTATAACAAAATACTCTTGTATAAACAGATACTTAAGCCCGTATGGACTTATGACATCCAACTATGAGGTTGTGCCAGCAAAAGCAACAGAAATCATACAGCGATTTCAGTATAAAGTACTAAGGAATATAGCAATGCTCCTTGGTACTTCAGAAACAGTGACCTACATCGAGACCTAGAGATGGACACCGTCAACCAGACCACTGCGAAGTTTGCCAAGAGTCACGAACAACGACTTCTCAATGACGTTAACCTCGAGGCCATTCAGCTCCTCGACAACACAAATTTGAATAGAAGACTAAAAAGAACAAAATTTTTCGACTTAGTGAAATAGTGTCATTGCAAAGCAGAGCAAAGTGCGGTAGTTATACACGTTAATCTTAGTGTAGATAAGTTATTAGAACCTAAGGATTATTGTTGACTAAGACCTTAGTTTAATGACTTTTAAACGTAGTATTTTACTACGTTTAAAAGTCATTAATTACTCATTGATCATCTTTGATAAGATTGTAATTCTAATAAAATGCCTATAGGGGTATTTTCTAGATAAAAAAAATAAGACAAGTTATGAATGAACGGCCCCGAACCCTCTTGCAGTTCTTTTGTGTTGCACGAAATTTAACTAACTACACTTTTCTTTATTTGTAGAAAACACCCATTAGAAAAAAGTCAATGCAAGTTAGTGCAATTTCTTGCAACACAAAATAACAAACCTATTAGTATTGCTCAAACAGATACGAAAAAACAGACGGATCGAATTGAGAACTTCTTTTTTAATGAAAACGAGATAATAAACTTTGTTTTGGTTCAAAGTTTGAACTGTTATAAGTAGAACGGTTCGTAACTGCTTCTCGAATTTTATCGCTTTATTTTGAGTCGAATAAACTTTTAAATAAAACCTATATTATTTAGTTAAGAGACAATAATGGACCAACATTTTATTTTTATTATATTTTGATTCAATTTTTGCATCAGTTGTGGCTAAAATAGTGGCTAGAATAGTTGTTAAACTGGACCAAAACAACGCTATAGACTGCATGTTGAATAAGAAAACAGTACAATTTTAAAACTTTTCTTTCGTTGTAAAAATTATTTAAGCCTGCAATTATTGCTAACTTAATTTTATTTTAGTATAATTTCTTGCTTTATATTTCATTTGTATGCATGAATATTTTCACAATATTAACCATAGATTCATATTCCACGGATATTTTTTAACGTATTAATAAAATTTTCAAGATATTTTATGATTTATTTTAACAAAACAATATTTAAAAAGAATATTGAGGTCCTAGTGACAGAAAAAAATGACACCACAAATGCTGTTGGTTTGGTTCACTTTAATTTTATCCAAACTATGCATCCTACAAAAATGGTTTGTGTTTCAAAAATATTCGATTGAGTAGTCCGTTACGTTGTGATATTGCATTTTTATATAGAAATGTAAACAATTTACTTTGTTTAATATCACTTTATTTTATTTTTACAGAATAGTGACTGCAGTTTCGTAGTACTACTACATTATCAAACTGAATCAATTTGATAATGTAGTAGTACTACGAAACGACAGTCACTATTCTGTAAAAATAAAATAAAGTGATATTAAACAAAGTAAATTGTCTACATTTCTATATCAAAAATATTCGTTTTAAATATTTTTGGATTAGAGCTTAGACGAATCACATATTTTTTATTTTTTGACATTTTGTATATTTAATTTCAACCATGATAACGCTAAAAACGTTTTTATGCGTGCAAGAACTTTTATCAAGAATATCCAAAATTTTCTTTAAAAAAATTTTGACAAATATTGCTTTATTTTCGTTAATTTGGGAAATGGGTAGGGTAATCTTTAGGCCTTTGGGGGGGTTTTAACCCCAACCCCCCCCCCCCCCCCGTGGCTGCGCCACTGCTCGTGGCTTTTTCTTGCTACGAATACAACAAGTAGTTACGGGTTTATGTCTTCTCAAATTAAAAATACCCAATTTCTTTGGGGTTTTAACGAAAGCGCGGTGGCGTTTATATCTAAATTTTTGCGTTAATTTCAAACATTTTAATTTCAACACTTTCCTAGTAGGTGTTTCGGATATAAATGCATGCTTACAGGGTTTTTTAGGCGAACATTTTTTAATGATGTGAAAAGCGATAGCGTTGACAAAACGTAATAATTATCCAAATATTAATAATTTTATTATTGTAGGCAGGTAGGCATATCAGATATATTTTATAACTGCGCAAAATACGTTGCTCTGGCACGGTATCATATTATGCGTGTATCGTTTAAAATAGAAAGCTGGCAATCTATTCTCAGATTCCAGGTCCAGCTAATATCGTCATTCGATACCTCTGAACTAGAAATAGAAATTCTAATGCTACTAAAAACACCATTTAGTTTTATTTTAAACAAATATTGAACTGATTTTAGAAATCGGGTCGGTATAATTTACTTCTGGTATTTTAACTAAATAATTTCCATTGTCGAATTAGCATCTTAAAGATGTGATTTCTGTACTACTTTTAAAGACATTTATTATTTCAGTAATTATATACATTTCATCAGGCTACAATAGTTTTTATATACAATACTTAAATACTAACGATTTCTGTGTACTGAATTGTATGCTGGTCCTTTGTGTCTACACTGAAAAGTCATTGTTCTTTTATATAAAATATCGAAGCAACAAACAATAAAAGTAGTAATAGGCGCTGTCCTATAATTAGAATTTTGAGCAGTCGATAATAAAATTGTTAGTACAAAAATTCCTAGATACCATGGTGTAGAAATATGGCAATTTTTTTTAAGCTTTAATTACATCTTTCGTTTCAGGGTTTACACTCTAAACGTATGCGTCAGAATACGTTTCATTTTGTTTTTAAGATTCCGGACCTCAAAGAATGTAATGACAAATTTAATTAACCCTTAATGATAGATTGTACAGACCCTAGTCCTGCTGGAAGCTCTTCCAGAAGTACATTTGTACAGAGGCGTTGTCCTGCAGGCAGGAGGTGGACGTTCGCCCGCAAATAGGGCTGTCCCTCCGGCAGAACGTATTTTGGGACTGCCGGTAGCTGCATGACACCGTAAATTGTTTTGATGGGATATTTAAAAAAAAACACGTTTACAGGCACAAAAATGTGAGACCTACTATGCAGCTGCCCGACCGTCGTCGATCAAAAAATTATACTGAAATAATAATACTAATAACTGCATAATTTTGGCGCCTGAATAGCTCAAACTTGAAAAGCTTACTTATTTACCAACGTACAAGGTCCTAATCCTAATATATTATATTCCTATATACATATATTATATTATAAGGGAAGGTAAAATTATCGAAAATCGCCATTGAAGATTCATTGCCCTAGAAACGCTTGAGTGCATTTATGCACGAAAGCAGTTTCTTTATCAGTCCAAGTGGACAGAAGCTAGAAATAAAAAAAAAATGCTAGAATATTAGTAAGTTAAGATGACAGACCGTTCTGTTTTCACAAGAACAGGTTTAGATATGTCGTCCATTATAAAATAGTATACAAAGAATAAAAAAATGTCGTACGCGAACTTGCTTTGGTCTACACTTTTGTGTGGCTTGAAGTGACGTTGTGCACCCCCCCCCCCCCACCTAGACGAAATTCTAAATCCGCCCCTGCTCGTGCCGTACAATTTTAGCAAATCATGCTAATTCATCTTATGAATTACTTTTTAAAAGTCATTCCTTGATTTGCACAAAAATCATTAATTTCAAACAATAGGAAATATACCCATATCTAGCCTAGATTAATTAAAAAAGATATTTTATTATTTAGTGATAATACCGTCCAGTTGCCCAATGCAGTTTAGTTATTTATTCAAGAAATATCTAATTTGACACTTATCTGAATTTGACACTTATCTGACAGCACTTATTTTAATGCCATTCCCAAAGGTCACTGTAGACGCCAATTAAATGTATTACTTTGAGCAACGGCTATAAGACTAACAACTGGTTTCTTAGAACATTTAACAATGTAAAAAATTTAATTGACATTTAGAGTCAACTTTGTCATTGACTATTAATATGACTGATGTCACAATAAAAGTGTCCAGCAAATTTAATTCTTGGTAAAATGGTTTATGTAAGTACCTGGAATTAAGAATTTTTTTTTTTTGATTAAATACATATTTCGGTAAAACTGCATTGTAAAACAATTTTAAAAATTCTTAATAAGAAATACGTGATACAAAAGAAGAATTTAATAAATTTATTTTCAGACAATGCCATTAACATTTTTGGAACCCAATTACTTGTTAAAAAAACAATAATAGTATTGATTATTGTGGTGCACAATGCGCTCTATAGAAAAACGATATAGATCAATAATAATTAGCAGGACAAATTCTGACACATGACATTTATTCTATTGTGTAGTTGTCTCATTTAAAATCGAATTGCTTATCCCTCTTATCCAAAGATTATCAGTAGGGCTTTTATTAGGTACCGCTGATTCTATGTTTGAAAATTTTTAAAAAAATATATTTTCATTCCAATATACTTTACAAAAAAGGATTAGAAAAACAAGTACAGTGGCTTAGGTAGCAGACACCTACAGCTTTAAATGATTGTTCAAGCTGTTTCCTGCGAAGACCAAAGCTACTGAAAATATGTATTCAGTATTTTCTGTAAAGAAAAAATGTTTTATCTTAAATTTTCTACGCTCAAATACAGGTTGGCACTCTAATAATGGATCGAAGCAGGAAACAATACGAGCAAGCCAGCCCCTGTTGTTATACTCTCGGGGGTAAATAATAAAACTTGTGGGGCTTCCACAGGTAATTCGACTCCGGGATACGCATCGCCCGTTTGCATTTCACTACTGATTAACTCAATTAGGGCTGATCACTTCATGGGAAAGTCATATCGTATACTTTTCATTTTGATACCAGTGGCAGTATATTTTTTAACTTTGCAAGAATAAACCATAAAAAGGAAAACAATACATATTCAAGCATATGGGAAAGTGAAGTAACTGTGCGCATTTTAATTTTTTAGTGAAAATGTGTTTGGTTTTATTTTAAACATTACCCATTAAATGTTGGAAGTCTTTCTACACCACTTATAACTAAAATTTTTTCATAAAAACACAACCCCAGAAAAAGTACTTTTAAAGAGATCTACAATACGCACAATTACCCCACACGCATGGGGTGACTGTACCTGCTAGGGGGTAACTATAGGCGGTTCAAATTTGCATTAATTTAAGGAAGAAATTAAAAATATTGGATTTATTATTTATTTAAATCATATTGCTTAAAAACATCCGCATTATAAAATATTATCCGTTTTAAATTTATATTTGTCATACAGTTCTTCCAAATGTTTAAAGAAAAGATTCGCATCTTCCATAAATGCTTTAATTCAGTACACGTAGGTAGGTTGGTTCTCACTTTCACACTGTAATAGTTGGATGTCTGTCCATTAATTTGTGCCAATCCTTGCCAACTAATTTTTATTTTTATTAAATTTGTGGTTCACCTTATTTGATTCTTCGTGGTCATATGCTAATTTTCTTAGCTGAATTTAACTTAGGCCATGAAAGATTTTTAAAACATGCTCTGCTATTTCACGTTTCTGCTATTCAGTAAATGTTACAGTGTCACTTAAACGTGAATCTTTGTATTTTCCTTCCCCGTCAAGTTCCAGTATTTTTCTTACAGTTGACATTGGAATACCATGCTCAAGATCAGCTGATCGTGTAGCAGTTCCACATAAAACATCTAAAATGACTGTCCGTAATTGTTCTGGCATCTACTGCCCTTTAAAGGTTGTTTTCTGATATTTTCGTGGAAACTGTAATCAACATTTAAAAATATAATTTTAAATTGTTGCCACAGATTACTCCTACTGCTTGGCAGGTACTGTGGGATAAACTGCGCGCGTACAGATACCCAACTTTGCGTCCAGTTACGCCATTGCGAAATTCTGGAACCTCCATTATCTACTTCATACTTATGATTAAATTTACACTTAATTATTTCATAAAAGTAATGTTTTCGATTTGATTGCATTTTCTTGCTCTATACACCATCTAATCACACCTACGTTAAACTTCTGAGATATTGACATTTAAAATAAAACATTTTTTAGATATTGACATGTTGCTGCTTTTGTATAGCGATTCTAAAAATAAATGTCTGTAAATAAAAAATGTAAATTTAACTCTTTACACATTACCATTGTGTTTTTTTAAAAATTTACACTAAGAGTAACTTCTGGTAACTGGAAATTCCAAATTTTGTCTTTTCCTGTTATAGGGACTGACATTTTTACGTGGAAAATGAAAAACCTGAATTAATTGTTTAGGGGCTCAATTCTTAAAAGTTAGGAATCAAATCAATCAAAAGCAAATTATGTGAAAAAAAATCCAAACTTCGAGGAAAAAAATGTTTCGCATGCGCTCCCAAAATTAAATTGTCGACCTTTTTTTCCAAATTCTGCTAGAAAAAAATTGTCGACTCGTCCTCTCCGATTAGCCAACTCGAGCAGGAGCATATTCATTGTGGATGCCCCCGTCCCCGGTTGGTTAATTAGAGTACGAGTGGGATATTAGGACTTTGTACTAAAAAACGTCGACAGTTGAAATTTTAGGAAATTTCACAAAAAGGTCGCCTGTTTAGTTTCAGGAAATGTCAAAAACAAGTTCGACCGCTTATAAAGGAAACGTTGACAGTTATGTTTGAAGAGAATTTGCAAAACAAAAGTAGACAATTTTCGATTTTTGCCACTTCCCCTCAAATTATCTTGCCCCCCCCCCCCTCCCATGAATATGGCTTTGTCTTTGACAAACGGAAAAATTAGCCAATAGCAACCTATAATATATACATCACTTTTTAATTAATTTTTCTTTTAGCATTATTTCCCTAGTGTGGTGAAATTGGAACAATATATCTAACTTTTAAAACTCATTGTAATTCAGCTTACTTATATCATTATTTTATTTTTAGCAATCAACCAAATTCAGATAAACAACCCATGGATTCCAGCGGCTCGGACAGCGAATCCGAAGGACATAAAATGACATCATACAATCCTTCCGGAATGATCCCTCCTCAGCTCAATCCCTACCCCACACTGAGTGGCCCTGGAATGGGACAACCGATATACCAATCTCCAACTGGCATTCTGCACGACTATCAAACGTTGTGACAGTGGCTTACAGTTCCTACAGACAATATTCAAAACAATAATAATTGTAATCTGTAGATTTACATTAGCAAGACAAATGTAGTTAAATGCACAGTATGCTAAGCATCATCGGGGTGATTGTAGATTTGATGAAACAAGGCGTAAAACGTCGCACATTTAAAAGCACTTATATAAACCTGTTTTTCACGATAACGAACTAGGTACTACACTAGTTTTAATATTCTATTCTATAGAAAAAAATAGTACCACTGTTTAGTCAACCACAAAAGCGTTTTTACATTCTGGTTATCTTTTGAAATAATCTATGGGTAAACATATCCCTTAGTATGTCATTTAACTACTTAAAGAAAGTTATGTCCATGATTTTTCCCATGTGCCAACACACTGCAGCTGCCTTAAAGGTAATAAACTTATAATAGTTTATTCTCTAAGAAGATATATAATTGCATGCCGGTATATTGAAAAAATGGGATTTCTCCAATTTTGCAATGGTTTAGCACTTTTCAAGACTGACTGAAGTTATAAAATGCCTTACTTTTTCTAATTAGTCAGGAAATTAATATGTTGTAATTGATTAGGAAAAGTTAATTCTTTTGACACAAATTTCATATATAGTCATCAGCTATTTTTCACTATTACCATAGACTAAATAGTAGATACCTAGACGAACGCAACGAAAGCGGGTCTCCCTCGAGACATTTGGTGGGATTACTGGTTTATGGTTTAAAAGTTTGTTTGTCTACCATTATATAAATATGTATACTATGTATCTGCATGTATATATAATGGTGGACAAACAAACTTTTAAACCATAAACCAGTAAACCCACCAAATGTCTCAAGGGATACCGGCTTTTCGGTGTATTCGAGTATGTAGTCTCTGCTATTACACTAATAGGGTGACTGCGCCGGTTTTCGACCAATTATTAGTGGCTTTTCCGAACTTAAAACTTAACTGTTTTAAGAGAAATTCTTGCTTTGGCGTGTTTTTTTTGTTGGAATAAATAGGCAATCTAAAATCGTAAAATTAACAGAAGTTCTTGTTTAATTTATATAAAATTTCATCATCGTAAAAAGAATTAAAGAAGTACGTTTTTACTAGTTTTCGACCATCCGACGCTTCACTTCGACCACGGATAACCCCGTTTTCGACCATGCACTATATAGATAGTCGAGAACAGGTTAGTTACTCGACCACATTGTAAAGTATAGGTGCAAACAGTGCAAGTACCTAGGTACCTACTGTATAGAGGTTTGGGCTTTGAAAGGTAAGTAATAGATATATAATTTTTGAAAAATTTCTGAACAGCACTTTTAATTACAAGATATATTTAATTTTAGGAACATATACATGGGCGCCCACAGGGGGGGGGGGGGGCTATGGTCCCTCCTGTGTAATACTTTTTAATTTTGTATTTGTATTTGTATAAATCACTACAAATAGAATCTTTAAAAACATATTATTTTTTTTTTTATTTTGCCCCCCCCCCCCCCTGAGAAAAAAGTCTGCGGGCACTCATGAACACATAAAACACATGTAATCTTTAAACGCTGCTTCTTCGTAAGGAATTCCGTAGAATTCGGTACATCTCTTGTGAAACCATAGGGGACATAGATCACACCCTATATTTTTTTCATCCTCATCTTCAGTGTCACTTATTAGATCCTCATCACACGCACCGCATTTGGTTTTTGTTTGATTATTTTGTGAGAGTATGTTTTTTGTGCTTGCGGCATTTTTTTTGTGTTCGTTCTGTTATTTTAGGTTTCTCCATCTCTTTGTTTTCTTTAGCTTTTAACATTTCTTCTTTCTTTTTCTTAGCCCCTTCGGTTTTAGTTTTCTTATTACTTTCATCCTTCTAACATGCTCTCCATTCGGGAGAAGATATTGCACTAGGAAATTTTTCTTTCCGTTTTAAATATGATTTTTTAAAAGGTTCTGGGCAATACAATTGTCTTTCAAAAGAAGATGACTGCGATACGTTTTGTGTAAAAGATGTTTCTCCTTTCTCAGTCTTATTCACTGTTGATCCTAGATCTTCTACAACATCGGAATTATTTTGGATGTCTTTATTCGGTGTTAACTCATGGTCGTCGTTTATTGATGGTAATTCTATAAATTGGCTGGGAATTTTCCAGAATTGGTGTCAATATTTGAATATGATTGTTGGTGGGCATTATTATATCTATAACTAAAAGAAAAACTGACTTAAAATATTTAAAAGGTAAAAAGCAAGTAAAAATCAACAAGTCGAAAAATGGTCCCTTTCTCGACCACTCATTTTAAACGAATTAATATCAAAGAAAAGAATTTTAAAATAGTGGTCGACAACCGGACTTTAAATTGTGGGTACATTTTTTAATCACGTGCTAGAGTGAAATAAATATTACGGAACTCGAGTAAATAAAAAGAGCGGGAATAATATTAACTGTCGTTGGCCAGTTCTCGACCAGCCGGTCGAAAAAGAGACGCAGGCATTTTCATTATGCCCAATACTCGACCACTAAATTTTTATGAAAAAAATCAGCCAATCATGGTTAAAATCTATTATTTTCGAACCAGAAAAGATAATTGTAGATGATAATTACAAAAATCAAACCAACTGAACAATGGGTGATCACTTACCTTCTATTTCTTGGAGCACAATTCACTATTACTTTTAAACAATTTCGCCACGTGTTGCACATATCAGCTGACAGTCTCTAATTGCGTGTGTTTTTAAATTATACTTTATCAACTGGCAACCCTGCTAATATGTAGATTTGGAGGGGAATGATGGTCGAAAATGAGTATTATGTCCGTTAAACAATTTTGATTCGCTTGTTCTTATTTTCATTAAATTTGTATGGAAGTGGTCGAAAACTGGCATTGGTCGGATAACCGGCGCAATCACCCTAATATCTCTAAATTCTATAAGATACTATTATTGTCAAATTTATAGGCCATAATATCGTGTACCTACCTGATATGAAACACTGATCTCTGTTCTTATGACATTTCCTTTGGATCTGACAGGTTTTGCAAAGGAAATAAAATCTGGAAAAAAATCCGTTAAACTAATGTAATAGATGATCTTGTTTGGATAGAATATAGAGAAAAGTGCGTAAGATTTTTGATGATAAATATCGTTATGGTGTCATTTCCTTTTTGTTTTATTTACTATCAGTATAAATACGTTATTGTGTAACGTATGATGTAGTATTGTCATTTTTTGGTTTATTTTGTTTATGTTATAAGGATATTTCATGTAATGGTGTAACGTAAACGGAACAAGATCTATAGGAATTGGTTTGACTTTACTTTAAGTTGTCTTTTTTTCATCAAGCGCCATTTTATTTCAACATTAGATTTTTAAGGCAAAACATTGTAATATTTTGGGCTTTTAAATTTACCGGAAAGTAAAAAATCATGTTGGTCTATCGGCATAAAATATACACAACTCAAAATTTCATCCAGTCACCGATCATTTGCTCCTGTAACTTTGATAATGTATGTGTACAATGGAAATTTATAACCACGATATTCTAAAAACGCTATTATTTTTTTTAATAAAAGTCGTATATATCTTACCATATACATAATATCTATATTATGCTTTAAAATGATTGCAACAATAAAAAATTTACAATTACCCTTTTTAATTTTTATCTATTGTTTATTGCCTTTTTGTTATTAAATAAATTTGTTTTATAAAAATTATTTACTGTAAATAAAATGTGATTTTTTAACTAAATATTATGTTTTGTGTTTGTTAGGATTCCTGTGACTCCTGTAACCCAATAATTATATAGGCCCTGTATGCAAAAACCCATACAGCACATAACTGCCCCTTGGACGTTCCAGAAATGTACGCTTGGGATATTTCTTACATCACAGCGACGTCCCGCAATATGCCATAAAATCTAAAGAACTTCTCCTGGACTTAGAGATGTTTTCAAAGTTGAATGGTACAGGAGCGTCATCAACGTGAAAAAGGCCAACGTGTTCTATCTCACTTTCACGCCAGTGGCGTAGTCCGTTGAAAAAACTAATATAATAATAAAATATGAATTTATATGTAAGAAGTAAAAGTGAAAATGATTTAACGATTTAATAGATTGTGTGGTTTTATTATTTGTTACTTTATATTAACTGAGTCAAGTAAACTAAAGTTACATTACATTAATAGATATTTGAAAAGTTTAGTGGCAAGTTAACAAATATATATATATATATATATATATATATATATATATATATATATATATATATATATATATATATATATATATTTTTTTTTAAATAGCATACAACTTTTGTTAACACAAGTAAAGTATTGTTTAAACAAAAAAATGGTTAGTCGCTGTCAGAATCAAGACGCGAACATCCCAGGTTATCCTCTGAGTCACTCTCGCTGTCTTCACTTTCTTCTGATGAACCCGTATTCACTGTAAATCTTAAGTGATCGAGAGTGTCGTCAAGGATATGCTCTTTGTGTATTAGTTCTTCTTCATATTTTTTTACATGTTGGCAAATATTGTACCACTCTTGTTCAGATACCTCCTGAAATGTTTGTCTAGTTAGAGCCTCCGTATCAGCCAATTTAAATGTGACGTTGCGAGCGGCTACCCCATTCTTTACCAAAGCCCATATTTTTTCTATGGGATTCAGTTCCGGGTGATAAGGAGGCAAGCGTAGTACATCGTGGCCATGTCGGATGTCGGTTTAACAGTTCATCCAATTTATATTGCATGGGAAAACGAAATATTGCCTTCTTGTTTTGTTTACTATAGATTATGGTTGTTTAGGTATAAAAATAAGGTACAATGGTATCTTATTTAGACCCAGGTAGTACCTATTTTAGGTAATTACATTAAATATTTTAATATTTAAATTTATTGTTTTTTTTAATGTGTATCAGTTTGGGATTCAGTAGGAATAAAAAAATCACTATATTTAATATTTTGTATAATCTTCGGCTTTACTATAGCTTACTATAATTGAAATTTTTATAAACAAAAGTAGCTGACATATTACTATGTCAAAAAGTTCTAAACAAAAAAAACAAGGGCATTATTCTATTATTAAATATTATTGAAATTTTCTCCCAATGCATATTTTTATTATTATAGTGCCTTCTTCCTTCTTGTTTATTAAAAATTATGGTTGTTTAGGTATAAAAATAAGTTATACTGGTACCTGCTTATGGTTTCTTTCCTATTTGGACCCAGGTAGTATCTATTTTAGGTAGTACTTAAATTTATTGTGTTTCTACAAACTTTTGATAAGTTCAGAATTCAATTGGAATGAAAAATAATAAATATATAATATATATATTTACTTCCTAGGACAAACGTAAAAACAGAAGGTTGGCAACATCGAAGAGCCGCTGTCTAGACTCGCAATAATAAAGGGATGATGTTTCAAGGACCGGTCCTCTCCGCATACTGATTTGGGCACGCAAAAGTCGTGCAGCGTTGTCAAATCATTTAACAACAGATTTTCTATCTTAAGAATACAGAACAATAGTAGGGCACGCTTCTGACGCTTAGGCTCCTCAAAATGGGCGGGCACTAAGCGAGAAGATAGATGCGGACTTTGTCAGGTATGACGCTCCTGTACCATTCAACTTTGAAAACATCTCTACTTTTCGAAATAAATATGATATATCTAGGATCATCCCATAAAGGTCAAAGAATACCTATATGAGATCGTCCAGAGACGATCAAAGGATCATACGTTTATGGTGCCACATTCTTAATTCGAGCGCTCATTCAATATTTTACCTTATTTCTCTACACTAAGTTCATGATGATACTTACTGCACTACTCTAACTCTACTTACCTTTGTCACTAGCAATAATTTTGTTATAATAATATTTAATAGGTATTTTGCGTCGGAAAGTAGTGGCGACATAAAACTAATGTCTAATGAGCCAGTTTCATGTAAGCCCCGATGGTGATGTTCTTGGGAATTCTGGGATATCAGCATGACATCTGTAGGACGTCACACTTTAAGACATATTTGGGACATTTGTAACGGCCAGGGGCGTGCGGTCCATGGAGGCGGGGAAGCACCGTTTCCCTAAACTTTATGGAGATAAAAATAAACTTTTTATACATTAATAATACATTAACACCGCTCAACAAAAACCAAAAAAAAACTTCTGAGTCTGGGTTGAGACCCTTTTTTCTTATTCTGCAGGAACAAAAACAAAGGTAACCGCCGGTTATATGATCTAAAGTTTGGTTTCATTGTCACAAGTACAATATGTAGAACAAAAAGGTGACGCTATTATTGCAATGAAGGGAACGTTGTAGGTATACCCTCCCCCCACTACATTCCGGCGCGT
Source organism: Philopedon plagiatum (assembly GCA_963971165.1). NCBI lineage: Eukaryota > Metazoa > Arthropoda > Insecta > Coleoptera > Curculionidae > Philopedon > Philopedon plagiatum. The sequence continues at coordinate 32,827,076 of OZ020189.1, forward strand.
ATTCAGAAGAGCAAAGCGAGCGATTCCATCAAGATGTGATGGACTTTGAACATCGCTATCAGGGGTAATATAATAAAAACATGATGGGTGGCTATATTTAGGGTTTAATAAGTGATAGTGATTTTGATCATAAGAGAAGACGTAAAATTCTTTATTTTTAATTTTTTTACAATTATTCTATTAAAATAAGTATGTATTTTGATATTTTATTGTACCTTAACAGTCTTAACACCTACTGCACTGAAAGTTACTGTTTTTCCTTACCCTAATAACACAAAAATATAGGTACTTAAAACGTTCAAAGAACGCTTTATAGAGACCAGCGGATGTACCAGGAACGTTTTCAAAAATCCTTGGTCCTACCTCGAACGTTCGTGGGACGTAGTTTGTCCATAAAAAAATGTACCAGAAACCGACGTGAAAAGCGTTCTTAAAACATTGTTTTACGTCCAATAAACATACCGAAGACTTCAGTTATAGTACACCTAATACGGTTCAGGAACCTTTCATTAAGACCCATGGAAGGACCAAAAATTTTCTCAAAGAAGCTACCCTGACCGTTTAAAGGACGTATTTTGCCCCTCAAAGCGACTTGGGCGGGATTTTACTTCCACAGCTTAATTTGCAAACGAAATATTTTTACCTTTTGGAATAAATTTCAATTATGAACATAGAAATTTAATTTCGCAGATAGGTACTTTTTACAAACCTAAGCATCAACACTACATTACAAACTGGTCATTTTTTGGGCCTTGGGTACTAAAAGTAAACACTAATATTGCTTAAAATACATTTATTTCGGGTTTTATCTATAATTTTTCCTGGCTTTCAATCGTGATCTAGCCATTTCCCTAAAAGTCTTCTTTTATTACCTTGAGAATCCATTGCAAAACAATAAGTAGATAAAAAAATAATAATAAATTGTTTATTGAAATTCGTCCCTGTTTTGTAAGAAGGGGCCATCTGCTATATTTTTGTATTGTAGATAGCCCCTTCTTACAAAACAGGGACGATATAGGTACTTATCTGTTGATATTTAATCACAAATCAAAATTCACGCTCCTACACATAATACAGGGTGTTATTTAAGTACATAGACAAACTTTAAGGGGCAATTCCTTGTATGATTTTAAGACAAAAAGTTCATATAAATATGTGGCCTAAATGTTTAGATTTTCGAGATACAGGGTGTTAATTTTTTCGTTTTTTTTATTTTCCTTTCACAGTTTTAGGGATAATTCCGATAATTAATGCAAATTTGGCACAAATAATACTTTTATGAATTTTAGTTTTAATTAGCACCTTGTAGATTTCGAAAGGCAATAAAGAACGTTATCTCATGGACCTTACAACATTGCATTCTTTTATTTTTTGCAAAATATCTTCTAGGCCGTAAGAGACAGTGAAAAACTTCAAGAGAGTGATAAGTTGAAGAATAAAATGATAAATTAGATTTTATTCTCAAACCTATTCAGTGACGTCGTAGCAAAAAACTGGGGGGGGGGGGGGCTAAAGTGGTCATGGCCCCAAAAAAACGAGGACCCTGTAGATTATTTTAAATGTTAATAACGTTGTTTCATAGATACTGGTAAAAGTATTCTTTGTGCCAAATTTGCATTAATTACCCCTAAAACTGTGAAAGGAAAATTAAAAATACGAAAAAAAAAAAGAAAAACATTAACACCCTGTATGTCGAAAATCTAAACATTTAGGCCACATATTTATATGAACTTTTCGTCTTAAAATCATACAAGGAATTACCTCTTAAAGTTTGTCTATGTACTTAAATAACACCCTGTATATTTATTTTACAAACACAGTTGTTGTTGAAATCGAAGAGGGCGTCATGAAAAAAGTAAGGTTATGTTACGGACGCAAGGACGTTGTCTAAGCAAGGACGGTAGTGGTAATAACTGTACTACAAGAGTGACGAGAATATTTTTGTTTTCTAGATCGTGAAACTTATAGGTATAGGCAATGATGAAGGGTTAAAAAATATTGTTATGTTAGTTTTATTATTGTAAATAGCTAATTTTCAATGACTTTATGATTTATCAGATTTATGTCAAATTTAGTATCGATACCTTCAGACTCGATCTAACCGCAAGTACCTACCAACACCGTCGCGCGCAATACTCGAACATGGTCGTAACTTATACACCAGTTGCATATATCACCGTTTAAACGAAAACGTTACGTAAACTCTATGAACACACACATAAACTCTAACCGGTACAAAACTACCGAGATCAGAAGTACACCTCATATCTGGAAACAAAGGTGCCGCTACTTATATCGAATATAATTCGGCAATAGAAATATATTATAAATCCTTGTGACAAAAACTGAAGGTAATAGTCGAACGTGTTTGTTTATCTCGGAAACAATCGAATTTTTTGGGTTGATAGAGGAATAGTGCAACTAGCTTAGGTAAAAAAAATCAGTTATAAAGGACGGTTCGTTTCGAGTCGAAATTTCCGCGATTTCCGTTGAAATCGGGTACAGGTCGTAAAAGTGAATGAAATCGATGTAAATTTTCGGAGGTTGTAGAGGACTCAGAGCTTCGGAACTCTATTGAAACTGGTGAGGATCGAAAAAAGGCAAGTAATTCTTTTGATTTTTTTAGGTCGAAAAATGCTACTTTGCAAGATCCTCTTTGGTAATAACTCGAAAACAGAACGTTGGATCGAAAAACGGATTCATAAGTGAAACTTTAAAATCTCAAATACTTTATTTTTGCAATAAATTTCCCTAAACCTAGAATCACTGAAAAATGAATATATTTGGGAAAAGTAGAAATTTCGATTTTTGACCCAATAGATATTTCACGGCTTTTAAGTTTTTGTGGGTTCAAATTAAAGTCCCATATACATACGTCATCGGAAAGAGCTCGTCGAATACATGATATTCATATTTTTTAGTTTCTGCATTTTTTATAGGAAGGGAGCAATGAAATAAACGGAGTTAAAATATTTGGTGCACAATGAAGTATATACACTAGCAAAACTGTAGGGACACGAGTCACACGAACGATATTTCGATACCAGTATGGTATCGATACTTTGGTAGCGATTCCGAGTACTTTTGGCATCGAGGGTATTTCTATCTTAACTTTAAAAAACCATGTCCCACCAATATTTTGCATCCTTAACTTTATTATTTGATTACTTTTTATTTTTTAAAGCAAAGTACATGGTTATTTGCAATCAGAACAATAATAAAATCGTGGTTTTCTACACAAGTGACGGTTTCAATTAAATAGCAAGAGGCTAAATATCACTTCTGTCCCTTGTCCCCACTGATCAAACTTCTCCTTTCCTTTAACGCTATTTTGCCAGCTGAAAATGTACATCAGTAAACGTCAATATATAAAAAAAGTAGTTTTAGTAGTGTTTACTTCTCAAAATTGGCACAAGATTTATAAAAAAATATATTTTTATGTCCACATTTAGCAAGAACTAACTTGTCCCCAGCCCCAGCGTTTTCTGTCGCCTCCAACGAATACTAATGTCGCCTCTGTCTTTTAGTATTTGTCGAGTCACAGCTTATGTATAGATGGCGCTTCTGCAAGGAAGGTAGGTTCACTAGGTTCAAACGATTCAGTCACCCTAACAAACCCTAATCTATGGATTCAGCAGGGCCCTGAAACTTTAATGTCCGTATCCTCCGTCGACATTTAAACTGGTTTAAGATGTACACTGGTTTAAATTCAATAATTGGTATGCACCGACGAAATTCTTGGGCTTAAACCAGTTTATATTTAAACGCCCAAATTCGGTGGTTTAACTAATCTAAACGCGTTTTTATAACCTCATAAACCCTATTTTATTATATTTTCTTTGCCACTAAAGCTCATCTGCTTTATGTCCGCATGCACATTTCCCTTAACCAAGATCAAAAATATATATATACGTATATTTTTAGGAAATAATTTAAAATATAACCATTAAGCATTGTGATTGTGTAATTTTTATGTGGGTAGTGCAAGGAACTGCGAAACAGAATAATAAAGGGTTAGCTGCGAAAAATTTTGTTTGCCTTCATAGAAAGAGGTACAGTTCAAAGCTGTTATTTGAGGTTATCCGGATAAGTAATTTCGAGTTAAAAGTAGAATCTTCAAAATGAAATGAAAAACAAAATGCAAAAGCTCAAGAAATGTTCTTGCATTCGTGTTTCAAAGTAAAAAAAACATAACCTTGCTTTTGTGGTAATTACATTTCAATAAAAATTGTTAAAAATGGAGCTAGAAGACCATCTGTTATTAGAAGATGATGAATATATTATTGATATTATTAATTTTGGGTTTCCACGAAGAAGGTATGAACGAGAAGATCATTTTCACACCATGGATGACATGTCATTTTTTCGGCGCGTTCGTTTAACCAAGTCAGTGGTTTTTCGAAGGGGGCTCATTTGCTTTTACTTATTGCTTCCATATCTTTAAAATTTTAATATTATTTATTACAATTTACAATTAAATCAGATTTTATACGAAAGTATGGTTAAGGTTCATTCTGTCAACAACGCCTGCAACATTCTACAAAACAGATCAAAATGTCACTAAATTTTGCGGCATTGCCAGATCTAATACTGGATTAACTAAACTTTATACGGTGCATCGTAATGAAAACTACACGCCGTTTAATTATTTAAACCGGTTTGCTAAAACGCGTTTACTAGACCAAACGGAGCATGCGGGGGTTAATACGGATTATCGCAGCTGCCACTTGTCACATTTTAGTTAGCGACCATGACACGGAGGGCACTACTTCCATTCGACAGACGACTGATCGTCAAAATTAGACCAATCAGATTGTTTTATTCTCGGTTGTCTGGCCTTTGTCTGTCTTGTCCGTCAGCCATTTTATAATTTCGAGAAAGGATGAACATTATTTTATGTGTGATTTTAATCACAATTTATCGGCTTAGAAAAACAAATTAGGACTTTATTACGTTTCCAGGTAAGTGTTCTCTTGTATTAAAGAAAAATATAGCCAATTATCAATACATGTCTTGAAACATGGTATTCTGTTACATAGTTTAGTAAACAAACATTTTTCCAGATACTTTTTTATTTTAAATTGTACGTATAGTTTGTTCTAAAATATACTGTTTTTTCATTTTTTGATATTCAAAAGTGCAGTTATATAAAAGGCTTGATCAGCAAGTCTGTCAGCAAAATATACTTTCAGCATTCAAAAATAATACACTGCCAAATGTATTTCCAATACCAATATGTTCCGAAGACTAGACTAATATTAATAAGTTATTTCTATATTATATGGTTTATTTAAGTGAACATAGTTCCGTAATAATAAATAAATGATGAAAGTTGGCAATAGTGAATTTGACCATTTCTGTTTTGTGGTCTTTGTGTCATAAAGAATGATTTTAATCAAACTTTTTTTATTGTAGATGTAAATAGACAAATCAGATATTGTAGTTTGGTAAGTACCATTTTCTTAATCATATTTAAAACATATTTCGTGCTAGGTGTAACTATTTAGATGATTTTAATTCCAGAACATTCAATATAACTTATAGTTTTCTTAACATATTTTTTGTGCTTGTCGGAAAAATTCATTTTGTAGTTTGCCACCCATACCTACATCCTACTGTCTCTGTATTTTATCTAACATGGCTGCAGTCATAGCAGCTTCTTCCTTTGCAGAGTTAAGTACTCGTGTAAGAATTCCTATTACACTAATTTTCCAAAGGATTATAAAAACAAAGTTTTTTTTTATTTTCCCTAAACTTTTGCGACATTAGAAGCTTGAAAAACAGCTTACTGAATACGAGTTCTCAATTGGTATACATATCATTTGTACGTAGCATCCCTGCTATAAGTTTCGGAAATAAACATATACATCTTGACGAGTACGCTTTAACTCTGGATTGCCCCACTGGACACTGTAGAAAGCACAACATTTTTACTGAGAGCAAAATAAATAGCAGTAATAAAAAGGTGAAACTTAACCAGAGTTTTTTTTATGTACCATTCACTTATTGAGTAAAATTAAATAGTGCACCTGATTTGTGTGATTATTATTATTATTCATTTATTGACGGCCAATGCCATTTTCATCATTACAAAAATTTTTTTGGCAGAAAACTAATAAATAATTACTAACTAATTACTAACTTACATACAATAAAAGTAAAAATATATACATACATAGTATAAAAGTTAACTGATGTGTGGTCAATTAAATACATACATATAACATATTAGAGGTCATCAATGTCCACCCCCGATAGCTGCTTTAGAAATTTTTTAAGAGGGCAAAAGAAGTTAAGTGGCTGCAGTTGGTTAGCAAGGGACACAGACCTAGTAACAAAGGACTGAAGACCATAGTTAGTGCGGTGATAAGGCTGATGAAACGTTATTATATTTCTAGTATTAACACACGTGATGCGCGCAAGCCAATGTTTGATGTAAGATAGGGGCAATCAACTAAAGAATTTATAATTTTGAAAAGGAGAAGGAGATCATGAAGATTTCTTCTTTTATATAGTGTGTCAAGATTGAGTCTTCCGCACAATGCTTCGTAGCTATATTCAGTGTCCCTGAAGAATTTATAGTGGACATAATGCATGAATTTCTTTTGTACGCGTTCAATTCTGTTAATGTGGCAGGTATACTGAGGATCCCACACAGAGGAAGCATATTCTAAATGACTTCTAACAAAACTACAAAAAAGGATTTTAAGAGAGCGAACTGTAACAAAATCATGTGAAATTCTGTTTATAAATCCCAACATCCTTAATGATTTACTGACCATTGTGTTTATTTGGTTAATGAATGACAACTTTTCATCAAGAAAAATTCCAAGATCTCTTATGTCCTCTACAGAAGATAGAGTTGCATTATTAATATGATAATCAAAATTTGTTTTCAGTAGACGGCGGGAAAATATCATCAGATTACATTTTGAAATATTAACACGCATACCATTGTCATCACACCAAGTCACAAATCTATTGAGATCCTCCTGCAAAGCAGCACAATCATCAGGGGCTGAGACTATTTTAAACATTTTTAGATCATCGGCAAAAAGAAGAAATTCAGAAAAACGGAAGCAAGATGCGATATCATTGACAAAGATATTAAAAAGAAGTGGTCCTATATGAGACCCTTGAGGTACTCCGGATGGTACAAGAATTTCACGCGATAAAAAATTATGAACTTTCACAATCTGGATCCGATCCTCAAGATAGCTCCTCACCCAGCCGAGCAGTGGTCCGTTCACTCCCAGATATTGAAGTTTTTCAAGCAATATATTGTGCGGGACCTTATCAAAGGCCTTGGAGAAGTCAGTGTAGATTGAATGAACCTCCACACCCCTCTCCAAGGCCTGCAATATAAAGTGAGTATAAGTAAGAAGGTTTAGTTCTCTATTTTTGCCCGCACAGAATCCAAATTGCTGATTAATTATTTCCGGAGATAAGATAGAACTGAGATATTTTGTAACAAGATTTTCAAAAATTTTTGGGATAGCATTAATGATAGAAATAGGTCGGTAATTTCTTATGTCAGACTTATCCCCAGACTTATGAATGGGTACAACAAAGCTTGACTTCCAAAATTTAGGAAAGAGTCCGCTCTCCAGAGATTTGTTAAATATTATGTGTAGGGGTCTAGCAAGAATAAAGGAGCAATTTTTGAGAAAAATAGGATGTATGTTATCAGGGCCTGGACCCTTATACGGGTTTAAGTTATTAAGTTCTGTATAAATGTCAGATATATGAATAGAGTAGGAGTTAATATTAAGATGATTTATTGACAATTCTTGGTTGCACTCTGGACTAGCAAAACAATAAACTGAAGAAAAATAGTCAGCAAATAAGTTGGCAACATCAGGACCCATGGTAGCACTCTCATTATCCAGCGTAAGCACACTGGGTATATCGGGTGTTTTGAGCTTTGAGTTAACGAAGTTCCAGAACTGCTTAGTGTTGGTGCAGAGTAGATGTTCGGTATTCTGGACAAAATTTTGATAACGTTCACGAGAGAGAATCCTGCACTGCGATCTTAGGTTGGAGAACACTTCATAATTAGGAACAGATTTATTAATTTTATAGCTTTTATGGGCAATTTTTTTCTGAATTGTTAAATTGATAAGGTCCCTGTTAAACCATCTAGGGAACTTCCCGCTGGGTACTCTCTTTACTGGGACAAAAAGATTTAGGCAGTTGTATAGTACATCATAGAGAGTGTTTAACATGTTTTCCACAGTCATGCTGGACAAGAGATCATCCCAGCAGAAAGCATCCAGGTGAGCATTTATTGATGTATAGTCTGCAGACTTGAAATCATAGTAATAGGAGTCAGCTCTTGGACTGGCGACAGTCAAGTTGCGAGGAATGGCCAAACCAAAACATAAAGGTGGATGGTGACCGTCGACAGGGACCAGGGGATCACATTGATTGACTGTATACATTCTATGAGAGAAAATTAAGTCTAAAATAACATTATTTATATTGGAAATAAAATTAATTTGAAAAAGGTTATGAAAAGCGCAAAAGTCTGATAGGACAGCAATTTTTTGTATAACTTGAGGTGCAACATATATATCCGGTCGGGGAATACCAACCGCACATATGTCTTCGTTAATCCATCCGGCTTTGGGTAAGTTAAAGTCTCCAGCCACGCAGATCTCAGCATCTGAATATTCTTCGAAGATTGAATCCATTGTATCACTGACCATTACATATTTTTCCAGTGTTGAATCGGGAGGTAGATAGATACAGCCGACTACGCACCTTACCTTGGGATAACCAATGGTTACATAAACTTGTTCAATAGGTGCGGTTGTTGGAAGAAGTCTACAGTTAACTGATTTATGTACTGCCAACAGAACACCACCCAGACTCTGCTTATCACTTGTTTCCCTGGAGCGATCCCTCCTAAATACAAAATAGCTGTCCAAACCCAGTTCGGCGTCAGAGATATCTGCAGACAAATTGGTTTCAGCCAACATAATTATGTGGTAATCATGCAAGGATACATTACACATAAAATCTGTAAGTTTCGTTCTCAAACCGCGAACATTTTGATAATAAGTGTGGAGAGTAGTGGTTCGCTCAGGGCTCTGGCCGTCATCACTCAGTTTTCCCGTTTTTCGACTATCTGTGGGACACCCCTAATGTACCTTACTTGGATGTTATTTTCACCATTGGATACACGATCCTTGTATTCTGTCCAGACCCGTTTATCAACCTCTTGCTGTATACGTGTCAGATCCAGGCTTAGGTACATATTTTTGCCTTTAAGTTTACGGCGACATCGTATTAAGGCAAGTACATCCTCATGAGACTGCAATGTAACTT